>JASDQU010103312.1:90259-137448 GCA_032191745.1 Picea mariana | reverse complement strand
AACTACCTCAATAAATGTGGAGTGCATTGGGAACTGTGAACTTCATTGGTAAATGTGAACATGCCCATAGATTTGAATGAAATTAATGTCTTACCCAAACTCAACAAGAGACCATGCATCATTAAGTATTGATCAATAAATATGTGATCCAAATGTGTAGCTCAACCACGTACACGAAACCAAGTAATTGTCCACAACTTAGAAATCCAAGGGTTAGTGAAACAATTCACTAGGGGTGCCCTTATGCCAACATAAGGGGTAACACAGTGCATGTGACCATGATTTAGCCATATACTAATGATGAGTGGTTAGATGAAGAAATAAAAAGGAGAGCACTATCATTTGAAGAAGTGTAAACTAAAACACGACAATACAAGCAAGCAAAAGAGAGAAGAAACAAATAGAGGAGGAGCTGAGAAAAAAGTTGATGAGGAGCTAGTCAAGAAAATAAAAATTGAAGTTGAAGCTCGAGCTGAAGTTGAAGCAAAGAAAAAATGCATTAAAGGCAAAGGAAAAAGAAAAGAAAATATTAGAAGAGACATCTAAGATTTGAATCAAAGTCAAAAGCTAGATATGAAGCTAAAAGAAAAGATAAGGAAAAAGCCTATGCAAAAAGATCTAGGAAAGCAGTTGACGAAAAGGATAAAAAGAAGAGGTTAGCAAATGAATCCAAAGCCAATGCTACAGCTGAGGTAGAAAAAATGAGACAAAATAGTTGAACAAGAAGAAATAATGAGCCTAGTAGTAGAAGAAAAAACGAAAAAAGAAATATGAGGTAGATGTTGAGGCTAAAAGAAAAAGGATTGAGGAAGAAGGAAGAAGAAGACAAATGGGATATTGACACAACAAGGGTAGGACCAATGAAAGAAGTGCATACCCCTACGAGCTTTTCTGTGATGTCTTCAGCCAGGCTAAGCAGAATGAGAGACATGTAAATCGTCATGCCCACTGATGAGGTTGCAAATTTAGAAAACTTACAGAGGTTCTCTTTCAATAGGAAGAAGAAGCAAATAGTGAGGCAAACACACAAAAAGAGAAAATTCAATATTGATCAAGACATGTTGATCACTACAGAAACCACTATGTTAGATGCCATAGAAGTAGATATTATCGGATTAGCCATTGTTGGAGTGGCTTTCTCCCAAGCCAATGTATCAAGTGTTAGTGATATGGCCAAAGAAATGAAAAAATACAAAGCACAAGTGGAAATCTTAGAGAATCATGTGGATTAAAAGAAGGAAAATGAACACAACATTACAAAATTTATCAAATATACACTTGAATTATAGTATGAGCTAAACGCACTATAGAGAGATTTCTACAAACGAGCTCAAGACTTCCAAGAATAATGTCAATATGCACTCATTCTTTACAATCAGGCACAGGAGTTGAAAGTGAAACAAGAAGGAATGCAATCTCAATTTGAATCAGTAAAGAAATGGCACAGTGATTTGACTGAGTAATGAAATGACACGCCAATCTTGGTGACACCCCTCCTAAAATTCCTATATAAATGAAAAGAAAATCCTCAACATTGACATTGAGCCTCAGATGTGAGAAAGTGTACCAAGGAAAAGTGTTTCTCACATCACCTAGGCGCCTAACATGTGAGAAAGTGTCCAAGGTGGTCCCTAATACATTAACTTTATGAGAAATAAAGTTAAAAGTGACTTTGAGAATATTTGTGAAGAGGGTGACTTAAAAGACATTAAATCACCACCATTGATATCAAAGGCCCAAGATTTAATCTCAACCATTGGATCAAGTGACTCTTCACCTTCCCCTCGTGAGTCTATCTAGGGAAAGAGGGCGCACCCCTTTGGCATTCTTCATGAGCATTTGAGAGTGCAAGAGACAGAGAGAGTCGAACTGAGAAAGAGAGGAACATTTGCAGCCAAGAGCATGCATTCCAAGGAAAGTTCTGTCACCCAAATCGAGGACATAAAGTACAACAGTGAATGGAGGCCGTACTATACAAAATTTGAGAAGACCGTACAGTTGTAGCTTAGCATAGAAATTGAGGAAGTGGACTGTATGAATTTCTGGGTGAGTTTGGCACAAAAATCGAGGAACTAAGCAGTCACAAATTTCTAGAAAAGTGAGACAGTGAGCAGGGACGAATTTCAAGTTAGTTTATACAACATTTATTACTGTAATAGTCGTACACTATATGGATTTCTGGGCACAACAATCGAGGAGCTGTTTGACACAATTTTCAAGGTTGTTTGTGGTGGCATGAATTTCGAGATAAGTCTTATATTTATTGTTGTTGCATTTTGTTCTAAAAGAATTATTTCTCAGAGCTCTAAAAATAATAAAGTCCCTCTCTCTCATTGGTTATCCCCTTGCGGGTTTTTCCAAGGTCTATTTTGACGAAAAATTCTTGTGTTAAATTTTCTGGGTATGAGTTTTTATTTATGTTCTACATTGTTGTAGATGACTCCATGTGTTTCCATTTATGAGTTTTGATCATGCTAATTAATTTGTGGTTGATAATACAATTTGGGTTGGTCATTAAACTATGAGTAAACTCATTAAGACTTGAAACTGGGTTGGGGTTCGGAATTTCTACATGGTATCAGAGTTGCAACAAAACAAAGAACAAAGAATTTTGTTGGGGGAGATAGGTACTTCACCAAACAAAGACTTGGGCTTGTGTTTCAGTTGAGAGGGTCAATGGCCACTGGTTTGAGGGTTGAGAACAGATTGTATGGGGCTGCTAATTTCAGCTCATGGAAGGAAAGGATTGTGTTGTTTTTGCGGTAGTGTGAGTTATGGGACATTGTGGAGAACACACAAAAGAATCTTGTGATGGTGTCTACAGATGCTACTCTTTTGGTCGCTTACACTAAAGAATAAAATTAAGGCTAAAAGAGTCATCCTTGATGTCATCAAAGAGCATGTGATTCCACATGTGCCACGAAAATCTAATGCCTATGAGATGTGGGATTCCTTAACCAATCTTTACCAAAGGTCCAATGAGAACTAGAAAAAGGTATTGAGGGAAAAACTAAAAAGCATTAAAATGACCAAGATTGAAAATGTTGTCACCTATCTTACCAAGATAAGTCAAGTGAGGGATGAACTTGGTGCTTTTGGGGAGGTTGTTGCTGACAGTGAACTTGTGAGGACTACTTTGAATGGGGTGCCCAAACAATGGGTTGTCTTTGTTGAGGGCAATTTTGCAAGGGAAAATCTACTCAATTGGGATCATCTTTGGGATGACTTCACACAAGAGGAAACTCGAAGAGGATATGTGAAGGGGAGTTCATCCAATTGTAATGATGAGGAGAATGTGGCACTTGCAGCTAAAGGAAAGAAGAAATCCAAGAAGGGTTCCAAGGGTGGGAACAAGCAGAAGGGTAAGGAAAGAAGGACACGAGCAAAGTCAAGGGCTTTGCATGTCATAAGTTTGGGCACTATGCTAGACAGTGTCCTAATAAGAAGAACAAGAAAACTATAGCTTCAGTAGATGTGGAGTAATTTTCCCACGGGTTTGAGAAGGAGTAATCATTGTTGGTGTGTCCTTCCTCTAGAGCATCATCTACTAGTGTTCGGTACATTGATAGTGAAGCCTCTCGCCATATGACAGGTGTTCGTGAGTATTTCATAGATCTGACAAATATTGGGGATCTTGAGGTGGTGCTTGGAGATGACTCAGTGGTCAAGGCAGTTGGTAGTGGGACATTATCCTTTCAGAGGGAGTCAGTACCTCCCATGTTGGTGAGAGATGTTCTATATGTTCCAGGCTTGAAGAAGAACTTGATATTGATTTATGAGGTGTTGTTCCATGATGGACAGGTGCTCTTGAATCCCAAGGGATCCAGTGTCACTTCGGCCAAAGTGATTGGGATCCGACATGAGAAGTTGTACAAGCTCATGTTTCAGCCAGCTAGAGCATTGATACATAGTACCAGTAGCAGTGACCTTTTTGAGCTATGACATAGGAGCTATGACATAGGAGGATGGCCCATTTGCATCATAGGGCTCTGAAGATATTGAGAGAGAATGTTACAGGGGTACCAGATTTCAATACAGAGCACCAAGAGGTGTGCAAGGGGTGTGCTCAGGGGAAGTACACCAAGACTACTTTTCCAAGCAGTGACAACAGAGTAGCATGTATTCTTGATTTGATTAATTCTGATGTATGTGGTCATATGTCTTTTGTATCTTTGAGTGGATTTTTATATTACGTCACTTTCATTGATGACTTCTCCAGGAAATCTTGGATTTTCTCTATGAAGACCAAAGGATAGGTCTTCAAGTGATTCCAAGAGTTCAAATCTCTTGTGGAGAACCAAACAAGGAAGAAAATAAAAGTGTTGAGACCGAACCATGGGGGTCAGTATACCTCCAACGAGTTCAATGACTTCTATGCAAGGGAAGGCATTAAGAGAGAATTGACAGTTCCATACAACCTGCAACATAATAGGGTTGTTGAGAGGAAGAACAAGGCCATTGTTGGGGCTGCGAGAGCCATGCTACATGATCAGGGGATACACTCTTTCTTTGGACTGAGGCATGGAACACTGCAATTTATCTGCAGAACAGGAGTCCACACAGAGTTTTGGGGAACAAGACTCCCGAGGAGGCTTTCTCTGTGAAGAAGCCTAAGGTTGGGCACTTCTGGATTTTTGAATGCCTTACATATTCACATGTCCCTTCTTAGAAGAGGACAAAGCTAGAACCCACGAAAGAAAAGGGCATTTTTGTTGGGTACAGGGAGACCTCAAAGGCTTTCCTCATATACATCCCCTCTTTGAGGAAGACTGATGTGCGACGGGATGTGAGATTTGAGGTGGATAGAGCCTTTAGGAGGTCACGAGATGTTGAGCAGGGGGAACAATGGGCTCCTTAGCTTCAGGTGAGATCATCGTAGAGTACTGTGTCACAGAGCTCAGGACCACCTGCTTCAAGGACAACTAGTTCACAGGTGACACGATCTCAAATCATTGGTCCTCAGATTACCAGTTCACATGTTACTGTTTCTCAGTCTACTGGTTCGCAGACGACCACAAGATCATCATCTTTAGATACTCAGTCTTCAGGTCATGGGATTGAGGAGGAGTCCCCTCCACAGAATACTACTTCAGAGAAGAGGAAGCCAAAATGGCTTCAAGACACTTTGAAGGAATCTCAGGGATCTGTGGGGAATCCTAGGCTAAGTCACATGGTTCGAGTTCGGGTTCGGGTTTGACAACAATTAGGTTCGATTCGGGTTCGAATTTTCCAATAAGGTTTGGAGGAGGTTCGGCTTTAGGTTCGGCTATATATATTGAACCCTAATGAAACCTCATCTCAAACCTTAATAAAATTCTCCTTCAAATTCGTTCTAAGGTTCGAATTTGAGCACGCATTCAAGTTCGTTCAAGTTCGGCATTAGGTTCGGCGAACCTTGAGGTTCGCCAAATTTCGAACCTCAAGCTTTAGGTTCGGCGAACCCTGTCACTTAGATCCTAGGAAGACTGTGAGGGAGAGTAAACATCCAGAGAGATTTTGCATCTATTTAACGATGGTGAGCAGCATCAGTGAGTCCAATCCTTTCACTTTTGAGGAAGCAGCAGATCAACAGGTCTAGAAGGATTTCATGGTGGAAGAGTACAATTCCATTATGAAGAATGATGTGTGGGAGGTGCTTCCGAGACCTGAGGGGAAGTCAATGGTGACTTCCAGGTGGCTCTATAAAATCAAGTGTGTTGTTGATGGCAGCATTGAGAAGTACAAGGCTCGGTTCCTGGCTTTAGGTTTCTCACAGGTAGAGGGAGTTGATTATGATGAGACCTTTGCTCTGGTTGCTAGATATACCTCGATCAGGGTAGTGATCTCCATTGCAACAGACATGGGTTAGAAGATCCATCAGATGGATGTGAAGATTTCATTTCTGAATGGTCTCATACAGGAGGAGGTGTACATTGAGCAACCGCAGGGCTTTGAGGTGCATGGGAGAGATTCTCATGTGTGCAGACTGAAGAAGGCATTGTATGGACTGAAGCAAGCTCCCAAAGCTTGGTATTCAAGGATTGATACATGTTTGCAGCAGATGGGTTTCGAGAAGAGTGAGGTGGATCCCAACCTTTACTTCATTGTGGTTGGCGATGATCCTCTTATTTTTGTGCTTTATGTGGATGATCTTCTTATTACAGGAGCAGAGAGACTCGTAGATGGTTGCAAGCAGAGTCTTGCTTCAAAGTTCGAGATGAAGGACATTGGACTAATGCATTATTTCTTGGGATTGGAGGTTTGAAAGGAGCCGGGACACATCTTTCTGGTACAAGGAAAGTATGTTGTTGATATTCTGAGGAGATTTCACATGGAGGTTTGTAGGCCCATTCCCACACCCATGATAACCAACTCGAAGAAGCTCAATGCTTCTAAGTCAGAGTTGGTTGATCCCATGATGTATCGTCAATTGATAGGTTCATTAATGTATTTGTCAACACCAGACCAAATATTTGTTTTGCTGTCAACACTCTTAGTCAGTTTATGGTGGAGCCTCGGAGAGTGAATTGGGTGGCATCAAAACATGTGCTCAAGTACCTTAAGGGTATGATGGATTATGACTTGGACTATGTGAGAGGGGATGGAGTTAGATTGATTGGCTACACAGACTCAAATTGGGTAGGATGTGTTGTTGGCAAGAAGAGTGCTTCAGGATGTTGCTTTGGATTGGCCTTAGCAGTTGTATCTTGGTTCAATCGGAAGAAAAAGTCAGTGGCTTTGAGTTTTGTTGAGGCTGAGTATATGACATCTAGTTAGGCTAGTTGTGAGGCCATATGGCTTTGCAAGTTTTTGGTTGGGATATTTGGTGTGCAGTTGAGGCCCACGGTGATTTATTGTGACAATCAGAGTTGCATAAAACTCTCTGAGAATCCATTTTTTCATAACAGGTCCAAACACATCGAGATTAGATATCACTTCATCCAGGACTATGTTTAGGGAGGGGCAGTTGAGCTTCAGTTTATATCCACTGATGATCAGGTAGTGGACATCCTCACTAAGGCTTTGGGAAGAGGCAAGTTTGTACCCTTCAAAGATAAGTTGGGAATGGTGAGGAACACTTTCCTTGGTAAGAGGGAGTGTTAAAAAGTGTACCTAGGACAAGTGTTTCTCATATCACCTAGGCACCTAACAAGTGAGAAAGTGTCCAAGGTGGTCCCTAGTACATTAACTTTATGAGAAATAAAGTTAAAAATTACTTTGAGAATATTTGTGAAGTGGGTGACTTAAAAGACATTAAATCACCACCATTGATCTCAATGGCCCAAGATTTAATCTCAACTGTTGGATCATGTGACTCTTCACCTTCCCCTCATGAGTCTATCTAGGGAAAGAGGGCACACCCCTTTGGCATTCTTCATGAGCATTTGAGAGTGCAAGAGAGAGAGAGTCGAGCTGAGAAAGAGACACATTTGCAGCCAAGAGCATGCATTCCAAGGCAAGTTTTGGCACACAAATTGAGGAGATAAAGTACAACAGTGAATGGAGGCAGTATTGTACGGATTTTGAGCAGACTGTACAACTATAGCTTGGCACAGAAATCAAGGAAGTGGACTGTACAATGTTATGTGTGAGTTTGGCACAGAAATCAAGGAACTCAGCCTTCACAAATTTCTGAAAAAGTGAGACAAGTAGCCATGAATTTCAAGTCAGTTTATATATCAATTATTACTGTGATAGCCATACACTGTACGGACTTCTAGGCACAGAAATCGAGGAGTTGTTTGGCACAGTTTTCAAGGTTGTTTGTGGTGGCACGAATTTCACAAAATGTCTGATATTTATTGCTGTTGTATTCTGCTGCAAAAGTATTCTTTCTCAGAGCTCTGAAAATAATAAAAGCCCCCTCCCGCTGGTTTTCCCCTTGCGGGTTTTTCCAAGGTCTATTTTAACCAAAAAATTCTTTTGTTAAATTTTCTGGGTATGAATTTTTATTTCTGTTCTACATTGTGTAAATGACTCAATGTGTTTCCAGTTATGAGTTTTGATCATGCTAATTAATTTGCAGATGCAATGTGGGTTGGGCATTAAACTATGAGTAAACTCATTGAAACTTGAAACCAGGTTAGGGTTCAGAATTTCTACATCAGCATTGACATTGAGCTGAAATTTGGAAGAAATCTCACCAAAAAGCATATAGGAACGTTCAAGCAAAGTCTCAAGATTGTGAGACAATATGGCGAATGGTGAAAAGAATTTCATATATTTGTAACCTTCCATCTTTCGAGCAAAGTGATAGCTTTTATCCTCAAGAGGAGGTTACAAAATCTTTAGAATATGGAATCCAGCAGGAGAGGCATGCCTCTCGATCCCTTCTTATGTGAATAAAGCATGAGAGACTATATAGAGACTCCACCCAAGGAAATAATCTTAATAAAATCATTTTTCGCCAAAGTTGGAGAAAAGTGTAGAGAAGGTAAGGCAAAACATTGCATTATAAATTCTTGATGGAACAACACAATTTTGCAAAAGAAAACAATATTCAAAAGGATTTCAAACCTTAGTAAAACTATGTAAGGAGTTATGAAGGAAAAGAACAAGCTTTCCAAAGTTAGGTAGAGAATATGTAAAGTGAGGAACACGAAATGATTTGACTTCCTCTATGTCATTTTGTATAAATGGGATGAAATCTAATCTAAAAGTGCCTGTAACTATTTTCTTATTAATTAAGAAGCCTATTAGTCATCTTTTTAAAGATCAATTTTTGTGTCTGCTCAAGCTGAGACTAGTTTTTGTTACTCATATGTTCTGGAATCATCGTAAGATTGGATGTTGAAGCTGTATACTTTTCTCATGTTGCTCTATTTCCATCTTACTTATGCTTATTAGCAGTGCTAACCAATGGATGTGGAATTATAGCTTTTTGTTTAATGGTAGGCTTATCTCGTATACAATGTGCTATCTGAAATATCTACAAGTGATACTTATTAAACAATTTTATGTCTATTATTTGCGTTCTTTTCATTTAATTTCGTTAATTATTTTTTAACTCCTCGCTAGAAAACCCTAGAATAAGATAGCTTAGGTTAAAAGTGTTATATAAATTTTAAAATTTAATTCATAATTAACCTAGTAATAATAGTCAAGCCAGAATCTTGAGAGTTTGTCATTCCAAATAGAAAAAGGTCTAATTAAGCTCTTTCCCTAAATAAACCTGTGTAATTGATGAAAATCACCTACCTACATCAACAGTGAGTTCAACATCGCTTCTCTACTTAAAGAAAATGCATCAACATAGTTCAACATTGCTTTTCTACTCAAAGACAATGCATTCCTTATGTTTTACCTTTAGTGATCAAGATTCTCAAAACCCCTTTTGAGCACAAATTCTTCTCTCTTTATTCGTGTTATATCCCTCTACATGCAGTAATCAGGTTTCCCTTGCTCGATGCTTTTTTCGCACAGAGTTTCTTTGGTGGTTCCCCTTGTCTCGGCAATTATTACATCGATTAAAATCTTCAACACAACGAACATAGACATTGATCATGCCCTCGAGTGAATGCTTTGAACTCTTTGTTCAGTACGTTAAGGATTTCTTCTCCTCTCTGCCTTGATGTTGCTTGATCATCAAATCTTTTCTTTGTTGACTGCTTTGTTAACTTTTTGTATTTAAACCAAATTTTGGTTTAAAATGGGTTTCATAATAAAAACAAAATAGCCTATAACACGTCATTATGTAGTCTTAACTGATTATTTTATTTCAAGGTAACTTGGGTTGATATAAAGTTAAGACATCAAGGTTTAAAAAAATAATAAAGAGTTTAGATTTTTTTTTTAAAACAATTATGGATAGTTTTGCATTAGAAAGGATCGTGGCCTAACCAGCATTGTAATACAAAAATATAGCGAAAGAATGCCATAGTCTAAATTCAAAACTATCTAGTCCAAGTTCCAAAATGCCTTATAATTTCCTATCCAAATCATAAAAGCGCTAAAATGGTAGGTGTGTTGCTTCACAAACTGACCCGAAATGAAGAAAAACTTACAATAACAATGCAGAGAGAAAACTAGAATGTAAGCGTGTGAGGAACACTCTCTCTCACCTGGATATATTTGTCAAAATTATCCTCTTGTTTTACTGTGCAAGGGAGAAACGTTGGGCACATTATTTCTGCATGTTCCCACAGAACCCTCTCTTCCTTGGTTTTGGAGATGCCATGCATGTCCAAGTCCTCCATCTTACTAGCAACATGAGCGCGTCATTGAACAACTGAGGGGAGGTTTAAAAACTAAACAGTCTATCAATCAAAGTAACAACCAATCCCAACTTCATGTCTAACTCCTAAAATTTGCGGTCTTAGGCTTGTAGGAGGGCTCTCTCTCCATTTCCTTTCCTTTAAGGTTTGAATCTGAACCACCACTGGCACCATATGCGGGTCCATTTCCTTTGCCTCAGCAAGAAGATTTTTCTCCCACATCTCATGCCAATGACTCAACCGGAGAGTTGACATACTTAACTCCTTTTGAGCTTCTAATATTCCCTGGTTGCAGTGTTGCATTTGTCTCTTGACATGGGTCAGTTCACATATCACACACCAACAATTTTGAAATTGAGCCATGATATCCGTTGCAAGAAGGCAAAGCAACTCCAAAAGAGAAGCGACCCTTTCAAAGCTCTCATTCTTTCACTAGAGTCCTGGGCCCTAGCCTTGCAAATCTGGAACCAAACACTAGGAGTGCAAGGACTATCCTCCGACGCCCTGTAGGGGAAAAAATTAAACCACACGTAGGGGTAAATAAAGGCTAGGTGTGTTTCATATTACCGCCACCCAAATACATCGAGAGCACAAGGGAAGGATTAAAATGCACATCCTTTCAATCTTCCCTGCGGAAAAACTTTTGCATGAAGCACTTTTAATGTTTAAGTACTTGAATATCATAGAAGAGGCATTGGACAAGCCCCCGGTATCCTTATAAACCCCTCATTCAATTCTACTTCAATGTTTGAGAGGAATTTGACCTTGACCTTGACATTTGATCCAGGTGGATATCGGTGGCCACCCACCTTTTCTAATTGGATTAAAGCAATTTTCTGACAATTTTGACAATTTACTAATTTTCGCAGTTTTAACTTCCGGGACCATTTTGAGGATCTAAATGAAGGTTTTTCGGGATCGAGCTTCTCCATGATAGCCCAAGGCATATTAAGCCCCCAAAATGAATCTCCTCGGTGATACCTTTCCAACGGGCTATCACAAGCCAAAAACGGAGATCGTATGCAAAAGTTACGACCCTGGGAAGTTGATGTACTAACTTACCCAAATGGGGCCCACATGACTTTTGGCGCTTCATCTCCTAGGGTTAGGTTTTTGGATGTCTAGGGTTTTTGACATTCTTGTTTATTGTAAAAAGGCCTTCAGAGCCTCATTGTAATCATCTTCTTGCAAATGAGCGCAGCCGTCACATCTCTTCTCAGAGATAAGCCGCCACCATTCCAGCAAGCTTGTTTACGCTACATTTTACAGTTTCAGCTTATTTCCTTATTGAATAGAAAACCAATTTTATTGTATCTCTGTTATTTTGTGTTAAGCACTTGTTAATAATCTGTAGTCATTTCGTTCTGCTCATAAAATCCGGATCAGTGGTATCAGAGCGGTCTGCTTCTTGTCGTCTTAATGTATGTCCCCAATGAGGTCAGAGTACAAAGAGTTGGGTCTTGAGCTTGTTTCTCTTGAGAACAAAAGCTCTCGCACACCCAAGCGACCTCTCATGGTAAGAGAAAAGAAAGATGACAGGACAAGAGATCCTTTCAAACTGTTGATTGAGGAAGCCTTCACGCAACAAAGGAACGAGATGATAGATAGTTTCGCGCAAATCCTTCGGCGGCTACCAACAGGCGATGCATCTTCTTCGAGCGAAGGCGCCACCCCCTTCAAGGTACAAATAAACTTCAATATTCCTATATTTGAAGGTCAGATAGACGCAGATGCTGTAGACAAGTGGTTGAATCTACTAGAAGGGTATTTTTCTGTCCATAAATTTTCGAATAGAGAAAAGATTACTTTTGCACTCCTCAAAGTCGTTCCCCATGTCAAAGATTGGTGGGAAACTTTCTGTTAGCAAAAAAAAACAGAGGAACCCTCATTATTTACAGTCATGACCACCTGAGATTTCTTCAAGGATGTTATTCAGGAACAATACTACTCTGTTGGAAGTTATGACGACTTGTATACCAAATGGACCACACTGCGGCAAGAAAGAGACCAAGCAGTGCCAAATTTCACGAATATCTTTCATACCTTGCATACCAAGTTGGATATCAAAGATTCAGAGTGACATTTGGTGCTCAAGTATCGCAGCGTTCTGCATAGATACATCCAGACCGAAATGGAATTTTTGGACATCTCATCCTTGGGCGCGGCCTACCGATATGCCGTCAAAATCGAGCAGAAGCTCAAACAAAAGACACGAAAATTGGGCCTGGGAACCCCTCACAACAAAAGCCAGGAAATGGCGGCCCCAACCCACAGAACAAAGGACAGAGCAAATATGGGCAATATCAGGACAACTAGTCCAAGACGCAAGCAAAGAATGACATCGGAAAGACAAAGAAAGATACCGGGAAGTGGTGCGACTTCCATAAGAGCCCTTGGCATAACACTGCTGACTGCCGCTCAAAGCAGGCACTGGTGGTCGAAGTGAAAGCCTCTGAAGCAGATGCGGGTTCAGACTCTAAGCCAGAACCAGAAAGGGGAAGAGGGATCATTGAAGCAGAAACCAGTGCTACCGTTGCTACCACCAAGCTCCAGCCTGCTGAACCAGACGAGCCAGAAGAAGGAGAACGACTCTTCCATTCACAGATGTGGGTAAAAGGCACCCCGTTGCACTTCATCGTGGATAGCAATAGCCAGAAGAACCTCATCTCAGCAGAGGTCGTCAAGCGGTTGGCCCTGCCGACAACACCGCACCCAGAACCCTACACCATTGGATGGCTCCGCCAAGGAAGCGATCTTCGCGTCAGCCAACAGTGCCAACTGTCGTACGACATCAAGCCCTTCAAAGACGAGGTATTGTGTGATGTTTCTCCTCTCAAAGTTTGTGATGTTCTTTTGGGCCAACCTTGTTTATGGAAATGTCATGTTGTATATGAGTCTAGGCCTCATAGTGTTATTATTACTTTGAACAGGAAATTGTACAGGATACCTGAGGCAGTCCCACCTAGTGCTATTTCCTTGATCTCTACTAAGTATTGCAGGAAGGTCATCTCTCAGACAGGGAAGTTTGTCTTCTTCGTGATTCGTTCTCAGAATAAGAGAAAGATCACGGCCACATCCAGGGTCTCTACCACCAACCTCTCCACACAGCAGAAGCAAGTAGATAAGGTCGTGGAAGAATATTCAGATATCTTCTCCTCACCTACCGAGGTACCTCTGCATTGCCAAGTCAAGCACCCCATCGATCTGACCACCGGCGCAGCGCTGCCCAATGGGCCAATCTATCGTCGTCTATTAGAGAATGAGGAGATCAAGCGACAGATCCAAGAACTGCTCCACAAGGGGCACATCCGTCCCATCTCATCACCTTGCGGGAGCCCAATCATGCTAGTACATAAGAAAGATGGAACCTGACGACTACATTGATTATCGAGCTCTGAATAAAATCACAGTCAGAAACCGGTACCCGATTCCCCGAATCGACAACCTTGTTGATCAACTCACGGAGGCCAAATACTTCAGTAAGATTGATCTGAAGTCTGGCTACCACCAGGTCCCGATAGAACAAACAGATGTATGGAAAACTGCCTTCAAGTCAAAGGAAGGCCTTTTTGAATGGTTGGTCATGCCCTTTGGTTTGACAAATGCTCCAGCCACTTTCATGAGGATGATGGACGATATCCTACGACCATTCACCAACACTTTTGTAGTGGTGTATCTGGATGACATTCTCATTTACAGCGAGACTTGGGCCGAACACTTGCAGCATATTCAGCAGGTTCTGCACACCCTGCGGCAGCACAAGCTATATGCCAACTTGGAAAAATTCTCCTTTGGCATGAACAAGGTCCATTACCTAGGCTAAATAATTGATCAGCATGGCATACATGTGGATCCAGCCAAGATCCAAGTCATCCATGACTAGCCAACCCCAACCACACTCACTGAGCTTCGGAGCTTCTTAGGACTTGCCAATTTCTATCGCAGGTTCATGTTGGGATTCTCCCATATTGCATGGGCCCTTAGCCAAACAACCAAGGGTGGTGGTAAGGCGAAATTTGCGTGGGGCCAATCCCAACAACAAGTATTTGACGATTTGAAGCAGCACTTGTGCTCAGCCCTAGTACTTTTACTATCAGACATGCAGCAACCCTTTGAGATCGAGACATATGCTTCAGACTATGCAGTGCGCGTCGTTCTCACTCAACACGGCTACATCGTGGCCTATCATAGTGAGACACTATCAGATGTTGTCCGTAAGTACCCTACTTACGACAAAGAAATGTACTCCATTGTGCAAGTCTGCCGCCAGTGGAGACATTACATTCTTAGGAAGGAGACAGTCATCCACACTAATCATAAGCCACTGCAGTTCATGCAGGTACAAGGAAAATTGCAAAATGATCACCATAAAAAATGGTCCACATACTTGCAGCAATTCCACCTCAACATCAAGTATAAAACAGGAAGCACCAATCACGTCGTTGATTGCCTCAGCAGACTGTCAGTCGCGACACTCACCACGGTGCTAGACTCCTGCGGCCATGAGACCTATGGATGGCCTTAACTCTATGAGACAGACCCGGACTTCGCCACCACCTACCACATGTTGGGTGCAAACATAGTTCTCGATAACTTCCATCTTCAGGATGGGTTGTTGTGTCGTCTGGGCCATATCTGTGTTCCATCAAGCGAACGAGCGAAGCTGATCTAGGAAGCCCACTACAGAAACATTTCTACTGGTCGAAACTTCGACAGGAGGTCAACAAGTATATCAGGTCCTGCACTATTGCCAAACAGACCACTAAGAAACAGGGCCTGTACACCCCTCTTCCTACTCCTGACAAGCCATGGGAATCCATCTCAATGGACTACATGTCAAGCCTCCCATCCACCAAGCAGGGAAATGACTGTGTTTTTGTGGTTGTTGATCGCTTTTCTAAGATGACGATTCTGGTTGCCTGCAAGAAGAACATCACAGCAAAGGCCATTGCCAAGCTCTTCTTTGAACAAGTCTGGGTACATTTTGGAATCTCACAAACCATTTTCTCAGATCGGGACAGTCGATTTCTCAGCACATTCTGGTCGAGCCTCTGGTCACTATTGGACACCAAGCTCACCAAATCCACAACCTTCCACCCCCAGACAAATGGCCAAACCAAGGTCATCAATCGAATGATTGTGCATATCCTTCGCATGTATAATTCAAAACACCCTCGCACATGGGATGAGAGCCTTCCCTATGTCCAACATAGCTACAACCGAGCCTTGCATAGCTCAACCGGCTACAGCCCTTTCAGGTGGGGTTGGGATTCCAACCATTAGGTCCCATAGATGTTGCACTTCCCCTTGTGGTCACCTCGACCGACTCATCTCCTGCTCCAACTGAAGCTGACAAAGCCACTCGGTTCATTGAGCGGATAAAGCACATCCGCCAACAGGTTCAGAATATCCTACAAAAGTCTAATGACAAGTACAAGTAGCGCCATGATCAACATCGGGTGCCCCATAAGTTTCAGGTGGGCGACAAAGTTTGGTTCCACTTGCAGAAAGAAGGCCTTATGGGACCCCATCGGAAGCTTCGCCCACTCCGTTATGGGTCGTACACCATCACCCAGGCCGTGGGAGATAATGCTTTTGAGCTCAACATTCATCCTTTCCTTGGCCTGCACCTAGTGTTCAACATGGATCTCCTTCGCCCTTATTTCCCACCATTATTGGACACCTCAGACGTAGCAGAGCAGCTGACACCAATAGAGCTCAACCCCGACTGCATACAACAGAAATCCAACGATCAAATTGTGGACACACAGATCAAGGGCACTCGACGACAAAGGATCCAACTTTATCGAGTCGTTAAAGCAAGGCAACTCCTGCACCAAGGCAAGTGGCTCACCCGGGGCCAAATTCAGCAGAAATTTCCTCATCTGATGGGGGAACTCAACACAATGGAGACAATTGCTTCCTAAGAAGGGAGAATTGATCCAGGTGGATATCGGTGGCCACCCACCTTTTCCAACTGGCTCCAAAAAAATTTCTGACAATTTTGGCAATTTACTATTTTTAGCAGTTTTAACTTCCGGGGCCATTTTGAGGGCCTAAATGAAGGTTTTTCAGGATCAAGCTTCTCAATGATAGCCAAAGGCATGATTGAGTCTTCAAAATGAATCTCATCGACGATACCTTTCCAACAGGCTATCACACGCCTAAAACAGAGATCGTATGCAAAAGTTACGACCCCGGGATGTTGATGTACAAACTTACCCAAACGGGGCTCACATTTCTTTTGGCGCTTCATCTCCTAGGGTTAGGTTTTTGGATGTCTAGGGTTTTGGCATTCTTGTTTATTGTAAAAAGGCCTTCAGAGCCTCATTGTAATCATCTTCTTGCGAATGAGCACAACAGTCACATCTCTTTTCAGAGATAAGTCGCCACCATTCCAGCAAGCTTGTTTCCGCTGCATTTTACAGTTTCAACTTATTTCCTTATTGAATCAAAAACCAGTTTTACTGTATCTCTATTATTTGTGTTAAGCACCTATTAATAATCTGTATTCATTTCGTTCTGCTTATAAAATTTGGATCAACATTATTGGCTCAAGGAACATGGAAGAAGGATATGAATTCAAATCTCTTTACTAGATCCAAAGATCTCTACTCCTATAGTTTGAGGAGTGGAGTGTTGCATAAGAAAATATATGATAACTAAGGAGTCTCAAACCACTATTTCTTTCTTTACCCCATGTGACATCACTGGAAGAAATGCCAATGCTTCTACCTCATTGTCAATAGCTACTCCTAATACCCATGAAGAGTTTAATTTTGGATTTCGTTTAGGATCAAATAGGAAACCCCCTCCCCCACCTCACACCTGCCACCCATAATAAGAGTTTAGATTCTTATGCACTAAAGAGAGTTTAAATTATTTTTCTCATGTAAAAATGGAGTTCATATTATTTTGCACATGTAATAAAATATGACTTGCATAATAAATATAGAAAAATAGAATTCAAGCAAAATTATATAGAGGAAAACGAAAATAAACCAAAAATAAAAAGCTCATTTCTTTTCACAATCACGGATATTTGACCACCTTCGCAAATGTATCATTTTTCCAAAAGATCCCATTTTTATTCTTTTAAAAATAAGAATAAATATGTACAAAATCATCAAAAGTCTATAAAATCAAAGTTGTAGATATCAAAGATTGCCAAAATGGTCCAAAGAGTACTAAAAATGGTGTTCTAGACGAAAATTTATGGCAAGTTTTATAAAGATTAACATTAGTGTCTAAAGATTCACTTTTTATTGTTTAAAAAAAAAAAAAAATTCCTTTAAAAAAAGGTTAAAATTTCATAATAGAAAAGTTGTAAATATCTTCAAGATATTTACAATGGTCCAAAGAACATAAAAAAAATCTAGATCGAGGTAAAATGCTATGACAAAATTATAAATAATATACATTTTAAAACAAATATATTTAGATTGATACAAAGGTATTAATAGTTTGAGCTTCGGTACATGGTCATTTGGGAATAACTGGCACTATAAATACCATAAAATCTTGACCAAAGCTTTTGTACATGGTTGTGGCACTTCAAATATGGAGTAAGAGATTGATGATGATGGATTAGGGTTTCCACAAGTCCCATTTAGGACATCGATGAGGGGGATAGGAGGTAAGGAAGGATGACATCATGCAAATTCTATAGGAAGAGGTGATTGATTACTCGGACGATCCATTAGAGGGCCAATAGATATGATCCAACCCAAAGTTCTGCCCTTCTGATGACACATTGTACTCACGAAAGAAAATACTCTTAGGGTCTATCCCGCTCGAAGATGAGACCGTCACTATCACTAGGAAATGGATTGAACATTTATTTGCTTCTGGTGCATGACTGGGAGATCTTACTGTAGATAGGGTGATGCTCTCAGGTGATGCATCCACCAAGAATCTTAATTGTAGGAATGGAAAACCTAGAAAGAAATGTGTCAAGCTAGATCTAGAGGATCTATGGGCATGATCCCAAAGGACTGTCAAGTATGGGGGTTTAATGTGGGCTTTTGATTTCACTAAAGTCACGTTTACTCAAGAAGATATTTCCAGAGATCTCGAACCTTCATTCTATGGCTTAGACACAAAAATTAAATGACGCACAGAGTTAGCTTTCATAGGAGATCAACTGGATATCAACCACATGAGCTGCTCTTCAATTCTCAGTGTCAGAGAAATTGTGGTTTTTGGATGTGGAGGGTGAGAGGAAATAAAAGCAAAGAAAATGTGTAAAAAGGAAACAATAACCTGTCAACCTATTCCTAGGTGAGAAGACAAAGATATTGTTGTTTTTAAGTTTCTATGGTGAGGAGTTTCACATATGTTTTTCGGATAATCCACAGTTGGTATCATTTCGTCGTCGACGTTTCGAATCCGAAACAGGATTCATCATCAGGACTAATCATCGAGTTAGAGCTAGCTGATCATCATCAATTAATACTATAAATGCAGGACAATTAAAAGTTATTTAAATTACGTCGGCTGTCTTTATTTTCAGAAAATAATTTAATTTAATTTAATAAAAGAGACTTAATATTAATGGGATTTAAATCAGGGTTTTGTGAATAATAGCTAGTGTGTATAAGTATAAAAACTAGGTTAAATGAGGCTTTATATTATTTGTTTAGGGTTTTATTATAGATCTAGGGTTTAGGGTTTTAGGGTTTTATTATAGATCTATGATAGTCTTATTATAGATCTAGTGAGCATTTACTTGGATAATGCAAAGTATTTTGTTTTATCATTTAGATCTACTCACATCCTTTTTGTTTCTATAGCTTTGTTTCACAAGATTTGCAGGTTACTTAGGGTTTTGTGGATAGATTTCAGATCAAGAAATCTATCACTCCACCCATTTACAACCTCTAAATATTCTTGTTCTATATTTTTGTACATTTCTATACGTTTTTTGGCATTCTGACATCTTAGAATAGTTCATTTCAATATATATTACTGGATGATTTTTACTCAAAATTTTTATGTTTTAACTAACAGAAAACTCTTGAAGATTTTGGTCTTTTTGCAGCTTTTCCAACAAGCTTTGCTTGCTATCTTTTGCAAATCTGAACCAAAAAGCAGGAGCTACAACCCATTTGGGGCATGTTATCGCATAGTTTGTAGCAAGGATAAAAGGCTTGAGGTTTCAAGGTCAAACTGGCGTAACAGGAACCAATCCCACCCAATGTCACCACAATGGGATGGTTATTTCTATTTAGGGTGGTAAGGCCCAGGGGAGACGTCCCTGGTGACCTGGGGTTTTGAGAAGGCAAAGGATTATAGGATAAAGTAGTTACTCCCCCCTCACAAGTCACCACCAAGCAGATAGTCCTGGCTAACCAGCCAATAAAGTAAAACCCCCAAAGAGATATACCTGCCTGAGACAAAGAAACAACAAATTGATATGTGCAAGCTAACTCAAGGGGTTAGTACTTCATATAAATCAATGACTATCTGATAAACATATAAGCAATTTGATGATAAATATTGACGAAGTCAATGTTTATAAAATAGCTATGAAAATAATATCACTTCTTCAATAAATGCTGAAACAATGTGGCATTCAATGCAATAAATCAACACTTTATTCAATTAATGCCTTTAATCATCATTCAATTGCTTATAAAGAGAAACGTCTAGCTATACTAAGGTGTTAATATCAAGAGATGACGACAGCACTTAGTCAATAGGGTTAGTTTATAAGCTAGGGTTAGTGAAGTTAGGGTTTGATTCAATGTATTGAGAGTAGTTTTGATCAGGTTCACTTCAACGCATGAGGTCTTTTAGGATCAGTGCCTTAGGATTAATGGAGTCAAATAGTGAAGGACGCAAGAGCTAAAGAAGGCAAAGGCAAAAATGGCCAAGGACTAGAGGGAGAGGCTTTGAGGTGTTGCTAAAGCAAGGCCCCAAAGTCAAAACCCTGGAGGAGAGAGGCTCACTTCGATGTAGGTGAACTAGGCCTCGATGCTCTCTCCTCCTTCCTTAACTCAATGGAAAAAATGGCTAGCTAAAAGATATCATAAAATAAGACAAGAGAGTTTGATGAAGCAAAGTGTTGTTGCAGCAAGGCTCTACCAGCAAACCCTAGAAAAATAGGCTCCAAAGTGTAGAAACCCTAGGCTTCAAGGCGTCTCCTTATTCTCAGCTTGTAAAAGGTATAGCTAGCAAAGGTGAATAGAGAAAGAGAGTGTAGCTACGGCTAGGCTCTCTCCTTCTTCCATCAATGGCTGAAACTTTATCTCAATGGGAACATGAGACAAGGACCTACTTGTGTGCTTGTCACCTAGGGTTTTATTCAACAAAATTATAAATATATGCAAGAAATGAAACTACAACCATTCAATCAAGAAGTTTTGCAAAAAAATACTTACATATCACCAAGAAATATCATTGCAAACCCTAGTTGTAACACCTTCCAAAAGACAAATGCCAAAACATGCCAAAAAGATCCTCCTTAAACAAGCGCGCATCACTAAATCAGCCAATAACCCAAGAGAGGGCACAAATTTCCAACCTCCTTATGGAGTGAGTAAGTTGTGATGAAAAAATGAAGGTGAAAATCCTTCATTTATACCATACCATGACCTAATTTTACATTTTAGGTCATGAAAAAGGTTGCAAGGCCAAAATACTAAAATCACACTGTTTTACATTAAAATGTCAAATTTAAAACCCTAATCAAGCTGAAAAGAGACATGAAGCCCCTCCAAAGGAGACGTTTTCCCCTTTTAGGGCAAATGGGGCATCCTGGAGCAAAACGTTAGCAATCCTTGGGATCCTCCTTCATGCCACACATGCCAATACTGCCCAGTATGCCTCCCAAGACGTCCAATAGGCTAGATGACGTCATGGTCATCAAGGGTGACATCTCAGGCCTTCCAAGGCCAACGTTCCACTGAAAGAGGGTCAATCCCCCTAGGTCAAGCTCTGCTAAAGTGCCTCCGGTGGAACGCCCTCTCCTCTGGTACCATCTATGTCCTATCTCTGCCCCCTGATGGGATCTCAGCATCCACCTGATGAGCTCTTCAGCCCCATGGAGATCCGAACTAATCATCCCCCCATGTGTACTGGTCCAAAATAGTACCTGTCCGTCGGGCATGGTCTTGCACATCAAAAGTTACACCCTCCATAGGCTCATCAGTCACAGGGTCATAGCAATGTCAATCACATCTCATCATCAATATTATTAAACATGTGCATAAAATCCCTAATACATCAGTTAAAAGCTCAAAGACGTTACACAAGCCTACAATACAAGTCTGGAGAAAAAGACAAGGCATCCTATGGGGCCAGTGCCCACTGGAAAAGGGAAGTTCCCGGAAGAGACCTCATCCAAGCCATGTAAGTGGGTGATGTGGTCAGGGGAAGTCCAAGCATCTGGGTGCAATGAGGGCCAAGGATGCAAGAAATGTTACCTGTGGGTGCCTTTGTTAGAAGGCGAATTGTACCTGTCCTAGATGCATTTTTTCCAAGCCCATTCTTGCCTTTTGTTCTAATTCTTTTCATTTTTTTATCTTTTATTGCTTTTCCTTTTTTTTGTTCAAGAGCTAATCAGGGGATACTATCGTGGAGTGGTGACTAGTGGTGGCGGCGTTACCCACAAGTACTTTCAGAGAAATGAGAAGGCTGGCTCGTGATGAGACCCCCTTTCCCTTGGCCATGCAACCAAGAGTCACTGCCTTGGCGTGGTAACAAACTGGTGGCAATGTCATACTGCTAACTACCCATGGACCTAATAGGCTAGGTCGTGATGAGAGCCCCTATCCTCTGGTTCGGTCTTGCTTTAATATTTTTTCAGGTCCCTCTTGTTTCTTACTAAGAAGCCTTTTATTACTTTCTCAGGGATCCCTGGGCGAAGCATCTCGAGGTTTTATTTCTAGGCTTTTGTCTTTTACCGGCTTGCTTTTACCTTATGGGCCTTTAGCCCCTTCTTCCCATGAGATAAGGTGCAGTCTTAAAAATAGGTCAACCCAGTGCTTGGACAAGTGGAATGGGACAAGTGAGGGGGAAACAAGATGAAACAGTAGTGCTATGATGAGAGCGGACGATGGCTTTTCAAAAACCCCCCCAGTGACAAACCAAAACCTATAGACACAGGCTTGCTAGGGCACCGTGTCAATCCCCCCAAACATGGTCAAGTGGGCAAGTGTAAGATCCAAGCAGTTGTTAGAAATAAAAGGGATCAGATGCATACATTCAATGGTTTTGATGATCAAAGTGACACATACCATGATACCTGGACTAATTACCTCATGGATCAAAAACCTTCTCTAACATAGGACCAAGCCAATGGTGATGGATGTTGTTGATGCTGACAAGATAAAGATGTTGGAAGAAAGAAAAGGTGGGCCCTCCAGTGCCATGCTAAAGTCAATCCTGCTCTCAGTACTCCATGTCTAGGACCTATGGGCCTCATGACATGATCTCCTAGTTATCCCTAAAAGTGGGGGATAACAGGGCCCTAAAACGTCAAAGAGAAACCTCCCAAGTTGGGGTATTATTCACCCAACTCTTCCTTCTTCTTCTTTCAATGTAAGCAAGCCCGAAGAGAGTCTCTTGGGATTGCACTTTCTCTCTAAGATAAAATTTCTGCGTTTTTTTTCATTTACTTGTGCCTACACCTTGCATAGTGGATTGGCCTAGCCACCCATGCAAAATTGTAAGGCGAGTTGTTAAGTTATTTTTAGTACTTGTTTTTCATTTCAAGTTTGCCCCACTTATCCTTAAGGCAAGGTTGTGTGGCTAGGATTTACTTGTTTATTTTTCAAGTCAAGTTATTTCATTTATGCTTTTCATTTCACCCACTTGGGCACAAAACCGGTAGGCTTGTCCTCCATCTTGTGTCTTTGTTGAGGTTGCAAGTAGAGTAGCTTCCTTTCAAGTTATTTCATTTTCTTTATTTGTTTGCCTACTCCCTTCAAAGAGGATTGGCTTAGCCCCCCATGCAGTATCATGAGGCTAGCTAAATGATTTATGGTTTATGCTTCTAGTCTCATTTTCCTTTCAAGTTCATGTGTATATCTCAATAGTTAGAAGCATTTATTTCATTTGCAATCTTGTTTAAGCCCTTGGAGGTATATATTATTTCTTGTACATTTTCATTAAGCACTTGTTATTTCATTTACTCGAACTTTCAATTCAAGTAACTTTTAATTGCTAAATCAATCTACTTTAGGCTCTAAGGGAATCAATTTACTTAGCTTAATTAGATCACCCATTACTAATACAACTTTCGCCTCCAAAAAGGGGGCTTGCGGAGGCTACTTGGGGTGCTAGATTAGGGATGATCTCATGGCACTAGGTGTCCCCCTTGTTGAGCGCCCAAGTTTTCTGGGTTGACCTATGGAGCTAGGGTAAGGCCTTGTTTTCCTTGCTTATTGAGCACCCAACAATCATTTTGGCTAAAGAGGTAGGAGTATTGGGGAAGTCACCTAGTATAGGATTGCAACTTCACCTTACTAATTTCAACTCTGAAATCTACTCATAAAAACCTAAGCCTTAATTTCACAATCTAATCTAAGTGTGTATGCTCTTTTAATTTCCAACAACTTTTATTTCAAGCATTATCTTTTAGGCGTTTTAATTGAGCATTGTTGTGGTTGAGTATCTCATCTTTGATGTTGTGCACTACTACCCTTGGAGGCTTTGTTTTCAAGTTATTTCACCTTTAAAGTTGCGCACTAGTGCCCATTGGTGGCTTTATTTTTATGTCTTGTCTTCTTTAGAGTTGCACACTTGTGCTTTAGCTGCCTCCTTGAAGTTGCGCACCTCTCTTTGGGGCCTTCAAGTTTGGGTTGCAAGTTGTGTAAGTGTTGTTAATGCATCTTTGAGCTATTTCCTTTTCTTATCAGCAAAATCCATTAAGAGTTAGTTCAATAATTGCTTCATGATTGTAATAGATCTACTAGTGCTCAACTCATTTCATTTGTAAGTAGTTGTATCTTTGTATACGGTTGTAACATCTAGCTATTTTTTATTTGTTGATAGTTGTTATAATTCTTTTGTATCTCATCTATTTTGTAAAGTTATTCTTTGCTCTGTATTTAGATCTTTGTGTAATTTAATTGACCCCATTGCCTAACCTTAGGCACTAGTCATAGTTGACTTAGGGAAAGGATTGCTTCTCATTAAAGGTTTGCATTGCATTGTTGCCTCTCATATAGGCTAGCATCCCCCTACCTTTAACAAACTCAAATTAACTCCTAGATTTCACCTAATAACTCACATAGTAACTAGGGTCTACCCCCCTTGGCTTCCCTAAGAGTAATCCTAGACGGAAAAAGTTCAAGTCGAGGTGACAGTGGGCTTGAGCTTAGGCATTGTGCCTCCAAGGACACACTAAGTGGATTGAGACTTTTCCATGTTTTCAAGTGTGTATAAGGATGGCAACAGGAAGAGTTAAGGAATTCTCCCTTCCAACTCCTCTACATTGCATGGAATTCCACATCACAACAGCTCTTTTTCTTGTCCTTTAGTTCTACTTTTATCGACGAAACAAAATTCAAGGTGAGAAAAGCTACTTCATCATCATGTTTTCCTTGCAGGCCATCTTTACCATATCTTGCTACAACAATTCGTTAGTATCTTGTAGCTTCCTTTGTTACTTTGCAGCCTCCCTGTTGGCTTAGACGATACTCAAACCTTATCTTCTTATGGAAACAATCTGTACTTTTTTTTGGCATTTCCCCTACATATTGTTCACCTTAGGAGTTACAACTCCATCTTCCTTTATTATAAATACTTTTAGATTTCATTACACTTTCCAATTCAATCTTATACTCTTCATAACTTTATTGTACAATCTTCTACTGTAGACCTTCCTTGACTTGACAATAATGCTCATATAATACCACAACTTCAAGAATTTTATTATCCAAATCTGATTTACAACTATTGATAACTACAACATGTGTGGCATCCAAGCTTCCACTGAGTGCATCAACAACCTGGTTTTCCTTTCCTTTTATATGTTTGATATAAAAATCATCATGTACCTTATGTTGGGCACCCAGGATATCAAAAAAATATTGCAGATGTAAAGGGGCAATACTTTTGGTCGGGAATAAAGAAAGAGGTGGTTGATTATATAGTCAGATGTCTAGAGTTGCAAAAGGTAAAGACTGAGCATCGACATCTAGTTGCATTGCTACAACCATTGCCCATTCCTGAATCGAAATGGGAAGAAGTTACAATTGATTTCATTACTAAACTGCCCAAGACTATAGGGCAGTGTGATTCCATTATGTTAGTGGTGGATAAATTAACTAAGGCTATCCATTTTATCCTAGTGAAGCTAACTCACAAGGAAACCAATATTGTTGATATTTACATGAGAGAATTGTCATGCTACATGGTGTTCTTAAAGCAATTGTTTCTGACAGAGATCCCAAATTCACATCAAATTTCTAGAAGGGATTATTTAAAGGATTTGGGATAATTTAATTTTTAGTGCAACATATCATCCAAAGTCAGATGGGAAAACAAAGAGGGTCAATCAGGTGATTGAGGATATGTTGAGCATGTATGTGATGGATAAGCCATCCAAATGGAAAGATTATCTGCACTTAGTTGAATTTTCTTATAATAATGGGTATCACACATCTTTGAAGATGATCCCATTGGAAGCATTGTATGGAAGAAGGTGTAATACGCCTGTGATTTGGGACAACCCAGCTGATTGAACCATCATTAAGCTAGAATTGCTCAAAGAAATGGAAGAGCAAAGTGTGAAAATAAAATAGGATTTAAAGGTTGCACAACACATGCAAAAAAATTATGCGGGCAAAGGCCGAACACACAGTGAATTCAGAGTGGGCAAGCATGTCTTCTTAAAACTAAAGGCTAAGAAGAGTTCGTTGAAATTGGGAAGCTTCCCAAAACTGGCAGCAAGATATTATGGACCATTTGAAATCCTGGAGAAGATTGGTCTTGTTGAATACATGATTGCATTGCCTGCATGCATAATGTGTTTCATGTGTCTTTGCATAAAAAGTATGTACCTGATGCTGACCATGTAACTGAATGGGTTGTGATCCAGGTGGAGCACAGGGGTGACTTACTAGTCCAGCCAGTGCCCATATTGGATAGGAAGGTCAAGGTGCTCTGAAATCAATATATCGAATTGGTAAAGACACAGTGAACCTGCTACGGTTCTAAAGATGCAACATGGGAGCATGAGGATGCCATACAAGAAAATTACTCGCAACGTTTTGAAAACGTTTGAGGTTTTTTATTGTACATTTGTATATAATGCACTGAGGACAATGCATAATTAAGGGGGAGGGAATGTAATACCCCCAAGTTGTAAATATGCTTTTATAGGTTGGGGAGCCAGTATGGTCTTTCGAAGGGATTGCCTTTGTATATATGTTTTTCGGCCAAACTATATATGTGATGTTAGACCGGAGAGGCTGTATGTTGATAGGCTAGTGAGCCTGACATTGTAAAAATTGTAAATCACACTCATGATATTAATAAAATACATCATGGTTGGTGACCAAGTCAAACAAGAGAGTATGGGAGGCTAGGATTCCATGGGAGGGAAAGGGGGATAGGACTTAAGAAAAAGGAGCTAAGTCAAGGGGGCTTAAGACAAGAAATATTATATTATATTCTTAAGTCTTAAGTCTTAAGTCCTAAGTTATGATTTTATCCTATGTTCTCAAGTGGAGAGGACGAGTTTGAAATGGTGAGTGATGTAATTCCTTGGTGCCACTTGTAAAAATGTTGACAAGCATATTCAACGTTTGGTTTTAGTGGAAAAATCATCCATTATCATTCATTCCATCATTCTTATCCATGCCTACCATTGCTTGTGGAGTGTGAACTTAGGAGCCATTGTGATCTTGTTACCTTTTGAAACCTAGGTTGATATGGGGTACAATTCTCGTTGGGTTGCCTTGGGAAAGGATAGAGCCTTGGTGGAAGAATTGTTGGGAATAAGTTTCCCTGGGTGTGAGGCCTGGAGGGTTCTTAGAGACTCCCGAGCGTGGCTAGAATTCCTGGAGCCACGGTGCTCTAAGACTTCCTAGTCGACTTCTGTTGGAGCCCTGGAAAGTAAGTAGGACATTGTGAGGGACTGCGGTGCAAAGAAGGGAGTACATTTCCTTAGATTGTGTAGGTTGTGGGGAATCAGAGGCTATAGGTTGGAACTGTTGTTGGATTTTGGTACCTTGGCCTAGTCATTGTTGGTGTTGACTGCGAGACCTTAGTTGGCTTAGGTAGCCTTTGCCCTGGTGGAGTCATAGCGCCAGCTCGGTGGTAATCTGCTGTTGAGAGTTCTAGAAGAGCAGTGTCTATGGTTGGGTGGAGCATCTGAGATTTGCAACCTATTTATGCTTTTATAAAAACATAAGTGTTCTCTAATGTGTTTCTTATGCTTAACAATGTGTATCCTATGTGCTTAATTATGCTATTATCGAGCATGTTTATATTTCTAAATATTAATATGTGTTTTGTATAAGTCATGCATGGAATTAGACATTGTGAGGACCGCATAAGTGTTTCATATGCAAGGCTTAAAATGGCAAATGGGTATTAGAGTGTTGTTGGGCATAAATATTAATGGTATTAGAGGAATAATGAGTTTAGTAAAAGAAAATTTGAAACTTTTGTATGTGACAGAGTGAATTACAGTGATATATGCCCAGAAGTGAGTCTAGGGTGTGTTACAATGTGGTATCAAAACACAACTACAACAATTGGGATGCATGGGCTAGAGATAGCATGTTGAAGCAAAATTGCAAATGAAAAATTCAGAGGAAGTCTACAAATCATTTGTCAAAATTTTCCATAGCGAAATTGGGGAAAATTTCTTGGGAAATTTGGAAAAATTGAGCTCAGGGGTTAAAATCCTCAATTTTAACCTCTAGATGAGCAATTTCAAACCTGGAATGGGCCGAATTTATGAATTGCAGAGCGACCATGGAAATAAATGTGTGAAATTGGGCAAAAGCCCCAATTTTTGGGTGAAAATTCCAAGTTAAAAGTACTTAGAATTTTCAAATAGAAAAGAATCTATGACAATTTAACAATAAGAGGGTTGGAATTGGCCTGGGAGGTTGTGAATTGCGGAACCATGGTGGTCCAGGAAGAGAGGAATTGGGTGAAAATCCCAATATGTGGTAAGCAATCGATGGAATTTGGCAAGCGGATGTTTGATGAATGTGTGTAGAGGTTGAATTGACAAGAATAACACCGAAATTGGCCATGGGAAGATCAATTACAAAGCTTTCATAGTGACCGAAGACAAAAGTTTCAGAAATTAGTCTTTTTGGAAAAGTAGGGAATTTTTTAAATTTTTGGAAAATTGGGAAATTTTCCATACATGGTGACATGGATGCCATGTGTCAAGTGACATGGCAGCGATGACATGGATTTTCATGCTGGCAAGCCACGTGTCAACGTTGACGTGGATCGCCACGGTGGCAAGCCATAGTAGCAAGCTTGGAAGTCTGCAATGCAAGGAGGATTGGAAAATTGACTAAGTCCCAAAAGCTTTGCGGAATACGGAATGCGTGATAGAATTCATGCAGAAGAGGAAGTCCTATTCCTCTGCATGGGTATTCCTCCACATGGATGATTCCAAAATTGACCAAGTCCCAAAGCCTTGTGGAATGCATGATAGATGTCATGCGAAAGTGAGAGTCCTTTTCCTCTACATGAGTACTCCTCCACATGGATGACTCAAAAATTGACTTAGTCCTAAAGCCTTGTGGAATGTGGAATGCGGTATAGATTTCATGCAGAAGCTGAAGTCCTATTCCTCCGCACAGATGACTCAAAGAATTGACTAAGTCCCAAAGCCTTGCGGAGTGCAGAATGCGGGATATATGTCATGCAAAAGTGGGAGTCCTAGTCCTTTGCATGAGTATTCCTTCGCATGGATGATTGGAAAATTGGATACGTCCCAAAAAGGTATGGAATGCGAATGCAGATACGGAAGAACATGGAAGTGCACTAATCCTCTGCATTGGCATACCTCTGCATGGGTATAAAAGGAGAAGAAAGAAAGAAGAACGAAGAGAACAAGAGAAGAAAGAAAAGGAAAAGAAGAAGAGAAAGGAAAATGAGAAGAAATAAAGAAAAAATAGAAGAGGAGAGGAAAAGAAGAAGAAAAGAAAGGAAAGGAGAAAGACGAACAAATATAAAAAAAGTCTAGAGCCAAAAACTTGTTTTGGCCATAACAGGATCAATTTAACTCATTCCAATGAAATTTAAGGGGTATGTCCGCAGTGACGAGGGATGCTAAAATGTCAGTGAGGGCCACTATCCAATTATGTCTGAACTTTCTGAAAAATGCAAATTAGTGGTTTTGAAAGATCTGGGTCATGCTCAATAACCAGAACCCACAATTAGGTGAAATTATTGTACTGCATTTAAAAAGCAGGTATGAAGATACCCAGTGAAGATTTTGGTCTAATTTCAAAGTGTTTGGAGTGGAGGTGCGAAAATAGGGAAAAATCCACTATTCACAGGCACTTTTGGGAGATATTTGAAATCTTCGAAGGAGGAAAAATGACCCCAGATCACAAATGTGGAAAAATTTAGTTAGTTAACTTTTCATCTACTCATCAATCCAAACAACTTTGTCTTGAGGAAGTTTTTCTAAGTTTTGCTTCATTGGCATTTCCAAATTGTTGCAGAAAGTGACTGGAGCATCAGATTGAAAATCTAAAGGTCGTTGAGTGTTCCACATCAAAGATACTATCAATGCTCGATACAAAAAAAAATGGTTCCTGATGGATTTTCTTCTATAGGTCGGCGAAGTTGACCTGTGATATTGATTGTACCTGTGAAATAGGTGCAAAAGGGGCAAATTTGTTGATTTCAGATGGCTATAACTTTCTTCTCAGAGCTCTTAATTGATCAAGAAAGTAGCCATTGGAAATATCTTGGATAGAAGAATTCACATATGCACCCAAAATTGTGAATTTAGTAAAAATTCCCAATAAAGAAGAAGGAAGATAAATGTCGGGTGTAAAGAGAAGAAAAGCATGTATGATTTCCAGATTTGTAAAATTATTTTTATCTAACAAATTTTGAATGCACGCACATTTTCCATAATTAAGGGTAAATATAGAACAAAGAAGATTTAGAATGATGACCAAAGACATGGAAGATGCTCAGAGAGATTACAGCCATGAGGAGGAATTCAAAGGGTTGTATGTCAGCTTGGGTAATGCAAGGATTGAGTCTAATGGGCATAGAGAAGGAAAAACAGCAAACATATAGTTAGTGGAGACAATGAAAAGCATGCAAAGAGAAGTGTTGAGCTACAGAGCAAACAATGAGAGGATTATAAGACCTCAAGAGGATCAAAATCAAATCAACACTCGGTTGTTACAAGGCCTGAGCATATTATAGAAGCAAATGAACAAAGAATCATATTCAAGTCAGGTGGAAGAACACAAATCTCATGTCGGGAGAGAGGAAGCTAGAAGTGCTAGTAGACATCATCACCATTCACCAAGGCACTTAGCTACAAGGGCATGTGCAATGTCAAATTCAGAGAGAAACCCGAATTTGTCTCCTATCAAACATCATAAAAGCAGGTATGGGGTAGATGATTTGCAAGGAGAGCTTAGGAAGAATATGCCTCCTACATTTGATGGTGTTCATAAGAAGGATGAAGATGCAGAAGCTTGGTCGTTAGAAATGAGGAAATATTTTCAATTGCACAATTATTCATCAAATGTAGAAGCCAGAGTTGCAATCTACCATCTTCAAGAAAAAGAATCAATGTGTTGGGATCAGCTTAAGCAGGTTAATCACATTGGTGAGAAAAGTATCTCATGGAGGAAATTCAAACAGTATTTTCAGAAGAAATACTTGTCAGAACATTCTTATGACAAGAAGATGAAAGAGTTCTTTGAACTCAAGCTTGGAAGCATGACAATGGATGAATATGAGAGGAGTTTTCTTGAATTATTAAGATATGTTGGCTTCATAAAGGATGAGAAGGTCAAAATCAAAGATTTCTAAGTGAGCTACCTTCTTTCTACAGTGATAAGATACATTTTGATGAGCCCAAGACACTAGAAGAAGCCATAAGAAAAGAAAAGTATCTTTATGAGAAAAGCAAAGGAAGATCAACTTTCCAAAAAGCTTAGGATGACAAGAAAAAAGGCAAGATAGAGAAAAGAAGGAAAGGGTATAAGCCACCCTTCTTCAAAATTAGTTCTCAAGGACAACCAACACAAAATGAAACTAGAATGACAGAGTCGTTGGGAAAAAGACCAAAATAGCAGCCCATAAAATGTTGGGGGTGTGAGGGAGATCAGCTATATAGAGATTTACCTCACAAAGGAGAAAGGATGAGGGTTGTTCACAGTATCCAGGAAGATGATACAGTTGAGAACATGTGCAAAAGCATGCCAAGGATTTATGCAACCTTGGACAACAAGAAAGCGAAATACCAATCTCATATGATTGAAGTAGAAGGTAATATTGTTACATAAATCCTAATCTTGTTGAGAGATTTCATTTGCAAAGAAAAAACATGGGAAATCTTGGTTGGTTTAGCTAGCCACGGGGGTTAAGGGAAGATTCAATGAGCCAATTAAGGATTGTCCAATGGATATGAATGGACTCAGCACAAAGGCAGACTTGAATATCATACCTTTGGGTTCATATGACTTCCTAATTGGTATGGATTGGTTGGACAAGCATCATGTTGTCCTAGATTGTTACAACAAGGAATTCACTTGTCTTGATGAGAAAGGGAACTAGAGAACAGATCATGTTTTTCCAAGGGTGGTATTAATCAAAGAAATGTTAGCCTTGCAGTTGAAAAGAAGCTTCAGGAAAGGATGCCAAATATCTATAGCTCATATGGAAGAGGAAACCAAAGATAAGGTTCCAAATCTTGAAGATTATGCAGTCCTAAGAGAATTTGAAGATGTTTTTGGTGAAATACCAGGTTTGCCACCTGTTATCCCCATTTTGCGGATAACTAAGGAGATTATGTCTCGAGGCCCTCAGGTTGTATATACGGAGTGCCGAGAGACTGCATAACCAACAGTACCATTTTGCACAAATGGAAAACCCACTCACCACCACAGATGGTCACAGTTTTGCAAATGGCATCCACCACACCAGCTGGCTTCTGGAAGGCAGTGAGCCTTGCTCCATGAGGTACAAGTCAGTATTATGGTGAGCATCATTTCAATATTTAAGCCATATGATTATGTTGTATCTTAGATTGCTCTAGATTTCATGATATATGCTTGGAAATTATGCCTTTTTCCCTGCTTCACCTTGGTCGTTGACATTGTGCCCTAGTAAGTGGTTTTCCTTGGGGATGGGTTTTCTACTGGGAACTCCCTTAATGAGCCATCGTACCATTCCATACCATACTTACCACTTTCCATCATTATTCCCCTCCATTTCCTTATCTCTTGGGATTTTAGGGTGTATTGACCCAAGAAGAGGTTGTCCCTCATTCTATGAGAAGAAGGGGCTAAAGGCCCAGAGGGGTTGATGTTGGTTAAAAGATAAAAGCCTTGTATAAACCTTCCAGATGCTTATCGTAGGGATCACCCAAGAAAGCAATGAAACGCTTATCTTTGAGTAAAGGGGGCCCACAATATAATAAAGAATGCTTAAAAGGTTAGTTGAAGGATAGGAGGTCTCATCACGAGCCGACCTATCACGTCCATGAATATCTAGTGGTATGACATTACCATCATCTAGTCACCAAACCGGGGTAATGACTCTCAGTTGCATGGCTAAGAGAAAGGGGGTTTCATCACGAGCCAACCTTCTCATTTCCATTAGGTGTTTGTGGGTGACATTGCCATCACCTGGTCACCACACCAGGGCGGTGACCTTCAACCTCTCCTTATGCTATATTGAAAGAAAATAAAGAAAGAAAGATAAAGGGCAATTGATGGGCTTGGAAAAAGTGCATTGCGGACAAAGGTACCACACACCCTCTACAAAGGCACCCATGAATGAGACACTACGACCCCTTATATGTCATGAGCCCTATGCCCATTGAGTCTTAACCCCAACCACTTCATCCACTTTACATGGCTTAGAGAGGGATCTCTTGAAAACTCTCCTTGACCTAAATAGGGCTAGATCTACCCAATTGGACACCTCGTCAACCCTCTCATATTCAAGCTTGACAAGTCGCATAGTGTCTTTGAGTTGTTAATGTTTGATATAGTGAGCTTTGATGCACATGCTTAGATGGCTTATTTATTGATTGGATTCACTTATCATGATGTTATGACTCGAGATCCTTGGAGGGTGTGCTCATTTGTCTTTGCAAGACCTAGTTGGTGGACAGTTTTGGGAGAACAAGCATAGCTTGGGCTTCCATGGAGCTACAAGCCCACAAGTTGGATGTCAGGGCCCCGCATGTCGAATGAGAGAGAACAGACTTGGAAGGCCTTGATGATGACTTGGATGACATAGCCCAACCCTCACTTGCCAAAGGATTTGCCCAGGAGGGGCAAAACATCCTCTTTTTGAGCTTGACGTCATGTTTGGGGGCTAGGGCATGGTGGTGAGATGATATGTATTGGTACTTGGATGTTTTGAGGCTTTGACCATGAAGGAAGACATTTGGATGCTTGACATGTGGCTTTGTGAAGCCTTACTACCCTCCTACATCACCAACGACCTTGCTCCTAATGCCAAAACGTCCCCTGAAGGGGTGACTTCCTTCTAAATTAGGGCTTTAATTGTGCAAAAGTGAAATTTTAAAGGAATTGTTTAATATTATTTTGTAAAAGGGGCAAGATTAGGGTTGTTAACCCCTAATATTTTGTTTTACCTTAAAGCATGTGGACAAACTATCTTAGCTACATTTTGTATAAATAGAGATCATAAGATCTCATTTTTAACATAACTCTCCATTGTGATAGGCCATTGGACTGAAATTTGTGCTAGTCTTGAGCAATTTCTCTCTCTCTTTGCACTTGTATTGGTTTTTCTTGGCTATTGGTGGAAAAGTGATGCTTTAGAATTGGAATCACTTTTGGCATAAAGTGATTATTAATTCACAAAGGGGTGAATTTGGAGACATAAGTGGACTTAGGAAACTTAACCCAAAAGTGGGTTTATGATTTAGGGATGCATGGGGAGATCTCAACCCTTGATCAGATTGAATCTCCACCATCCATTCCTAGGTTTCCTATTCTTGCACTAAGAGGGTGCAAAGGGTCTAAGGAGGGCGCATTGTTCATGGAGAGTTTTTCTTGTTGGGAGAGGAGAACTCAAGCTATGGAGATGAGATCAGTTGCATGAGGTTTCTTGGAGGAGGTCACTAGCTTTCCCTGTGGGAAGCTTGGAGCAGCTTGCTTCATTATTTTACTGGAGCTATTCTACATTTGAGAGGGGCGCATGAGTTTGGCAGACTTATTCTTTCTTGGTAGGATATCTAGCCATCAGAATTCAGTGAGGTCAGTTGGAGAGTGAGGACATCTGTTGGAGCTTCATTCCTGCGGAAGGGTTTTCAGATCTGGCATCACAGATGATTTCTGGAGCAGTTTCAGTGGTTCTGGCAGTTTGCATGAGGGGCGCACCATTCAGGGGCGCATCTGCTTGATAGAGCTTGTGTTTCAACTCTGTTGGAGTTGCTATTGTATCAGGTTCCATCATTTATTGTGTTTACTGTAACCCTTACTTGCTTTTCCTCATATATACATTTAGATCTCAAACTGGTTTTCCCCGGGGGTGTTTTGTCCAGGGTCATGTTGACCAAAAACACTGTGTCTACAAATGCATGCTATTAGTTCTTAGATCTGTTCATTATCAGCAGTTAAACGATGTATTAGGTGTGTTATATTTATTTGAGTTGCATGTACTAATTTCCTATGGAAAAAGCAACATGCTAGAGCACCCAAATCGGAAATATAACCATAACAATCAACTTGAAAGTTCATGAACTGTTGGCTGTTATAAAACAACAGAAAACTAAAACAAAGACAGTGAAAACTTAGAAACTTTGCTTGGTCAAAGACAGACCAAGAAGGCAAGTTGATAGGACTTGGAATTTTCACAACCATAGTATTTTGCAATTGCTACATATCCAATTGAGCACTGAGTCACCATAGTATTGAATTGGTCTAGCCTAATAAGTGGTTGATGCCTACAACACTACTCTCTATTTGAATACATATGCTACGATCATTTGTTGTTCTGCTTTTGAATAAATAAACAATTCCATCAATGCTTGGGGACGCTGAATACATAGCCAGCCACCGGATTGACATATGCAGTGTTTGATGATTGCCATCGGCAGGCAAGAAGAAGTTGTTAAATTAATTTACCCTCTCTTGCTTGTAGAATTGTGAAGAGTGGATTTGCAATTGGTTTAAGAAGCCACTTAAGGCATCAAAGCTTGCAACTTAAGGCATCAAAGCTTCAGGCCCATGTGAAGTTCTTTCGAGTCAGACAGAGAGGATCTTCAATTGGTGAAGAAAGTGTGCAGTCCATCATTCAAAGAGAGGCGCTACATGAATGCTAGAGGTAGGTTGACCAAGTTCTTTCAAGTCGGACAGAGAGGATCTTCAATTGGTGAAGAAAGTGTGCAGTCCATCATTCAAAGAGAGGTGCTACATGAATGCTAGAGGTAGGTTGACAGGTGTATCAGTGAGTTGTTGAAGAGTTGCATTGCATTTGGATTGTAGGTGGCACTCATATAGTTGAGAAGCATATCACAATCATTCTTCGTAGGTTGAAAAGACCTTATAGACAAAAACTTCGTAGGTTGACAGGTGTATCAGTGAGTTCTTGAAGAGTTGCATTGTATTTGGATTGTAGGTGGCACTCATATAGTTGAGAAGCAGATCACAATCATTCTTCCATTACTTTGCTCAGAGTGAAAAGACCTTATAGACAAACACTGTGTGGAGCAATTACTTTGGCATCACAAGCCCAACAAGGTTACAACCAAGAGAAGGCTTAGCATCCAAGAGGTCCTTGTACAAGATAAAAGACTAAGGCTTAGTCGTCTTTCTAAGAACAGGGCACTCTATCTTATATTAGATAGAGAACATAAAGTAAATTACCTAGAGAATTTGTGTTGGTGAAGAGAGTGGGCTATAAACTCCTCATTTACAGATCAATCTCACCCCTACAAACTAATTTTTATTTGATCATTCATGGGATAGCATTATAGCAGGAATGCTCTAAAGTCTACTTCTTCATGTTGCATCGTGATTCCTCCTTACAAATTCAAGATCCTAGATTTCCCTTATTATCTATCTCAAAGTTGAAGGATCTCTTGACATGATAGTACTAGACTAAGTAGAGGGTCCTCAACATTCATTTAACTCTTGCAATGGTTGAAGCTAGATTAAAGGATGACAAAGGAGAGTCATTAGCCAGAGCGTAAAGGACAATCATACAATCTTCCACTACATTTAGCTTGTCTACTTGATTTAGTAGATAGTTTAAACTTTAACTCCATAATGCCTCCCATTCATTGTCACTTGATCAACCTAACCCCAAACAATAAGCCCTCTCTTGAGTTCCTTCTAGATCAAAGATGATCCCACCCATTCTTAGTGCTCTACTTAGTCTATAGCTATTATAGTTTCAATTTTTTTTTAGGAATTTATAGTTTGTAAACTTGTTAATTTACCAACATAAACTGAGTTATTGGTACTCATTTTCTTATTTATTCACTCATCTTAAGCAAGTACTAGAACTAAACTTAGGAAGAATGATTGCAAAGCTACCACTAAACAACGACCTCTAGCAAGTTTCAGCCTTGTTTGATTTACTACTTGAACATTACCCATTTGTAGTTCATTAAATTGAAATTTCTTTTATTGGAAAAATCATTTAAATTCAATAATTAACTCTTGGTTGATTGATTCAAAAAGTCTTTAACATTCAACCATAAATTTTTTAATAATTTTGAAAAAAATATATTTGTTACTAAATATTTTAAATTTACCAATTAATGCATGCACGGTTCATTGAAAGGTCTATCTCTTTTAACCTTACATTTTTGAACAACTGATATTAAAAATATGTTTATGTTTCTATTTACTAGCTTTTGCTTGTACATTAAATTCCTAAAAACTGAATTTAACAATTAAACCTGTCCTAACTTAAAATTATTTACCTGAATTTAACAATTAAACCTGTACTAACTTAAAATTATTTACCGATATTTCAAAATTTTACTTAAAAATATTTTTGAAAATATGTTTATGTTTCTATTTACTAGCTTTTGCTTGTACATTAAATTCCTAAAAACTGAATTTAACAATTAAACCTGTCCTAACTTAAAATTATTTACCTGAATTTAACAATTAAACCTGTACTAACTTAAAATTATTTACCGATATTTCAAAAATTTACTTAAAAATATTTTTGGGTTTGCTTCTGTATCTAATCAGTTCATTTTTATGGTTTGCTTGCTCCGAATATATTGAACCTGCGAGTCGCGTTCGTTAGTATTATGTTGCTCGATCTTTAATCAATTTGATTGGTGTTGACATACTTTTCATAGCACCATGTTCGGGTCAAGCTACCCAATTAATGTTCAGGTTAAGCTAACCAATTCAATCCCTGTAAGCTCACTAGCTTCATGATATACATACACCTTTTTAGGCACACGATCTGCTAGTTTTAGGCTGCTGGTACTTTAATCAATTTGGTTGTTCTTCACATACTTTCCATAAAACCGTAAAATCGTTTTGGTTAAGTTTCCATAAAATCGTTTGGGTTAAGTTGCACCATACAATAACTGTCATCCCACTAGCTTGAGTATCTTCAAAATACCTTTTTAAAAACAGTTTCTAACTTTCAATCACAAGAATGCTTGAACAAATACTTCTAACTTTGTTTCTTTGCTGGTTAAAGCCTTATTTTATTTTAGTAGGTTTCCACTGCCAAGAATGCTTGTAGATTTGGTATAAATTGTCATTTCTTGTTACCTAAATAGTGTTCCTTCCTCTTTTCCTTTTGAATTAGCATGATTCACCTTTGCACTTAACTTTCACTTTCTCAATTATAGTTTTGTATTTGCTTTTAATTTTTAATTTAGTTTTCAGTTTTTTGCTTTGCTTTTAATTTTCAGTTTAGTTTTCATTTTTCACTCCACATACATTTCAAATTCTGCATTTTCAATTTTTAAACCAAAATGCAACAAGTTGAAATCAAGAAAAATAAAATAGGAGACCACTTTTACTATAAAATCATAAATACAACTACTAGTATGATTTGAAACCTTGTTTATCAAAAGGGTATGTGAGGAGATTCTTTTCTGGCAAAAAAATGTTTTTCTTAGACTGATCTGAAACCTAGATCTATCAAGTAGTAAGAAGGATCAAATTTTTTCAGATATAATTTTTTGATCACTTAATTCCACGTCATATATCAATTTCTTCATATTAAATGAAAAAACAAATTACACCTTAAGAAATTTGATCCCTCTTCGTGTTTGAGATCAATCTAGATAGGTTTAACTTTTTATATGTTGTCTTTTTTTTATTATCATGTAAAATTATTTAACATCTCCCTCGTACTAAACTAGATATGTAATTAATTTTTTAATATATTTAATATAATTAATTAATTAATTATTAAACATTATTCATGACATATAATATAACTAATAATTAATGATTGGTTATTATATACTATATAATATATAATATAGTTCATTATACAATATAATGTTATATTATATAATATATAACAACTTAAGAGCTATAATATAATATATTATATATTATGTTATATAATATATAATATAATTTGTTAGTTACAACTAACTAATTATATTATATATTATAACTAGTTAGTTGTAACTTGTTGTAATTAATGAGTTATAATATATAGTATATTATATTATTTATTATAATTAAATAACTTGTTAGTATTAATTAACAAATTAAATTGTAAGAGGAGGAGAGATGGCCGCGAGTTTCACCCGAAATCTCACCGTTGAGGAGTGACTGAAGCAATTCATGAAACGCTGGAAAACTTGAAGCAGAAGCTTGAGTTTCAACTTGATTTCCTGGAGAACTTAGACACGGAGGCTAGCAGAAGGCTGGAGCAACTAGAGCAGGATATATCTACTGTAAAAATTGGATTCACAGAGGAGCTTGGCAAGCTACACTAAGAGCTGAAAAGCCCAAAAGATGAATTTGAGGAAAGGATCGGTCAACTGGAAGGCAAGATGTCCAAGTTAAACATCGAATGGGGGAAGGACCCCAAAGAGTAGGCAGCCTCTTGGTCTGTAGCGATTTCTACCCTCTCAAGCACCTTGACATTTTGTATAGAAGTCAAGGCTTGAAATCTGAATCGCCTTCAAGGGTGTTTGTTAAATTTGGCAATTCTAGTAGTGCATCTTCGCTTATTGTAGGCAGCCACTCAGTGAAGCTCTGCCATTTTGTAACCGAACGTTTCTTTAAAAAAAAAAAAAAAATTAAATTGTATAATATTAATTATAATTAATGAATTATAAAATATAATTAACAAATTAAATTGTATAATATTAATTATAATTAATAAATTATAAAATATAACATAGTTAGTTAGTTACAACTAATGAGCTATATTATATATTATATATTATATAATATTATATTATATTATATAATAGTTATCAAAATATTTAATTCATGGTTTTATATATTTTTATATTATATAATTAGTTATTATGTATTATTTTTCTTTTAAAATAATTAATAGTAGAAAATGTAAATATTGTATTTCTAAATGATTCTATTATAATTTGAATTAATGTGAGATTTGTTTTGAATTAATGTGAGATTTAATTCTTGTTTTATATATTTTTATATTATATAATTAGTTATTATGTATTATTTTTCTTTTAAAATAATTAATAGTAGAAAATGTAAATATTGTATTTCTAAATGATTTCATTATAATTTGAATTAATGTGAGATTTATTTTCAAAAGCATAATAGTGATAATATAAGATACTTTATATTTAGTATTTCAAGAATATTTGTCATATTTTGAGATGATGGGTGATTTTATCAAAATCTTAACCAAGGTGAGGTTTATATGTAGTTCACTATTTTGAAATGAAAATATGACACACAATTGTCTTTGACTTCTATAGTTCCAACTCAACAATTATGGTTGACCCAATTTCTTGAAATTTTCTATTGATTTTTGAAGTCCAACTCATCAATCATATTTTTTCTTGTGAAGCCCAATTTAGATCCAAATTTACTCTAATAAGTTTTCAAATTTAGTCCATGAAAATGTAGAAATCTATATGGATAATTTTATTGTTCATGAAAATACTTTTCAAAAAGGCTTCCTACAATGTTGTCAATACATGAACCTATCCTTAGCAATGAAAATTCTTTGATGTTAATATTGAAGAGATAGTTCTAGGGCATCACATATCCTCTTTTAAAATTATTGAGGTTGATCCTACCAAAGTAATTATCATCTATGAGTTAGCAACACCCCAAAAACAAAAGGATATTGAGAGCATTCTTGGCCATGCAAGGTACTATAGTAGGTTCAATAAAGATTTCAGTAAGATTGCAACATCATCATTTACATTTATTTCAAAAATTAATAAGTTCCTTTGGACATTAGAATGAGAAAAGACATTTGAAATCATAAAGGATAAGTTGGTTTCAGCCCGTGTTACAAGGACCTAACTAAAATCTTCCATTCACATACAGATTGATGATTCTAATAGGGCATTAGGAGTAGTTCTCGGGAGAAAGGAATTCAAGGAGCAATATGCAATTTACTACATCAACAAATCCGTCTAAGCATAAAACTAAACTATACTGTTACAAAAAAGGATTTCCTTGAAATAATATACCCTATAAACAAATTTCAACATTATATCATTGGCAAAAAGAATGCTCTTGCAAATTTTCTATCCATGTTGACTAACAATACAAATCAAGAAGTTCTGGATGACTCTTTTTCACATGAGCACTTATTTGTTGTCTCACTAAAAACCCCATGGTTTTCTAATATAGCTACTACCTTATTGCAGAGAAATTTATTCAAAATTTCTCTTATAAAGAGCACTACAAAATTGTCAAAGAAAGTGCTTCATTTTTGTGCCACATTGTTGTGTACAAGAAGACGATGTCTATAATGTATTATGATGAGCCCAGTAATTTCCTTATTTTTCTCATCAATTTTTCCTCTTCTCTCCTAAATTTGAACTTTTCACCCTTTCCCTCGTGTCGTTTTAATTAGATCCGTGCATCTTATGACCCTTCGATGTTACGCATTTATGCTTGGAATTTCATGTCTAAATGAATGATTTTGTTAGAGATGAGAGTAAAATGCATAAATTTATGTTTTTGGATTGTTAGCATTGATGTTCCAAGCCGCAGATTGGTTCCACTCTTTGATATGAGTCGTGACTAAAGTTTTTTGACGATTAGAAGAGGTATAATCATTTTTTTCATCGGATAGCATGTTGATGAGTTTCTCATCAACATGATGATGTGTTCTATTGGCAAAGTCAATTGATGGATGTGGAGAAGTTGGGTGATTTAGTTTCTCAAAGGCCATCTAGTGAGTCATAGAGTAAGGGCCCAATCTTGCAGCATGCATCTGTGATGTTGGATGTTTCATAGTGTTTATTTCATTTTTTGTTTAATCATTTAATATTCCTTGTCTGTTGCATTTTTAATTTAGATAGTGTAGTGTGTGGAATGGTTCTTTCTTCCATTCTAGCTTTCTATCATTTTATTTCTCTAATTTTGTTGATTAGTGATCTAACTGGATAAACTTGACAAACCACATAATGGTAGTCCTTGGGTTAATTTCGACAAAGTCTATTCATGAATATTTTGGTTTATTCTAGATGTTTTCAATCTAACTGAAATATGAAAAGCCACAGAGCGATATTCCATTGGTTATTGATGGAAAAATTGCACATAGAAAGACTTAAGTTATTTAGTTTCCTTTGATTTCATTAGGTCAATTCAACACGCCACAAGAGTAGTATTGTTTGGGTTACTCTCGATAGAATTGTCTAGAGAAGATATAGATTAGTTAGCAGCTTATTAGTTTTGTAGATGAATCACAATGAGCTAATGTGTACATTCTTAGAGTTTGTTACAAAGTGCTTCATCTGGATCCATTTTGTTCTTTTGTTGAGTAATAAGATAGAATAGATTTAGTTCAAGAAAGAAACCCCAAAACAATCGTCAACATTCCAATAAACCCAACAATCAAAAGTACAGAGTTTGCATATACAATGTAGGCATTTTTTAAAATCACACGTTTCTAGGTTGTAAATTAAAGTAGGTTCTATCTAATATTGGGTTCATTAATCCCAAACATTTATGGAACCAGTCACTTTTTGACATCATTACCGAGAAAAACACCAAATTCGATTGTCTTTTCTTCATTTTGGGATTATGAATCCATCACTGAAGATGCAAGATTGAAACTTGATATCCAATTATGTTCCTTCATTGCATGGTGTTTTTTACTACTTCAATAAGAATGTATGAAGAGACGGATGGATAAGTTTGGGAGATTTTTGCCTAACATTCCTTCTACCACAAAATAGTTAAAGACTAGTGTATAAGGAACTGGAGGTTCTATTCATCCCAAATCGTTGTTCAAGTTCTTGTTGAAATTTGAAGCAAGGTGGCAACAACTCTTTTTAAAAACAAATTAGAGGTTAACTCTGAAGAAACCGAGTCCTCTGCATCAAGTTGGGGATTTGTTTCTGTGTTAGGAGTGGAAAATGAACATGGAAATGAGGAAGTGGACGACAAATATGAGTTACCTAATAGGGAATCTGGTGAGGATGCCAAGATGAAGAATATTAACCCAACAATTCTTCCACACTTCTATGGATTTGCAACAAAAAACCCATACATCTTTTTTTTAAATTTAAGTATTATGTCGAACATATGAATACAAAACTAAGGCTCAAAAGTTGCACCTGTTTCCCTCAATGTTGAAAGATGCAACATTCCATTGGTTTATGGGTTTGAAAGGAGGAAGTATCCATACCTAGGATCAAATGAAAGAAGAATTTTCCAAAAACTATTGCAGTTATTGTAAAACAAGAGGATCACGGGACGAAATTTTTGGAATGAATCAACATTCTAATGAAACACTAGAATATTATGTTGAATGATTTCAATTCACTTATAAACAATCTACCAATTGTCAATCAATCCAAGAATCATTAAAATTGGTGTTGTTGATAGGGGTACGCGAAGAATGGATGGAAACATAAATTTGATTAATGCTAGGGACATTTACCAATTCTCTTATGATGAAATCCCGAAACTTTTCAAGAATTACTCTAGGGAAATTACACCACCATCAAATATTGTCAATAGGAATTACTAAGGAAAAAATTGGGAACTTGTTAGAGGACACAAAAACAAACATATTAAACTCATTATCTATGCAACGAGATACCCCTCAATTCAAAAAGAAGCAAGAGCGCATGGAGAAAGACATAGCAATCTTTTTCCCAAAATGCACAAAGAAACATGCTCAACATGAAAGTCCACTTGATGTTGTGAAACCGTTTGGCATCTTTGTTGAGAATCATAACACCAATAGTTGTCCTCAACTACCGATCTTGAAAGCAACATATCAAAGTGTGGACCAGAATGTTTAGAAAGTCTATTTTATTAATCAAATATGGTTTGGGCAGCCATGACCCCAACTTTGAAGTATAAATTGTGACCCTCACTATTTCAATTCATCTTGGAACAATCAATTTCCACCCTCACACCGGTATCCTACACAATTTTTGAGTGCATAGAAACCCTAGAAGGCACCTTTTTCGACACAATTACCTTGGTCTTAACCTATGTCCTATGGTTTGTAACCCAGTTACAGGGTTCTCAGTGGCCAACTCAACAATAACCCTTTAGGCCACAACATAATTGGCCACCTCAACAACAATAGTCTATTTTGCATCCTCCATAGCAAACTAGTAATCAACCACCTCCGAGACAACCACAAATACCTATTATTTACAACAATGAAGTGGAAGATTTCCCAAGTTATTCCCTTTCAGGTCTTGATTGTCAAGCAACATGTCTTTGATCAGGAAAGGTTTTAGTAGATCCCAAACCACCCATTGCTACATATCTTCAATCGAGAAAGGTTTTAGTAGATCCCAAACCACCCATTGTTATTGACCCAAAAGAGGTTGATCCAACACAACCATGACCTCTTGTTAAGGATCAACCAATATTGAAACAACCTTCCATTGAGGCCACTACTAAGTGTCCACCATTTCCAAAATGGCTAACTTGGCCTAAAACCCAACCTCAACTTAAATTTGATATTATATGTGAGTTAAAAAACATGTGCATAAAAATTCATTTATCCCAGGCCATCAAGGATGTGCCCATTTACAACAAGGTCGTCCAGGAATTATGTCTCAACAAACCAAGAAAAAAGAAATAGAAACTACAAATCATCCACGTGGTAGGCTAGTTTGTTGATATTATGATATGGAAAGTTGTAAATCCTAAATACTTTCATCCATGTAGTCCTATGGTGGATGTACATCTTGGAAAGACCCTTATTCCACATATCTTGATTCATTTGGAAGAAGTCATTATTGCAATGACTAAATAAGTCATGGATAGTTTGCAACCCCAATGTTTGTTGCACCAAACCCTATTGTGCTCCAAATGACCAATAGGTCAACTAGTAAGCTAAAGGGAATCTTGGAAAATGTTATTGTAGTCAACGATTCATGGGAATACCCTACAGATTTAATGGTGATGCATACTAAAAAAAGCATTGGTGGTTACCCTCTTATCCTAGGACATCCTTGGTTAGCAATTGTTGATGCATATATTGGATGTCGATCTAGTGATACAACAACTTCCCAAGGTGGCTCAATGAATAAACTTATTTTGTATTCTCCTGCCAAGTCCACTTTGGACTTGGAAGAACCCTTGTGGATTCCACCTAATGATTTACATGATATGACAACTTCCCAAGGTGTCTCAATGAAGAAACTTATTTTGTATTTTCCTGCCAAGTCTACTTTGGACTTGGAAGAACCCTTGTGGATTCCACCTAATTATTTGCATGCCCCTTATGGTACTTCAATCCACCGAATCCTTACTATTGATCGAACTTTAACATTGAAGGAACCCATTAACAATAGGATGATTATGCACTTTATGCAAAACATGTCTCCTTCCACTATTCAAATGAAAGATTGTACCTACCAATCCAATGGAGCTAATTCATTCGGAGTCAAATATAAACCCTCACACCTACCACCCCTCCTTTGGTTACTATTTAAAGAGTTTAATTCTTATAATATAATCCTTAATTACTTAACATATCATCCTCTTTTATTATAACATACATTGTTGATAAATGACAAAATTTATGTCTTTCTTAATATAGTAATATTGCATAATATGTTTTAGATAGTGAATACTATATTTAAAGTCGCATTAACCCATATTTATTCATTTAATTTTATTTATGTTTGAGATAAATAAGATTTTATCCATTTAATTTTTGTTGAAGACTAATACAACTAGTTAGTATATACATACATAAAAGTATCTCATGTGATATATATACTAATACAACTAGTTAGTATATACATACATAAAAGTATCTCATGTGATAAAAAAGGATCGCATGTTATATATATATATATATATATATATATATCATTTAATTTTATTTTTTAATAAATTTAAATTTAAAAAAAAATTAAAATTATTAAATAATTTAGTACTATATTCTTTTTATTAACAATCAAAATTTTAAATAAAAACTATAAGTTATTATGTGTTCTATATAAACGTCATGTCAAGACTCTATCAAAATCAACTATGTTGTTTTGAATATAATAATAATTATTCCTATAATACTATCAATTTTAATAAAAGAAATGCTCATTACAAATTCTAAAATAACCAAATCTCAATAGTCGATTAGATAATCTTAGGAATGATAGTCCTTTAATGTAACTCTTTTCAAGTTTCAACTATAGTTTCGAAAACAATATTGTTTTTAATGTTCTTTAATGAGAGAATGAACTTATAGTTTATAAAACAATATTTTTTTTAATGTTCTTTAACGAGAATGAACTTAAGATGTTCTTTAGTTACAGAATCAACATAAATTGTTACAAGGTTAACGCGGTTAACGGCATTTCCTTAATTTTTGAACTTCTCGTTACACTTCTTTTTAATTTATCAGGTTAAAGTTTTATTTGAAGTCCTCATGTTTTCAAATGTCCTATGTCGTTCACAAATGATTTATCAATAAATGTGTCTTCTATGAATGTTTCATTATCAACTTTATCATTTTGATATTCTCGTTAACTTTATCGTAATTCCGTATTTAATACAATATATTTCATGAACTGAAAAATAATTTGTGAGGCTTTTCAAACAAGGGATCTATCAAAATTGTTGTTTAAGTATGTACCGAGGTATTGATAGTTATATAAACTAGCACAGTTGTTAACTCGCGGCTGAGAACGCCGAAAGGTAGCGGCTGAGAATGTGTGTCACCAATATATTGAGAACGTGTGTTTTTAATATAAAATATTTGTAGTAATCCGTATGTGGTAATATGAAACGTTTGACTGTATTAGGTTGATAAATGGAACGTGGCAATTACATATCCTTACAGTGATTTTTTAATGTGATTAGGTAAATGTTAAAAAGTAAACATGTTAACGGATGCCTTGATAAATGCAAGAAAGTTATGAACAATAAATCTGATCCATTGATTTTGGAGGACGACTAAGAATATGCCAGCATCTTCAATGCATAGCCATCAGATTAGGGTTTAAGGTTAAATAAAGTTAAAAGATCATTAATTGTGCCCATTATCAATAGGTGTATGCTTTTAGACTTAAATAATCTTTACCATATTTCTTTTAGCGAAAATACGTCAACATTACATCATTATCTAATGATTTTGAAGAGATGTCAACATTAGTCATTATTAGTGTTTATTTACGAGCCCCTTTTAAAGAGATGTCAACATTACGTCATTATTAGTGTTGATTTGCGAGCCCCC
>JASDQU010103312.1:72496-87351 GCA_032191745.1 Picea mariana | reverse complement strand
TTCCAAGGTTGTGATGCAAAGTTAAAATCTGATCTATATGAGGTTGTTAATCAATATGATGAGATGTTTAAAGAACCAAAGGGATTACCTCCAAAAAGGGGTATCCAACATGAAATTCAATTGCAGCAAGATTGTCCTCTTCCAAATATTGGTATGTACAGGATGTCGGTCATGGAGAATGCTGAAATTAAAAAACAAATCCAAGAGTTGCTTGACAAAGGGGTTATTGTACCAAGCTCATCGCCATGTGGATCTCCAATTGTGTTAGTGTCAAAGAAAGATGGTACATGGCGTATGTGTGTTGATTTCAGGGCTTTGAACAAGATTACGGTAAAGAATCGTTATCCTCTTCCTAGAATCGATGATTTGCTTGATCAATTGAAAGATGCTAAATATTTTACTAAGTTAGATTTGAGAAGCGGATATCATCAGATCAGGATTGCCGAAGGAGACACATGGAAGACATCTTTCAAAACAAAACAAGGTTTGTTTGAGTGGATGGTAATGCCTTTTGGACTTTGCAATGCACCTGCTACTTTCATGAGAGTTATGAATGATGTATTAAGGCCTTTTCTTGATGATTGTGTTATCGTCTACTTGGATGACATTTTGATTTTTAGCAAATCTCGTGAAGAGCGTATTAAGCATGTAAAACAAGTTTTGGATGTTTTGAGAAAGGAAAAGTTGTTTTTGAAGATGTCCAAATGTGAGTTTGGAAAGACTTCACTTATTTACTTGGGGCATATTGTTAGTGGAGGCGAATTAAAAATTGATCCCTCCAAGGTCAAAGTCATATTGGAATGGCCCAAGCCCAATAATGTGACAGAGGTAAGAAGTTTTTTGTGAGCAACCCAATATTGGAGAAAGTTTATTGCTAATTTTTCTTCCATTGCAGCTCCATTACATGTAGTGACAAGTGTCAAGCAAGTTTTCCAATGGGGAGGCAAGCAACAGAAGGCTTTTGATACTTTGAAAGAGAAGATCAGTTCAGCGCCAGTTCTTGCACTTCTAAATTTAAGACAACCTTTTGAAATCCAAACAGATGCAGGCAATTATGCAATGGGAGCAGTCTTGCTACAACATGGTAAGCCCATTTGTTTTCATTTTGAAACTTTTAATGGTGTTGTGATTAACTATCCTACTTATGATAAGGAGTTGTATGCATTGGTGCAAAGTGTAAAAAAATGGAAACATTATTTGTTGGGAAAAGAAACCATTGTCCACACAGATCATCAACCACTGCAATACTTACAATCACAAACAAAGCTACAACAAGCTAGGCACTTCAGATGGATGGGTTTTCTACAACAGTTCCACTTAGTCATAAAGTATAAGAAGGGCATTTATAACAAAGTTGTTGATATGCTTTCAAGGCCTATTATTAGTGCTTCAGTTATTCTTAAGCATAGTCCTATCATGCATGAGAGTTATGTTGAGCAATATGTTTTAGATACTGATTTTAAAGAAGTATATGAGACTTTGTGTCATTCTAACCATGTTGAGGAATTAGATTACCATGTGCATGATAATCTTTTGTATAATCTTGGCAAGCTATGTATTCCACGGGGTGAAAGAATCAACATAATAANAGAAGCCCATTCTTCTCTTATTGCTGGTCACTTTGGTGTAGGCAAGACAGTGGCTAATTTGCAAAGGTACTGCTATTGGCCTAAAATGAATGAAAGTGTTTCAAGATATGTTCGAGGATGTTCGTTATGTGCCACAAGCAAACCTAGCAATCGAAAGTTGGGTTTGTATACTCCACTTCCGGTTCCTTCTCGTCCTTGGGAAAGTATTTCTATGGACTTTGTAGGAGGTCTACCTATGTCTAAACGAAATCATGATTATCTTTATGTTGTGGTTGATCGATTTAGCAAAATGTGTATTTTGATGCCTTGTAAGAAGAAGGTTACAGCTGAACAAACAACACAAATGTTCTTTCAAAATGTTTGGGTACATTTTGGATTGCCTAAATCCATTATTTTTGATCGGGATTCTCGATTTGTTGGAAGTTTTTGGTCGAGTTTATGGGCACTCATGGACACCAAACTGAAAAAGAGCACAGCTTTTCATCTGCAAACCGATGGTCAGACAGAAGTGGTAAATAGAACAGTGGTGCATCTTCTTCGTGGTTATTGCAGCAAGCATCCTAAACTTTGGGATGAGCATTTACACTACATTCAACATGCTTACAATCGAGCTAAGCACTTTTCAACTCAAATGTCGCCATTTGAAGCATGTTTTGGCTATTTGCCCAAATCTCCTTTAGATTTTATCTTTGGGAAGGATATTGCTATTGATGGTCAATATGACATTGATAGGGCAGAAAAGTTCATTGAACAAATTCAGTCGATACATTAAATGGTGCAAGAGCAGTTGGAAAAGAGTCAAGCCAAGTACAAGACAAGACATGACAAGCATCGTGTTGATGACAGTTTCCAGGTTGGAGATGAAGTTTGGATTTACATTAGTAAGGAGAGGCTTAAAGGAGAAGGTAAAAAATTGAAACCAATTCGATATGGTCCTTTCAAGATTCTTGACAAGATTGGTAACAATGCCTTCCGTTTAGATTTACCTCCTTATATGCAAATGTATGTAGTTGTTAATGTTGAGAATTTGAAATTGTATGAGCCTCCTTTGATTGATGATCAAGGAGAGCATGTTCAGATTCTTTCTATAGATGATTTTTCTCCAGAATATCTTACAGAACTGCATGAAGACACAATCCTTGAGAGGAGAATGCGAACTTCAAAACGAGGAAATGTGGAGTATCTTCGAGTTGGTCTTAAAGGTACAAATCCAAGCAAAGCCAAGTGGATTGAGGTTGGAAAGGTGAGAAAACTATACCCTCATCTTCACATAGATTGAAAATAGTCTTTTGGAGGTCCAAAAGCTTTTCAATGGGGAGGTGTGATCCAGGGGATCAAATTTTGCTCAAAATTCAAAGTGCTCGGAATCGCTTCAAATCGAACGGGAGCGTAGGCCTCGTCGTCACGAACCCAACGCAACTCGTTTGGGTTCAAACGGACGTCGGGAGAGAGAGATATCGCGTTCTGTTCAAAATGACAAACAGGCAAAAAAAGGGATGTTGACTGTACAGTCCGTACGACACGTGGCAGGTATTGGTTGATAGGATTGTGGACGAGTTGGCAATTGACATGTGTCATTGATGGCGAATGAAATGCTAACACATGGCCCATTCAGTGGCCGCCACGTGTTATCCTGGCATTGGTTTAAAATTATGTTGTTGGCCGGAGTCGACCCCGCGACCTCCGGGCAGGGGTAACGCTTTGGGAAGGGCCGCCCAACTGGCGTGCCACTGTATGAGCTTTGTTATATATATGGAAAACATTATATTTAAGTTGATATGTATTATATGTTGGTGCACGGACCGGGCTGGGGCTTAGCCCTGACCCCCGATAATGTGTGTATACAATGTAACCACGTTACTATATGCGCGCCCTCCGACCGTTTATCGTATAGCCTTTTCATATGAGCCGCCGGTCGTATGGGTATACGATGTGACCACGGGCACGCCTTTTCTGACCGTTTTTAAACTTTGGCCCTTTTATATATATTGCACGCGGTCATGTGGTGGACTATGTGCCCTCGGCCTTAGATGGTTAAGGGTCAGCGCATAACCCTTCGACAGTTTGTACCGTTTGTGTGGTTGCACCCGGTGCTGAGTTTTAACGCATAAAAACGCGTGGGGGCTAGGTTGAGGAAACAAGGGTGCATTTTGGCGATCCAGAGACAACAAGTTTGAAGGGAAACTTCCAGGAAGCCTATCTTCTTCAATTTTTGGCCAAACGAGGTGCCGAAAAAGCCCAGCTAGGGGTTTTTGGACGTTCTGGGGCCATTGGAGCCATCTATTTGGCATTTTGAGCATTGTAAAACACATTTTTGAGCACTTGGAGAAAATAATACAAAAGATCCATTAGAAGCTGGCCTAGGAGATGTAGCCCAAGAGAGGGGTGAACTCCTTTATCATTTGTTGTGTTATGTGTTTTCTGTTCACTGTTATTGCTGTTGTTTATATGCATCTTGAATGAGTAATTTTTATAAAAGTTGTGTTGCAAAATTGATCTATTTGCAATTAACACATGAATTTAAATCTTGCAAATAATTTCAAGAATACAAGTCTTCTTCATTTTTAGATCATCAGATGATTGACAAGACTGCATCAATTACCAACATACTCTCCCTTGATGCTAAGAGGGTTCACAATCTGATCTCGAAGTTTCAAAAGCTGGACTTTAGCAACTCCCTTAGTGAAAGTGTCTGCAAGTTGTTCTTGGGTCTTTATATACATTAGTTCTACTTCCTTCTTTTGCACCAAATCTCTAATGAAATGATACTTTAAATCAAAATGTTTTGTTCTGCTATGATGGACTGGATTCTTGGCCAATTTGATGGCACTAGTGTTATCACAAAATATCACTATAGGATGAATTTGCTTCTCTCCAATTTCTTCTAGAAATTTTCTAAACCATAATGCTTGTGTACCTGCTGAGGTGACTGCAACATATTCTGCTTCTGTGGATGAAAGTGAAACTATACTTTGCTTCTTTGAGCTCCAAGTAATCAACCCTGAACCAAAAGAGAAACAATTTCCAGATGTAGACTTCCGGTCATCCAAACTACCTCCCCAATCAGAATCACTAAATCCAACAAGATTAAACCTTTTAGAAGTGTAGTAATGAATACCAAAATTTAGAGTTCCTCTCACATACCTCAAAATCCTCTTGGTTGCCTTCACATGTATTTCAGATGGCTCTGTCATGTATCTTGAAACAAGAGAAACCGAATAAGAAATATCAGTTCTTGTGTGGGTTAGAAACATCAAACTTCCAACAATACTTCTGTATGTTGCCTCATCAACAATTTCAGCACCATCATCTCTACACAACACAATTCCATGAGCAGTTGGAGTGGAGGCTGGTTTACTATCTACCATATCAAATTTCTTCAACATATCTTTTGCATACTTTGTTTGACAAATGAAAATTTCATCCTCATTTTGATAAACCTCCATACCTAGAAAATATGCATGAGACCCAAATCTTTCATCTCAAATTCATTCATCATAGCAATTTTGAATTCATCCTTCATCTTAGAACTACTACCCATATATAATAAGTCATCAACATATAGACTTACAATAAGAATATCATTACCTTCTTGTTTGTAGTAAAGTGTAGGTTCACTTTTACTTCTATTGAAGCCACTCTCCTAAAAATATCCATCAATCCTAGCATACCATGTTCTTGGTGCTTGCTTGAGGCCATACAAAGCCTTCTTCAACTTGTATACTTGATGTGCTTTTCCTTGCACTTCAAAACCTTGTGGTTGTTCCACAAACACTTATTCTTCTAAGTACCCATTCAGAAAGGCACTTTTCACATCCATGTGATGAATGCTCCATTTCTTCTGAGCTGCTAATGAAATCATCATTCTAACAGTCTCTTGTCTTGCTACCGGTGCAAATGTTTCTTCATAATCAATTCCATACCTCTGTGTGAGGCCTTTAGCAACTAATCTTGCCTTGTGTCTTTCAACACTCCCATCACTATTGTACTTAGTCTTGTAGACCCATTTAGTACCAATCTTTTTCTTGTCACGTGGAAGTTCTGTAAGCTCCCAAGTATCATTCCTGTGAATAGAATCTATCTCTTCTTTCATTGCTTGCAACCAAACCTCATTAGTACATGCATCTTTAAAACATGATGGTTCAAAATCACCCTTGGAAAGTAAAGCAAAATTTATTGTCTCACCTATTGGATTTTGTTCATGTGCTGGACTTTTACTCCTTTGATAAATGTCACTTAATCTTCTTACCCTCCTTGCAAAATTTGCATTTGATGTTAGGCTTGCACTTGGAACTGAAGAATTAGATGAGGGGCTACTTGGTGGATTTGTAGCACTTGGAACTGAAATATTAGTGGGTTGCTCATTATCAATATCATCAATAATATCCTTATCCAAAACAGATTTAGACATATCATCATGGCATTTTTTATGACCATAAAATCCCCCTTCATAAGAAATTACATCTCTTGACACAACAATGCTATTAGTGAGGGGATTATACAACCTGTAAGCCTTACTTTGTTCACTATATCCAACAAAAATGCATGACTCACTTTTTGGATCTAACTTTTGTCTCTTTTGATCAACTACATGGACACAGGCTACACAACCAAAGACTCTGAAATGATTAACATTAGGTTTTTTGTTCATACCATGCTTCATATGGAGTCATCATATCAAGTGCACTTGTGGGACATCTATTGAGAGTATATACAGATGTAGCAACTGCATCACCCCAAAAAGAATTGCTTAATCCCTTGGTTTGTAACATTCTTCTTGCCATTTCCATCACTGTACGATTTTTCCTCTCTGCTACTCCAAATTGTTGAGGTGTATAAGCAGTGGTGAGTTGTCTTTTGATGCCATTCATATCACAATAATTCTGAAAAGCTTTTGAACAAAATTCTCCTCCACGATCAGTCCTTAAGCACTTGATTTTGCAACCTCTTTCATTTTCCACAAGGGCTTTAAACCTCTTGAATGTATCAAAGGCTTCATCCTTAGTCTTCAAAAAATAAACCCAACACTTTCATGAGTAATCATCAATAAAAGTAATAAAATATGATGACTTACCCAAACTCTTTGTCTGCATAGGACCACAAATGTCTGAGTGAACTAACTGAAGTGGATAATGGGCCCTCTATGCATTTCCTTTTGAAAATTTCTCTCTTGCATGCTTTCCTTTTGCACATCCTTCACAAATATCCTTCTGTTCTTGAACCTTAGGCAAACCATAAACTAATTCTTTTGATGTTAGAAGCTTGAGACTATGAAAATTCAAATGTCCATACTTGAGATGCCACAACCAACTTTTTTCTTCATATGCCATATTGACAAGATGGTTGTTATGTTCTCCAAACATCAATGGGAACATTCTATTCTTTGACATAGGCACAACTGTAACCACCCTATTGCCTCTATTCTTATCATAAATTGTACATTGTTGATTTTCAAACACCACCTTATAATTTTTCTCACACAATTGGCCAACACTCAATAAATTATGCTTTAATTGTGGAGTGTAATAAATGTCTTTAACACTTTTCATACCTTCTTTAGTATGGACTTCCATAGCTCCTTTTGCAACAACCTCCAATGCTTTGTCATCACCCAACTTGATCTTGGATTTGAAACTCTCATTCATTGTAGAAAATAGCTTCTTATTTCCTAACATGTGGTTAGAACACCCTGAATCTAAATACCAAATATCTTTAGTGCCATTTTCAGCTTTGTCCCAAGATAGAAATAAATTGTTTGAAGAGGCTTCATCACCTTCTTGAGCATAATTAACACCTTTGTTATTATTGTCTTCTTTTAATCTGCAATCCCTTTCAAAGTGACATGGTACCTTTTACAATAATAGCACTGGATATTTCTTTTATCAAATCTGCCTCTACCTCTTCCTCTTGAACCGCCTCTTCCTCTTGGATAATTCTGATTTTGACCTCTACCTTGGCTTTGGTTTCTTTTGGTGCTAGTGTTGGCATCTTCATTCTTTGTAATTTGCAATTTTGAAGAAAAAGATTTCTTGCCACTTTCACCAAATGAACCTATCAATCTTTCTTCATGAGACATAAGAGATCCAACTAGGTGATCAAATTGAAGAGTAGACAAATCCTTACTTTCTTCAATGATTATGGCAACATGGTTCCACCTTGGTGTTAGAGACCTCAACACCTTTTTAATCAAAACCTCTTTGTCCACAATTTCTCCAAGAGTAGCCATCTTATTGACTACATCTTTTACTCTCACACAATAATCACTTACATTTTCAGCTTCTTGCATCTTCAATTTTCAAATTCTCTTTTCAATGTCTGTAGCTTGACAACTTTGATTTGATCACTGCCTTGGTAAGATTCTTGTAGAGTCTTCCAGGGATCAGCTGCTGTCTTTGCACCTGCGATTCTTGGAAACAAGCTTTTGTCAAGAGCAATTTGAATATGAAATAAAGCTTGAGCATTCTTCCTTCTAGATTCCTTCTTAGCTACTCTATCATTTGCATTAAGAGTGGTCCAATCTTCTGGCTCTGCAAAACCCGTTTTTACAATCTCCCATAGATCTTTCCCTATCAAAAAGGTCATCATCTTGATGCACCAATAATCATAATCACTTCCATTAAATTCTGGAATGGGCAATGAATTAGAGTTTGACATGATTACCCTAAAACAACAACCAGCTCTGATACCAAATGAAGGATCTATGCAGGCCTATCTATGGTCTAGATAATCATTCAATGAAATAGCATAACAATATACTAAATACTAAATACTAAATGATTAAATCACAATATCATAGAAAGAAGAAAGAATTGTAATTGCACAAAAAGGTTGTGTTCATTGTGATCAACATTGATCTTTATAACAATACATAGCCTCATAGAACAAACAATTAGCTGCCCCTGATTGAACGCTTACAACAATTGATTTTAGAAAACTGTTCATGTATTTTGCATGCATTATTTACTCAGACAATCTATATCTGAATACTAACTGACATAAAAGAAAACTGTAAATAAATTGCATCATGTCAGATGATTGACAAAACTGCATCAATTACCAACAAGACAGTTCTACACTACATTCATGTATACTTAACACAGACGTTTGTATTCCACCACAACCATGTAGTGCTCACTAACAATTCTAAACTGATCAAGGTCTTCTTCAGCTTAAATGACCTTCATAGAAATGACTTGCACAAGTGCTCTTCCATATGTTCAACCAGAGTTGTATAACCCAAAAGCTTGGGACGACACCTCCAAAAGGAAGAGATGGAAGGAAAGATTAACATTGGGTGGTAATCTTTAAATGTATCGGTTGAAGGGAGTTCGGTGAAAAGGTTTCCTGGTCATAATGCAGTTATAGTATTACCAGTCAGAGTGTGAAATCAATCCGCAGACATCATCAAGGAGTGGTGAACTAATCCATGCTATTTTTTTTCAATGGTGATGCTTCCGGGGAAGGAAGACATAAGGTCTAGGTGTACAAGATTTTCCCCCACTCAGGCTTTGACCAGTGATTTAATGATCTTAGAATGAGAACCTCGTGAGAGAATTTTGAGAATGCACAAGGTTGATGCCTTGGTTTACTTGTTGATTCATGGAGAACTGGGAGGGGGATAAAGATAGAGATTGACTGGTTTGTTTGCCTTCCAGGTAAATCTTAACATGAAAGATTTTTACCCCTATCGTGATTAGTCTTGGTCGAGAAAACAAGCCCTCCTATAGAATTAGAGAAAGGATTAGTGGTTTCAAAAATTGGATCATGATTCAGCCGGCTTGAAAGTATTCAAATTCTAACATGAGGAACCATAAAGAGATAGCGATAATTCCTTGGAAAGTATTTTAAGCATAAACAACAAATGCTATTAAATACTTCCCTGAGTGCTTCAAAACTTTATGTGAGATAATCCTGTAGAGGTGTATGGAGGTTCCCCTTCTGCACAACACTAGAAAAGTTTTCAACATAACTGAACAAAATATGTTAATGGAAAGCACTTCTTTCTAGATCTGCATATGGGGATTAGGAGTTATCTTCAAATTTCGGGATGCAAAGGGAGTTCTCATTGATGCATCCTCAATCAAAATGCGGCAGGAGGTTCCTTTATTGCATATCTGCTGGTTTCATGAGAGGGCACTTTGGTTGAAAAAGGGATGCTTCTAGAGACTTTAGCGATTTATCATGGTAATGATGGGAAGAAAATGAGATTTGGGTACACCTTCGGGGAATGATTGAAAACTCTTTATAGCAGGAGGTGAGACAAATAAAATCCAGAGACTGACTCATGATCAAAAGGCGCTTTATTGATTGATTGGTTGATTTCTCATCACAATTTTGATGTATGACCCAGGGTTTATATACTGAAGCATCTGAAAGGCCCTTGGGTTGCCATTATTTATAGCAATGATTTACATAACCACGATTATGTGATGGTGATTTTCCAATGCAGTCTCGTTGATGCTCTAGAAACATCTACCCAGGATCAACACAAAGAGAGTCTGAGTTGCCGATATCATTAGTCGATGGACGATTCAATTGAAAAAGTAACTTGACGATCGTAATTGATTTTAGAAGATGAAAATTGTGGTATGTCAAGTATGTGAAGAGGAGACTGGATTCTAGAACCAATTATCATATAAAAGTGAAGACTTTGTCCCTTAAGGGGTAAGAGAAATGGAAACTGTGAGTCAACAGGTCGTTTCAAAATTTAGAAAATGAATGACCATTTTTTTTAAGAAAGAAAGTCGTTGATGCACAAATGATAGCGGTTCGTTTGTGGGTTTGTTTGAAACTTGAGCGAGCGAGATAGGTGAAATTTCTCTCCCCTGTTTCGAATTTGTTGTTTCAAGAAGGGAGGCTATGAAGAAATGTCAGTGATTTTGTTCTCATGCTTGTTTAAACGGGGATTTATAGTGAGAATCTTAAAAAAAAATTAAAAACATAATATTTCCTACAAAGAGAAAGCAGAAGAAAAGAAAAGATCAGTGCATGTATGTACAATGAACAAAGAATCAACTTCATAGTTGAATTTATTGTAAATGAAAACACAGATGCTTGAAATCAAACAATTTGATCTAATTTACCCTACTCTTATCCTAAGATGGTCAAACATAGGTTCAGATAAATGTATAATGCCAATGTAGCCATCCAAGTAGTTTTAAACTTGCAATTATATTCATATGAATAGTTAGCAGTAAAAAATGAAATGTTACTATATAGCGCAAGCTACTCCTATCTTAAGATGATCAAACATAGGGTCAGATAAATGTATAATGCCAATGTAGCCATCCAAGTAGTTTTAAACTTGCAATTATATCCATATGAATAGTTAGCAGTAAATAATGAAATGTTACTATATAGCGCATGAGAACTGCCATTCAATTATGACCTTTATCAAAGATAAAGTAGTTTTAAACTTGCAATTATATCCATATGAATAGTTAGCAGTAAAGAATGAAGTGTTACTATATAGCGCATGAGAACTGCCATTCAATTATGACCTTTATCAAAGATATTATAATATTTCAGAATGAGAACAAAAGGTGAAAGAGAATGCCTTAACCAATTATCAAGTCTGTCTAGGTATATGGCAAAAGGATCATAGGGCTTGTGTGAAAGAAAAAGGGACTGTGGTGAAGAATCACTGCAACAGTTTTTCCATAGTGATGTGATAAGCAAGCGGTTGTTATGATTTCTAAGAGGCTCAGTAGAATAATGGAGTTCAAAAATCATCGCATGTCCCAATTGGGAATCCTTTTCGCATAGATTCCACACCCGACATATGAAATTCAGGGTATCAGTTTCCCACTTATTTTCATATTCCGGGTTAAACATGATCTCAAAGGGGTCAAACATGTCACCAAGGTGATTTTTGACAATAGGAACTTTGATCACACTATTTCTTTCGACAGTGAATCGGTCGTAAACCTTACAGGTCTGGGCAACATAGGAATCTATCTGATGATAGACAAGATTTGAAATGTTTGCTTCATGCTATCAGAAAAGCGCATGCGGTAAGGGGTCAATCTTGTCCAGGGAACAACCATTATGTTCTAGATCGTCTATGTACATATCCCATATCAAACCACAATAGTCTGACTTCACAAAATTTAAAACAACAGGGTGAAGAGATACTCCAAATGAAGATGTATCGTCGTAAGAATCAGAACGGGTGACCCGATAGTTTGGAAAGGTAGGAGAATTAGGTACGTCCTGAGGAGAAAGATAATAGTGGACCGTGGAGTCTTTAGATGGCGACGATTGGGCGAAAGGTTTTTTCTTAGAGGTATTGACGTTCAAAAGACTGGAACGATAACAAAGAGGATTCAATTCACAAACCATATTAGTCTGTTACAGGTCAGTCAAGGTTCGCACTTATAGGGCGTAGTGTGGAGGATGTTCGTTTCAACCTTATAAATCTCCTTGTCATGATAGCCAAACTGATTCTTAGGCCGATGCAAGGGACGATTGATTATGCGTTCAATATTTAGATGCTCACGCTGTATATGACACACATCCATGTGTGGGAAACAAGTATAAAACTCAGAAATCTGAGCGCTAGACCCTTGTCCATTATTAATGAGGTGACCCTTATCAGAGCAGCGCAGGAACTATAAGTGAAAGCGAGTAACTTCATTGTGGGTTGGTCTGGCGGAAAGGTGATACGATCGGGTTCTATGCTTGTTGCACACATATCTCGGAAGTCATCTCGGGTATCCCCTGTTGAGCGGCTCGAATGTAGAATACTTTGTTCTTCATCTGAACGATCTTCGTTGGTGAATGCAAGCATGGAGCGCCCACCCTGATTCAGGTAACCGGAGGAGTGAAGGATGATTTCCGATGAGCAAAGATCAGAACAATTGGTGTTGCCCTAAGAAAAATGACATATGGACAACTAGGAGGACGGTTCGAGGTTATCGACGGGAAAAACAATATCGTACTCCCTATTTTCCGCTGTTGAAGGTAATCAGGAAACCACAGAGCCAGAACAACTTCCCTCGGTGTTATTTATAGCTTCCTCTTCTAGTAAGTTATGAGATGGATCAGAGTAATGAGAGCCTAACATTACCATCGGTCTGATCTGAAGTATCTCAAAATCTGATGCATCAATTTCCGCTATATCGTTCTTCCTCTTCTCTTCTAGTAAGTTACGAGATGGATCAGAGTAATGAGAGCCTAACATAACTATCGGTCTGACCTGAAGTATCTCAAAATCTGATGCATCGATTTCCGCTATATCGTTCTTGAGGGAAACGAGAGAAGACAGATCTTCGACATGAATTTTGATAAAAATGGCAATGTTTGTATTAAATGAAATAAAACCCACTGGTTAGCTCCACAAAAGAGAGTCTGAACTAGGAGAGTCTCGCTCCCCAGAACGCTCTACATTGTTATGCACATTACACATTAAATAGAAAACATGGTTTTAGGGAAGTTAGAACAATGTCCTAAGAAATAGAAACTAATTCCTATCATGAGGTTACTTGAACCAACTCTACCTATTCTAGGATTTTCTTTATTATCTTCAACACTCCCCCTTAATGGAGAATGGGTTCACAAATATGCCTAACATCTCCCTAAACATTTGAAACTTAACTTTTCCAAGAGGCTTAGTGAAAATGTCTGCAACATTATCACATGTATTACAATATTCCAAATGGATTTCTTTGGATTGCACTTTCTCCCTGACAAAGTGGAATTGTGTATCAATATGTTTAGTGTTTTTGTGAAACACCGGATTATTGTCAAGTTTGATTGAACTCTGATTGTCGCATCTGATTGTTGTTGTGTCTATCTGTTCTTCCCCAACATCCTGGAGAAGTCTCCGCAACCAAACTGCTTCACACGTTGCTGCACACATGGCTTGATATTCTGCTTCCACTGAGGACAAGGAGACTGTGTTCTGCTTCTTGCTGCTCCATGTGATCACCCCGGATCCAATGCTGAATGCATAACCTGTTATAGATCTGCGATCATCTACATTTCCAGCCCAATCTGAATCTGCATATCCTGCCAATCTAACATTAGAGGAGTCAGTGTAAATAATACCGTGATCTACCTTACCTTGTAGATACCTCAAAACACTTTTCGCTGCATTCCAATGGATTTCAAGTGGCTTAGACATAAATTGACTTAGCACACTGACTGCATAAGCCAAATAAGGTCTGGTGGTGGTTAGGTAGATTAGACTCCCAACCAGTTGTCTATAAAGTGTTGCATCCGCCGCTTTTGAGCCATCCTCACACTGCAATTTGATGTTCTGCTGTAATGGTACCGGTGCAGGCTTACACTGATCCATCCTAAACTTTTCTAACAGGCCTTTGACATACTTTTCTTGGGACAGAAATGTTTGACCTGAATCTCTCCAGATCTCAAGACCTAAGCAGTACCTGAGTTCATCGAGGCGTTTCATTTCAAACACCTGTGACATCTGTTGCTTGATTTCATCGATTAGATATGTAGCATTACCTGTAATGATCAAATCATCTACATACAACGAAATCAATACAACACGCCCTTGTTCATCTTTCATGGTGTAAATATTAGGGTCATTTTTACTTCTATTATAGCCAGCTTGCAGAAAAAATGAATCAATCTTTTCATACCAAGACCTAAGAGCTTGTTTTATTCCATAAAGTGTTTTCTTCAATCTACAGACTAAATGTTCTTTTCCTTTTTGGACAAACCCTTCCGGTTGCTCTAGATAAACCTCTTCTTTTAGTTCTCCATTCAAAAATGCAGACTTTACATCTAGTTGGTGCATCATCCAATGTTTCTTAGTAGCTAAAGCGATTAACATTATGATAGTGTTTAGTTTAGCTACAGGGACGAAGGTTTCTTCATAGTCTATCCCTTCTTTTTGTGAGTACCCCTTTGCTACCAACTTGGCTTTTAGTTTTTCTATGGTTCCATCTGCATTAATCTTCGGTTTATATAACCATTTACAACCTATGGTTTGTTTTCCTCTAGGAAGTTCAACCAATTCCCAAGTGTTATTTCTTATTATTGAATCATATTCCTGTTCCATGGTTGTTTTCCATTCACTACATTCATTTGCTTCTTTATAACTAGACGGTTCAACCACATTCATCATACTAGTTATAAAAGCATTTTCCCTATATCTTGCAGGCATTTGAGCTTTCCTACCTGATCTCCTGAGTGGTGGGGTGGCTTCAAACCTTATTTGATCATCATTTTCTTTTTCTTCCCGTTGCTGTTGCTGTTGTTGTTGCTGTTGCTGTTGTTGTTCATCCTCTGCCTTTGTCT
>JASDQU010103312.1:38715-48996 GCA_032191745.1 Picea mariana | reverse complement strand
TCTTTCAATCATATTTTTAAACTGCTTAAAGTATTCGAATGTATGGCTCTTCTTACTTAAGAAATACACCCAAGAAAACTTCGTACAATCATCAATAAACAATAGAAAATACAGTGCACCTCCTAATGATTTTGTCTGCATGGGTCCACAAAGGTTTGTGTGCACTAATTCAAGTGTATCCCTCTGTTTCTTTTCTACTCGAACAGGGAATTCTTCTCTATGCATTTTTCCTAATGTACAGGCATCACAATCATTATGTACTTGCTTTAGCATAGGAAGATTTCTTACCAATTCCTTCTTTTGTAGTAACAACAAATCATTGTAGTTGATGTGGCCAAATCTCTGATGCCATAGCTCTTCTGTAGTCAGGCTCGCTGTTGTCCATGCTCGAACTAGTGTAGGTCTTACATCCAACTTGTACAGTCCTCCTGTTCGGACTCCTGTAGCAATTGTCTTCATGCCATCTAGTAGATCTTTAATATAACAGTTAGATTTAAAGAATTCAACTTTCAAATCTTGATCTGTAATCATGGATATAGAAATCAAGTTCTTTGTTACACCAGGCACATACATAACATTATGAATTTGTTTGATATTACCATTAGGTAGAATGACAGAAATTTCCCCACACCCTTTGATTTGATGACTTTTATCATCACTTAGGTAAATCTGTGCTCCTTCGTTGATTTCTTTAAAATCTTCGAACCAATGCTTGTTCCCTGTCATGTTTGTTGACGCTCCTGAATCTACATACTAGATGTCTGCATCAACATTCTCATCATGATCTGCCATGAACAATCTGAAATTCTGCATATGATTGTCATTTGCGAGATGACCTGCATGTATTTTCTGCTTCTGCTGTTCTTCATGATATTTCTTCTTCTTGCACTCCCTGGCAATATGACCCAATTTTCCGCAATAAAAACATTTAGTTTCAGAGTAGTTTATATTTGGATGCATACCTTGGGTCTGATTCGGTCTTTTGTGTGAGTTTGCTTTGTTTTGCTGTTGTGGACTTCCTTTCCCTTTGAAGAAGTTTTTCTTTGCCATCAATGCAAGATCGACACTCTGGGGCTTCAGAGTCGATCTTCTTTCTTCTTCTTGCATCAGTATTCCTGTCAACTCTTCAAATTTCGGGATCTTCTCTCTGGCATTTATCCCAGTGATAAACATTTGGTAATCATTAGTGACACCATTCATTGTAATGGTTACAAGATCTGTATCGTCAACTGTATGACCAATGTCTGCCAATTTGTTCTTCAAATCCTTGATCCTTGCTACGAATGAAGCAATTGTTTCATTCTCCTCCATCTTCAAGGATAGGATCTTACTCTTGAGGAACATAAGACGATTTGAATTCTTGATCTCATACAACTCCTTCAGAATTCCCCAGATCTCGTTAGCTGTCTTACATTCTCTAATGTGTGGTATGATGCAGTCTTTCACTGACATCTTCAACAACGTCCTTGCTTTACCTTCTCGCTTCTCCCAATATGGGATCGATGTTGATCTAGCCGAGGGCCTCGGCTCATCCCCATTCGCAATCGTCCAAGCACTCTGCACGTCTAGCAGAGTCTGCATCTTAAATTTCCAATTTGCATAATTGGAACCATCGAGCTTGTTATGCTCATTCAAGCATGCTTCAAACATATTGTTATTCATCTTGGCGATTTAGAAGAAAAAAAAAATTTTGAAAGGTAAAAGAAGATGTTAGATTTACCCCAGATCTGTGACAGAGACAGATCACTGATCTTCAGTGTTGTTTGATCTCGCAGCACACCCTCTTATCACCGTGGCTTCCTTCACAGCCTCCAGACAACCTTCTGTTGTCAGCCTCTGCAGCCTTCTCCAAGATGCAGCCTTCTCTCAGAGCCTTTTTGTTGTTTACACAATCGTCGCAGATGTACACCTAATATCCGAGACTGTCGTCGATGTACACTGAAAACCTGCGACGGTCGAAAAATGAAATCCGTGAGAAGTGTAGTAGTGCTATCGTCGTGCTTATCCACTCAAAACCTACGACGATTTCGGTTTAGTCACACCCACCAGACAGCGTACAGGTTCCTCAGCCCTAACGCTCTGATACCATGATAAAAATGGCAATGTTTGTATTAAATGAAATAAAACCCATTGGTCAGCTCTACGAAAGAGAGTCTGAACTAGGAGAGTCTGGCTCTGCAGAACGCTCTACATTGTTCATGCACATTACACATTAAATAGAAAACATGGTTTTAGGGAAGTTAGAACAATGTCCTAAGAAATAGAAACTAATTCATATCCTGAGGTTACGTGAACCAACTCTACCTATTCTAGGATTTTCTCCATTATCTTCAACAAATTTCATCTTCGTCATCAGGGAGAAATGGAGGTATGGAAGGGCGAGATGATGCATAGGATTCATCTGGTAAGATACATAGGTGACTCGAGGTAAAGGAAGGTCCAATCGTGTGCTGGTCGGTCTAGGTAGGAGTATCCGCATCAATACGGGGTTCAACCTGTACTGGTCAGTGCCACTCCTTAGAAAGGGCTAGCAAATGCGGGAGCAGATCATCGACGGAGGGATGTCTTCAAGATGTAACTTAAATACAATATGTTTAAATCTCAGAAGGAAGACATCCATGTATTCTTTCAATTCCTTTCGTAGCTCTTCACAACTCATCATAATTATAATTGGCAAAAGCATCCAGAAAGTTATGCGTGAATTGTTCCCATGTATTGATTGAAGCGGTTGGCAAGGTCTCGCACCAGCCTTTGACCCTACCTTCGAAAGTAAGGGTAAACAATCTGCAGTTAGTGCCTTCTTAACGAATATTGTGAGAATAACAATTCACACAGAATTGCACATTGTGCTTGGATGTCGATGTTCGTCCCTCACCATCGAATTTGACTCGCGATAAGAGATCTATCAGCTTTGTAGGAGTGTTAGGAGATACGGGACCATAAATGCATCTCCATAAAGGGAGTCGGGAAGGAGCCATGGATACTAGTTTGAAAAATCTAGTGCCATTTTGTTGATTCTGGGAAAATTCTTAGCGTTGACATGAGGGAGAATTGCCCGATGGAAGGTCCTAAATTAGACCTGTTGATTTTAATGACAAAAAATAGCAAGTTAATATTCTGTCAAACATTTAGCAGCCTAGAGATAATTGTCTTTCATGAACTTCCCAAATGTCCCAAACTCATGTTCAGAAATTACCATAAGCAGAAATACACATTGCTAAGCAAATATGCAGTGGAAATAAACACAATGGACAACATTCAATAACCCATGAAAAACTCAGAAATTTAGGCAAATGTCAGGGAAAACCCCAATGTGGGGAAACCCAACGAGGGAGATCTTATTATTTAGCTTCAGGAAAGTACATAACAGCAAAAAAATCACAATTTCTAGCCAAGAAAAGTCCACTTACAACACACTAAAACAGTCCCAAAATCTGCCTCGTAATCCATGTCAAATCCGTACTCTTGTATGACCCTCCCTGTACCTCGAAATCTGTGCCAACAGTCAGCTGTACAGATTGTTCTGTATGGCCTAGAAACAACAAACAAAAGTCCTAAATCTGCCTAAAAAATCATGCCAAAGACCGCCTCAATTTGTGTGCCCACTTTCACTCTCTGTATGGACTGTACGGATCCGTACATTTTGACCTCCCACAATAGAAAAACAACTCCACAATGAAACATATATCTTCCTTGGGATTTGTGCCCTCTTTTTCTTGGGAAATGTGCCCACAATGCTGCCCTAAATTTCCTCTCTCAAGCCTACTCGAAAATTTCTCTCAATCTCTTCCTCTTGTGTTTTGCACACTACCCAATGCATTCTTTTATAAATTTGAAAATGACCTTTTCCCTCCAAAGTGTCTTTTCACATTCCCCAACTGTAAATCCAAAGGCAAAGATTAAATCTTGCATTTTTCAAGATGAAGGGTCATGATCCATTCCCTCCAAAATGAATCACTTAAAATATTAAAGTACATTTCACTTTATTATATAAGTGCACTTTATGAAATAAAGTCACTTTAAAATTAGAAGGTACACTTTATTAAAAAGTCACTTTAATAAAAGAACCACTTTACAACTTTATAAAAACCCATTACAAAGTTAAGTGCCTAGTAGTGTAAAGATAAGGTTACATCCCCATACAAGACAAAACATGTAGAGTACCTTCCGAGCTAAAAAGCTAACAAGACCCACTCTCATTTGAGTAGCAACCTCCATCGGTATATGGGCCTGACCACCTCTAACTAATTGTATTTCTCTCCGTAGAGATACTTTTCATAAAAGCTAAGCTAGAAAAACCTAAATGCATGTCTATTCTAATAGGTAGATGCAATTCTATTTCTAAGAGCAACTGCAGTCCTATCTAACAGTAGAAGGATCAATTAGAGGTCTACAATTTAATATGAAAAACAAAAGTAGTTCTAATTTTTGCAGAATCAAATCATATTACACATGCTTGTTATCATATAAATGTTCTTAAGCATGCTCCTACAATTGAATTCATAATTCATTTAAAATTATTTCCTATAAATGATAATTGACAAGAATGACAAATTGAACTTCAACAGAAAATAATAAACACTAGTGCACCATTGAATAAATGAACTAGAGAAGTGCTTTCCATTATCCTTCTTCCAAGAAGTAATTCATTTTCAGGAGTAAAACAACAAACACAGAGCTTTCTTCTTCCTTTGATTCTGATAAAGAATTATACAACACCCAATTTCGGCTTTCCATCCCCCCTATACTCGGTTACATTGTGTTCCTATATACATGAGGTTGGACTATTGGACTTCCTAGTTACATGATTGTTCGGTTACAACCTCCCTACTCTTCCTATTCCCATTACATTTGGATTTTCTAGAGCTAGAATGAATCATTACATAATATTCCTTCCTACTATGGAACTCCTCGGGAAGGTGAGAAAATCTAAATCTTTGGAGGTGAAGGGATTTCCCCTTGAAAATTTGGTCCAGATGATGGCCAGATACAGGAGAACTTGTTCACTGACCATAGACCTACAACAAGGGTTCAGGGGAACCAGTTGACTGAGAAGAAGAAAAAAGCCTCCCCCCTAGCTTTGCTCTTCTGGAAACAAAAATAGTTGGTGAACTTTGAGTGCTCGTTTCTTTCCTGCAGAAAATTCCAAACTTGGCTATTCTTTTTGATCTAGATGGACGTTAGCTCGAACTGTGTATTACTGCCATCTCTTGATTTGTGTCCTAACGTCTCTGTTGACAGGTAACTTGTTGCTTGCGAAAACAAATGAAGTTCCTCACTAGCGCGAGTCTAATGAATCCTGACAGTTCCTCTGGGCGGAAATAGGATGATGAAGGAATGTATTATCCCCATTGTCGATACTAAAATAGCTTTCTCTCTACCCATCTCTCTGCGAAACGATGACATTTTCCGTGTTCTTTAATTCCTCTTATATTTTTCTAGTTGATCTCTACTAAGGTATGGCTATGATGCAAGTGTGTCGTTAATGTTGTCGTACTTTACTCTTCCCGCTTAGAGCATACATGGCCATCATTAATCATTTGGAGTCCGCATAATCTCGCATGAGATGGTGATATGCATTTCCTTTTTTCCATTTCATCTTCTACAAGTCATGAAATACTTGTTACCTGTTTGCTTTGTTTGATCAGGGATATGGTTGGCGTTTATTTAAATTTTGAGTGTGTCCATCTACGTCTGCTTTCCTAGCTGTTTGTTCCATTAGTCTGTCAGTACCTAAAAATCCACGACAGTTATTAGCCATCGTACAACAATAACTAATCTGGTCCTACATATGTCCTCTTCTTATCATAAATTTCTTGTACTTCACTGTACTTCTCCTATTTTGTATAGATTTTGTATGTGTGAGAGGTTAGGTTGGGTGATGTGCATATGGGAGTAGTCTTGTCATCTATCGTCTATGTGCAAGTTGGCAGCGTGTATTCGCCTGAGTGGCTTTGCGGGGGTGAGCGTAGGTTGATGGATAGAAGATTAAGGTTATGGTCGAGGATTTCATTCGGCAGGTTCGCGAGCTGCAGGGTTGCAACATTGCATGCTTCTTTTGGCGTCAATGTTTTAGGCCAAAAAGTCCGCGAGCGATTTCCCATAAATATTCTCCCAAGTCAGATTGGGTGTGCAGTGTGTGGGTTCATGACATGTACCTTGAAAAACAATCTCTCTAGATTTCGCTCGTAGCTCCGTCTTTAAGAAGATTTCAGGGTGTCTTAGGGTCGTCGGTTCCCGGTGGAAAGGTAAAATAGGTTTCGAGGCGCGATCACTTTCGTAATAAATAGGTTTTGCACCTTTTAGTATCGCAAAGGGTGGGGTCCGCGATGGTGGGACCCACATGGAAAGTTATGCAGTGTGCAGGCTCACGAGTATTTGACATTTTATGGTTTAGTCTTCTTTGGGTTTTTCGTAGGGACGCACGTGAGCATGCTATCAAGGTAGTGTTCGTGGCTATGCGGTCTCGCGGTGATATATATATATATATATATATGGTTATGGAGGTTTAGCAAATGACCACATTCCTATGGGTGCGAACCAATGGAAAGAGCTCAAAACATTGTCTTCGTTGGTGGTCTTTTTGATTCCATGGGAGAACTTGTGCGATGTTGCTTTGAATAATTACAGTCTCCCCCAGGTACTTTTCCTTTTCTTCAGTTTGCGGAATTTTCTCAGCTATGTCCTATTAGGGGTGTCTGCTCCCCACATTCAAATGCACCTTATTTGTTGAGAAGAAAGGGGATCTCCTTATTTCTGCACAATCAGAGGAAAACGTGAGCTCATCGTTATACAAATAAAAAGAATTCCCATCTATGTTCAATCTACATAATCTGATTGGAACCTGCTCAAAATAACGTGTTCCCCTCCGTCTGTCACACGATAGGCCCCTTTACCTGTTTAAATTAATTAGAGACATGAGAGAATATAACCTTGGCCTCTCTTATAATTGATTGTGTAAAATGCAGTGAGATTTTGGGTTATGAAGGTAAAGGGATGATTGCACCTTGTGATATATATTTGATTTATTCAGCATGTTTAGGGAGTGTAGGTTGATTAGAGATATTACCGAAATAAAGCTTCCCTCCTCCCTTTTTGCTCAGTTTGGATCATTAGGAGTATTACAGATTGAGTGGTTGATCACTATAATTGTCATGGCCAGATAAGCATAAGCTATTTAGAATTAGTATAAGAAGTAACCAACGTGCAGTCGTCCTTAAGGAATATCAACACTATAGCATGCGAGCAGGGCATGATGAATTGATCGGGCAAGGAGGGGCAGGCCTCCTAGTGATTTTTTTTTAAAATTCCAAACTTTGAATCACCAAGAATGAACATATTTATACTAGAAAGAGAGTGTTACTCCTCCGTGATCATAGATTCATCTAAAAGGAGTGATGGGAAATTATTTATCCGGGATGCATCACCATACCAGCTATGCTAATTGTTCAGCTTCCACCATCCTGTGGATAATCCAGTACCCGATTAAACTATTATTGGGTTACTAGCACAACATTCAACTAGGGCCTTTAAAGGACATGATCCTAAAGAGACATTAGTTATTGGATTTTGCAAGATGGCGTGTAAGAGGTTTTTTAACAACGAAGCTCCTGGATAATTTCCCTTTTACACAATTAGGCCAAATAAGAATAGGTGACATCCAATTGTGGGTAAGGTTAAGCTTTTGAATATAAGGATTAGTAGGGGGGCCATTTCTTTTACCCGGTGAGGGTTAAAATAAATCAGGGGCTCATTGTGGCTACAACATGGCCCAAGAGGTCATGTCATTGACCTCATCAACTTCCATGTTTGTTTTCTTTGTTTCTAAACCCCCATGGTCTTGAGAATTGCCTCCATATGGATTCTTTTTTCTCTTGGGAACGGGATTAAAAACATGTGTTATCTCCAATTGATATCAATGGGGATCCCCACAATCTCTATCACCCACACATCCCTCATTATTCTCTCTTCCGCCTGTTTTAAATTCTTGATTTTTGTGGCCTGAAGATGAACTCTTATGGGAGTGATGAATCGACACTAGATGTGGATCTGCCCCTTTGTCTATGTCGTGTTTGCTTGTTTTCCTCCAGGATATGGACCTCTATTGCACCAAGATTTGAACTTCCCCTTGTTTGTGCATCTTCATTGGCGACTTGCTTCTTATTTTTGGGCGTAGTTTTGCTTGGGGTGGCTATCACCTTGGCTTCGAAGTGAGTGTTCTCGTTGTCATTGCCTCCTTTCGTAATTTCTTCCAACCTACTAAAAACGGAGGCATAGCCAATTGAAACCATATGAGCAGTGAAAGTGCTTTCAGGATCAAAACCACTATGGGTTTCAACTTCTTTCATATTAAAAGGACTTGAAGAATCCTGCAATCTCGATCATTCTTGATGAGGTTTTGACTGTAATATCTGCAATCTTGAAAGGCATGGGAATGAATTTCCACTTCCTCTTCTTATTGAAAAACAAGGACTATGTTCGAGACTATCTACATAACTCATAAAACAAAACCTATCACAAACAAAAAGGGGAAGAAGAAGGGGCTTCCCTTGAAAGCCAAAGAGCCTTATGTATGTGAATTGTTCATCTAGCACACATACTCCCTTCCCCATGAGAAAATCCATGGTCACCTCTATCACTTTGGTTGTTTCAATCCTGGTAAGTATAATTCTGCATTCATTGACAAAGGAATGTGGGACTTAGTAAAAACGAAATAGTGCCTTGTGCTTCCATAATGTGGGGTACCAAAATTGAGCAGGACCTTCATCAAAATCGACATTTCTCCTTGGGGGCATGCCCTCGAATGTGTTATAGTAAGATAAATAAAGAACCATGTAAGAGGTCGTGTAGAACCTCTTAGTTTGAATGTAGTTTGATAATTGGTTGGAAATCTCATTCGAGATAATCTGGGCCCAATATAAAATGACCCCTACTAATACCGAGTAATGGAGGATGTATAAAACATACCTAGGAATATAAGTTGTTCAGTGTTGAGACCTGACCCACCAATTGTGTGAAAAGCCACACAAATTCTTTATATGACTGAGCCAACATGTATGTATTAATCTCGTTGGTGCTCCAGGGTCTGACAAGAGGTTGGACCAAAAACTCCTTGAGCAAATTCACACCACCACCTTGAGCATCTAGGAAAGAGTTTGCCTCGAAACGTTTGAGGAACCTGTTTGGTGCTGGGAGTTGCAACATCGTTCTAAAAGTATTGGGCGTCAAAAGAATTTGAATCGAATCGAATCTTTGAGTGCACCATGCTACGAGTTCTCTAAAATCGAACACCTCAGGCACACAACTAGCCTTAGCTATCACCAAGGTCCATACTTTGTTTTTAAGTTTATCTTCAGGGGAAAACATAGAATGCCACTTATATGCAATAGACCATTGGAATTTCTTTCTTTCTCGGGCCAATGAATTCATTGTATCTCCACATAATGGTTCTCTCATTTTCTTGTTCACTATCTTTTCCACTTTCAATGTGCTTAGGTAAGTGTTAGGATTGCGAGTATAAATCGGATTTTTGATCCAATAGGTTCCCTGCTAATCATGAATTAGGGTTCAATCCACTGTTCAAATTTCCCCCCTCATACATTTGGGGCATGTTGCTCATTAAATGGTAATTGTCATTTGTGTACACAAGGCTTGGGGGAAATGTGCGAAAATTAATCCTCATTAATTAACAATAGTCGTTCTCGTCGTGTGAGAGATGTGTGGTGGATATGCTATGATTACCTTGAAACCAAAAATCATGTCCTACATGGAATGTGGGTGTGGGATTACGTGGAATGGAGGTGCATGGAGCAAGAGTATCATGCAAAATGCGGGATGTGGGGAGAAGGACGCATGTGGGAGGAACATGAGATGTCATCCTTCCGCATGAGCCATAAGGTCATCGAAAAATAGTCTAAGTATGAGAATGTTGGTGTGGGGATGCGGGTTAACCAATATAGAATGCAGGTTGTGGGAGGACTGGGACCACAGTAGGCTTCACGAGAGGTTTCCCTGCATTCGAATGAACAAACTTATGCGGGATGTGGGTTGTGGGTGGTTGAAACTTTTGACAACAACATTACACCTGCATTTGTATGACTTAAGTGTTATATAAAAGGGGTCCACGAGGGGAAGACATGCTTAGGTAGAAGAGGGGAAAAGGTATCAACAATCCATTGAACTTTGAACATTGGTAGTTGAGTGTTGTCTTTATTTTTTGGAGATCGTGTGGGTGACTTTGTCAAATTTTAACCCTTGTCTTGGTCAATTTTCATTACTCAT
>JASDQU010103312.1:21254-36850 GCA_032191745.1 Picea mariana | reverse complement strand
TCATTAATAGAAATCGTGTATTACTGTATCTCTGTGTTTATGGTTGCATCTCGGATATATTTCCATTATATTACTGGATATACGCGATATCTCTGTGCATTTCTTTATTATATCTCCGCTCTCATTTCGTGCCGAAAATAATCCGGATCATACATTTTGCAACAAGTTACAACATACCAAGCCAGAAAAATAATGTATTACTACAATTATGAGCGAGCAAAATCAATTTTTGACACCTACCCATTCATGGATGATGGAAAATCCTAGCACCCATCTAATAGAGTGTAATTACTTTAATCTTTATCGTTTTTTTATCAAAGGTTTTCAAATTAAATTAAAATGAAAACTTCCAATCTAGTGCACGAAACTCATGGATGTAAGAAGAAAATAAGCTTTTCAATATGCACATGATGAAACACATAATTGGATTTTCAAGGCAAGTGAGACCTGGAAGCTCACAAATTTTCATTTGAAATTTGTAGAAAAACAAAAATGAAGTTTTAGTAGGGTACACTAATCCAACCTATGAGCTTAAATCGCAGTGGAAATCTAGACGATTATTTAGAAATTAAACCGTTGACTTGAACTTTCTAGAAAAATCAAAGCTATACTAAAAATAAGATGAGGATTGCAACAAAAAGACCATAGCACTTCCTGTCAAAACTTAAATTCCAGCTAAATCATCCACAAGATTCCACATATCCAGCTATTTAACTCAAAATTGCAAGCTTCAATATGATGGAAACACCGTGAGAGCTCAAAGAGGGGAAGAAATAACAGTGTATAGGAGAGATCACGTAGAACTTGGAGGGTATTATGTTGGATTTGGTGTGGCAGTATTTGGATTAAGCTTTAGTTAAAAATTAAAGTCAAACAAGGAAGGTTCTTTCATAGAGACAAGTTTTCAGGCACAATTTGCCTACATTTTTTTATTTGTATTGGCGGATTCTAGACATTCTGGTTCTCAATTGGTGGATTATAGATTTTGTAATTGGTATTATTCCGACTTGTAGCTAAAGTAAATCCAAACTTGAGTTGATTAGTCTTCAGTGGCCTAGAATTGCCTATGTGATTTTCCTTCATAGGCATCTACACAACTCAGATTCTCTTGCTTTCTATCTGATTCTAAGAATGGACCGTCCATTCTCTCGATATTTTAAGTCATGTGGGCCATAAAATCTAGCTCCCACTTCTCAAAAGAGTATTTTGATGATTCACATGTACATAGGAGGTAGGGTATGTATACTTGCATAGACTTTAGCAATCAAATCGTTGTGCGAAGGGGATCCCTTATCCCACAAACAAGAGGGTCTCATACACCAATTTGGTGTTTGGCTTGACTGTGAACTTAAACGATGATTATTATTATTATTATTATTATTGTTGTTGTTGTTGTTGTTGTTGTTGTTGTTATTATCATGTCCCCACAATGTGCCTTATGATCGCACGCCTCTTGAGGGCATGTGACACCACGACGTTTCTCACTTGGTTGCTTGGCAACACCAAGGATACTTCGTATAGACTACGCCTTTTCACCTAGAGCTTACCCATATTACGTTCTAGGCTATTGGTGAGTCACACTCCTACTCTAGTGCAACTGTTGTATACTTAGACAATTGTCAATTGCTTTAACACTTAGTCATATTTAAGCGTACATCCACAAACATGAGAAGCCAATAGAACAACAACGAAACAAGCAAGAGAAACATAGATATAGTGCGAGCGGCATAAACCGTGCCTAACCCCCGGTTAAGTCTTTGTTATTGCAAAAACGTTAAAATGTGAGCACTACCGATGAATTGGCTTACAACTTCGGCAGAGTCACATGACTCACCTCACCTCACCAAGACACTCATACACAGATTCCTCACCAAGACTCTCTTTATTGCAACCTCATGCGGTGCACCTCAGACGTGCCCTCAACCACAAATGTGTCGTCTCTATGTTTCCGCAGACTTCACAGATTTTGGTTATGCCTCACACAAGCCTTTGATAAAACTATGTTTCCAATCTTCCCCAATATTGACCCAAGAGAATCTCTCCCAACTCTATCTACCAAATCCTCCTCAAATCAACACAAGTCCTCCCAATTGGAACGACTTGGCTCCTTGAGGGAGTTGTCCCTCTTAGTCTACCTCAAAACCGGAAAGTGCTTCTTTCTCTCCTTCCAAGTTATGCCAAGCTGCCTTCCTTGGTTATGTGCCCTTGCTCTTATGGACTCTAAGGGTCGTTTATGTGAAACGCCATGTCTCGTGGGTGTGTCGCACCCCTTCGTGAATCGTCACACTCAACCAACCGTTGCACCCCTCCCCGGTGCGCCCATCTAGCCTGCATGCCCCTCAACCGACATGCCTCTTGAGTCGACGTGCCCCATCCATCTAACCAACTCGTCGTCTTGGGTACACACACCCCTTAAGTGAGTCAGACCGACTCTCCTAAGTGCACCCCCTATACCTTAGTCGATTTTCCTTCGTTGATGGAGCGCCCAAGTCTTGCCCTCAACTCTTCATCAAATCATTCGTCGTTTGACTTGTGTTGCAAGGCACCTTGGGTGGAGTCGTTCCTTGGCACGTCATGCACCAAAGGAACCCCAACTCTCCTCTATATGAAGACATGCATCCCCTCATTTGCACCGAGTGTCTTGCCTGCTCGATTTCCTCCGTTTCAGTCTGAAGTGGAAGTGTGCACGTCCCCTCATTTGCACCGAGTGTCTTGCCTGCTCGATTTCCTCCGTTTCGGTCTGAGGTGGAAGTGTGCACGCCCAAGCTTGATGTCATAAGCTTTACACATATAATAAAGAGATCTCTATGCTTATTTTTTTCAAATCATAAAAAAAATTAAACTAATATATAAAATAAAATAAACAAATTTAAACAAATGTGCAATGTCACTTGGTCATGTGCAATAACCGAGTTAAAATAGAAAAATAGGGAAGGACACAAATAACAACCCTAATTTATAGAATACATCCGTAATCTGTATAAAAAGATTTCAACTGCTAAATTCATTTTACCTAGGGCGGTTTGGCATTAAGTTGATCTTCATTTAAGTCACAAGTTCGAATCCCGCAGAGTCTGGAACCCATTAACGCTGACATTAATACCGTGATCGACCCACCGACCTCCATATCGCTGACGATAAATAAATAATAACGATGCTGTGAACGAATCGGTGTTCTGAGTTGTTCCTTTAAACCAATGCGGCCATTCCATATTGTCATTTGCGGAGAGGACTTCTTGGTAAACTTTTATGAAGGACCACCCTGTAGATTCAAGACATCACACAGAAATCATTCAAATTTTGTGGATTCTGTAAGGTTCACTTCAGATGGAAGCAACTTTATTACTATTGGTTCTGATAGAAATGGAGTTTTTTGATGGCATGATGGGTGAAAAGGTGGGACTTGTGTAGAAATTATATTTTTTTAACTTTTTTCATTGGAATTAGGTGAAACAGATATTGGTGAAATAATCATTTTTTGTTATTTAAATTGTATTTTTGAGTGTATAAATAGATTCAGTACCCTGAAAATTGGTGAAATAATCATTTTTTGTTATTTAAATTGTATTTTTGAGTGCATAAATAGATTCAGTACCCTGAAAAATTATGAGACCCTCTAATTATACAGATTCAATCACTACTTTTTTTATAGGAATTAGGTGAAACAGATCTTGGTGAAATAACCATTTTTTATTATTTAAATTGTATTTTTGAGTGCATAAATAGATTCAGCGCCCTGAAAAACTATTAGACCCTCTAATTAGGCCGAAAGGCGTACACCTATTGACAATGGGCACAATTAATGATCTTTTAACTTTATTTAACCTTAAACCCTAATCTGATGGCTATGCATTGAAGATGCTGGCATATTCTTAGTCGTCCTCCAAAATCAATGGATCAGATTTATTGTTCATAACTTTCTTGCATTTATCAAGGCATCCGTTAACATGTTTACTTTTTAACATTTACCTAATCATATTAAAAAATCACTGTAAGGATGTGTAATTGCCACGTTCCATTTATCAACCTAATGCAATCAAACGTTTCATATTACCACAGACGGATTACCACAAACGTTTTATATTAGGGGCAGGCATTCTCAATATAATATTGGAGGCACGTGTCAGCCACTACCCTTCTGCGTTCTCAGCCACGAATTAGCGGCTGTGCTAGTTATACAGATTCAATCACTCAAATTTGGAGTTCACTCAATTTTTTTAGTTGAATTTCAATAAAAAATATTGAAAAATATATCTGTAAAAACTCCAAAAAAATAGAACATTTAAACTATGCTGAAAAAATGAGGTATGGTTCCTAATGGATATTGTATAATAATGATGAGTTAGTTGACAATCTGTATGCTACAGCTGCAATATGGAGTTTGGCCCCACAACTAATGGGCTTGGATTTATGAATTATTCTCAACTTGGGCCCCATGGTTACTGCCTACAGCAGCAGGGGGCATTGGCTGTAAGTTCTGTGGAATGCTTCCACAGAACTCTTCATGGAAATATAAGATTGGTAGTGTTGTAATGATGTCCGAGTCACTCCCAACCTGAGATTGAGATTGTTTAGCATGGGTTATTTATGAATGCAGTTCACTAGCCCCTCAAATCCGTTTGTGATGTGTAGGTGCAATGAGAGCAGGTTCCCAGCCTCCTTATTATAGGCTATTGTCCTATTGATTAGCATGGGGTACAATGCCCAATCTTGCATGGGGTTATTGATGATGAGTGCCTGTTGTTTTTCTTCCCTTCCCCTATGCTTATATTGTTTGGTTTATGCTTCCAAGCTTTCAGATGGTCGGTTTCCCTGTAAAGCAGAGCACCCAGTCATGACTGGAACAGAGCAGAGCTTCAGCCCGAAACTTGACTTCTCTCTTTTGGGCCTTCCGAGTCAACATTTCCTATATCTAAACCCGCTTTCAACTATTAATTTGCATTTTTAGAATGTTGGCCAACTAAAGAGTGGGCCTTTGAAAACAGTTGAAATTCAATTGACCCAGGCTCAAAGGACTAACAATGTGGACTGGATAGGCCATTAAAATGTAGATGTAATGAGGTTGGTGCATTTTATTCTATATGCATGCATTGAATGCCTTTCAAGTAATAATTCTAATCATGATGATTTCATTTTTTTTTTCAAAAGCCATGGTAATTCTTTTTTTCTTTGTTTATTTTTGGTATGTTGAAAAAATATTTATTGAGTTTAAAAATGTTTTTTTTGTTTCAAAAGCCATGGTAATCCTCTTTCTCTTTGTTTATTTTTGGTATGTTGAAAAACATTTCTTGAACTTAAAAATATTAATATTAGGTACATGTTAATAAATAGAACACAAGACAAGACAAGAACTGAAAGGTTATGCCATTCTCTTGTATTTTGTATTGATCTCATGATATAAATTTATAGTATATGGAAATGACCACTTTTAGATTTAGATCTCATTGACACTTCGAGAATGGATCATGACACACTTCATCAATAAATAAGGATTACAACTCATAAGTAAGTGGTATGGTACTTTGTGATTGTCTAGAGACTCATAGTTTAACAATACCTACAAAATCATAGTCTCTCACTATATTAGTTGGAAAAAACAAAAAGTCATAGCCATGTAGTGCATTTTTCTCAATATTACCAAGTGATTGAATTTTTGAAAGTACAGGAAGGGGAAATTGTGTCAAATACCCTTTTATGTTGATGAAAGTTCTTTCTTTTATGTTTTTACAATTTATATCTCTTTCATAGATTGGAAGTGATAATAGTTTTTTAACCAAGGAATGATAATAATAATGGAAACTTTGATCAACAATGCTGATATTACATGAATGGTGAATTTTGTTTAATACATTTTAAGTATGAATGAGTTATGCTTCATCATAATAGTGAGCATGAGTAGTTACCATTGTGTTTTTATCTAGTTATATGTCTAGGTATTTCCTTTCAATTAAATTCTACCTTGTATGTATTAGATGGTTTATAATCATTAATTGATGCCAAATCCACTCATGGTTGTAAATTTAAGTTGGTCATGGAGCATACATTTTTGAAATGGGTGTTTGATAACCAAGGGAAGTAAATTTGATAATATCATAATTTTTTACCCTTCTATCAATTCATAATCATGTGAAAAGCATGGTTTCAAACACCTTATATTAATCTCACTATCCAACCATTGAGTGCATTGGACTCCATTTGACATAAAATGGTCGTCCTCAATTCCCAATCATCCTAATTTGCATTTGTGTGGAAAATTTTTAATAATTCCAATGTGGGGTGCTCCCATCTCAACTTTAGAATTCATGGACCTCACATGCACTTGATCCTTTGAGTTCCATAGTGGCATTACCACCATGAACCCAAGTTTCTTTAATGATAACAAAAGCACCTTAAAAAGTGTTTAGGCCATGCATTCAAGCCCCTTCAATAACAATATGTATGCTATGCACCCTAGCTAAATGCAACCCAACTTACTCCATGGACTCACAATGTACCTTAGTAGCTTCCATGATAAGAGATTTGACATGCATAAACTCAAGGTTCAATATTTGGAAAAGAGATAATAACAATGATTGAAAATTCTCCCAAAAGTGCAAAAGTGAAGTGGGAGATGCCAATGTTGGATCATAAAAAAAAAAAAAGTGCAAACCTTTAAGAATAAGAGAACATGACTCCCGCAAGGCTTGTGTTTCCTACACATTTGTGAATGGAAATATCCATCTCCTCCTCTACCTTGAATTTTATTTTGAGTTCTATTTCAATTTCAATGTTGGTGTTGGATTTTGAATTGAATATTCATTATATCGATAAACATGAACAAGTGTTCAAGCAATATCTTGATTGGTATAATCAAGATTGGTATCTTGATTACGATGAGTTTCTTTAAGCAAAGTAGCCACCCCTTCCCATACTAATCTGCCATTACATTGTATACATCGATCTATCCATACCTTCATCCAATCAAGATTGTTTGCGATGTATAAATGTAGTGCATCCCACTCTCGACCAACTGTATGAAAAAACAAATTACTAATTAGAATAAAGATTAATAATTGATTATGGAAGCTAAATAAAACTTAAATAAGTACAGCATATAAATAAATAAATATTAATGCAAAGTATTATATATCTCTACCATCTAATTACCTTTCACTTTCCTCATTCTACCTTTCCCAACCGAGACCTCCCCTTCAAATTTGGTAATGGAATTGACATCCCAAATCCGATGCACCTTCATGATTTTTGCAACTAATTTAGGAGGATATTGACTAATATACAACAAATATTGATATATCATATAGCCCTCCACCATAAAGCCCTCAACACATTCTCTTTGTCTAACGAAAGCCTTCAATGAATTCAAGTGCCTCTCCACCATCCACATTGGCCTTGTGTGTACAATTCCACACATTTCAATCTCCTCAAATTGGTGTATGAGGTAGTGTTCTTGTGCATTGAAGAATGTTGGAGGTAGATACTTTTTCATTTCGCACATTAGCCGAGGAATTTCTCTCCTCCAATATTTTGTATCTTCTTTATGGATTTCTTTAGATGACAACTACCTACACATGATATAACAATCAAACCATGGGTTTCAACAACAACATATATACATTGAAAGTAAAACAAATGTCGACAATTGAGCAACAAATATTTTGCATACGAATCATTAATATTTACCTCATGTAGTTTCCAAGATCATATATAACTTGTTTTACATTGTTGGAAAAGCTATCAAGGAGAGATAGAGGTAGAACATATTGTAACAACAAAGGGTTCATTAATTTTTTTGAAAATAAAACCAAATTATAATACTAAAAAGCTGTATATTTACCAATATAAAAATATACCAAAATAATTACCTTAATGAAGGTATGCCAATACTCATGAGTTTTCACACCATCAAATTCACCTTTCTTTGTTAAGATATTCTTTATGTTTGAAGCAAATCCCGTCGGAAATTTAATTTTCTGAATGACCTCTTTTACAACATTGATTTCATGCTCTGTAAATAACCATGGAATGCTATTTCGGTTTCCATTGTTATTTGAATAAATTGCATTTTGCAGTGCATCATTGACTTCTTGAATGTCAGTACAAATTTTGACAATTTTTTCTTTGTCACTCCTTCCATCTAGGATTCTCAACAACGTTTCTATTACATTATTCCCAATATGCATTGTATCAAACAAATGAGTTATTTGTAGATGCTCATAGTAGGGAAACATATTGAATTGTATAGGGTAAATTTCCATTCATCGTGCAAATCCATTAATTCCTTGACGACATTTATGAAAAATAATCAATGAGATTACAACAATAATTGCTAGATACAATAAACAAAATTCAATACAAATTAAAATTGTATAACATTAATATATATGACACATAGACTAAATGCTTACCTTGACAATTTTTATTATATTCCAACTTCCATAGGTGAGGTGTCATTCTTTGTGATTTTATTCCAGTCTCTTCTTTCAAATCGAAAAGATGTTTTCCTGTAGTTCGATACCTATGGTTCTTAGGGAGGAAGTTCCTATACTCATCAAATACCTCCTTTATTATACTTCTTGAATGATGTGATTTCATCATAGGACTACAAAATGGACATGCAAATTCACCCTTTGTTTGAATACCTGCAAGATATGGATTAATGTCAGTTTTATTTATATAACAAGGAACTAATATTTAAGAAGCATGCATCATATTTTCATAAAATTATATACTATTAAAGTGCAATAGTATGTTACATACCATAAAAATGTGTTATCCTTGGGGCATCATGAATTGTCCATGTAAGTACCCATGGAATGGAAATTGCTTTTTCCCTATTGGTCTAGAGATGACATACATAGTGATGTGAACCCATAACATTAGTATCTTGTCGACAAGAGGATCAATATATACATTCATATCTTTCACTTGGTACTTACCTAATTAGGTAAAAGTACACATAATTACTACCTTGTATTTATATAAGTAATTATGCAACGAATAAGACAAACGAAATTCAACGTTCAAACCAATTTTTTAAACAAAAACCTCAAACAATCATTGCCAACATTGTGTGCTCCCTCTTTATTGACATCCAAGGAGGAAGGTTATTGTTTATAAAAAAAAATAGGCCACACCGAGTAAATAGACCCGAGCTCACCAAATGTATTGACATTGTCAACTGCCAATGAAAGCCTAACATTACGAGGTTCTTCTTTAAAAATTGTCCATCTTTCTTCAATGTTCCTAAATGCAGAACCATCTACGGGCATTTGAAGAACACCATCTTCACTTATGTTTCGTGCATGGTAATCCATAAACTATGCAATGCTTTGGCACCTGAACAATCACTGCAAATGTGGAATTATAGGAATATGACGCAGAACCTTGTGAGGCACCTTTTTTGTTACTTGATTGGTTCGATATCTACTAAATTGACATTGCGGCCATTTAATTTCTAATGCATATTGCCCATAATGTATAATATGATCATTCAGACATGCAATAATAACTTGATACTCAATTCTAATATCTTTCATAATGGCACACAACTCTATGTATGTGCGAGGTAAATTATTTGACGGTGGTAAGAAAAATTCACCTAACAATCTACAACATAAAAAATAACTAGTTAATGTAAATAATAGTAATAAAAAATATTGCATCCTTAATTTACACATTAATTGACACTAAAAATAGATAAAAATAAAGTCGACCTTTATATATAATATGTGAAGAATTATATTACGTACCTTAGGATCTGTGTGAGACAAGTGTTTGACAATCCATTCAATACCTTCAAGTTCACCAACAACATTATAGAAAATAGAATATTTGTTCTTGAGATTTCATAAAGGGGTTGTTCTTCCTTCTCAAGCAAAGGTACATCATGAATATCATCAAAGTTTTCCTCATTGATAGGAGCAAAGATGTCTTGGATTAATATATTTTTCCCATCATCCGGCTCAAAAATATTATTGGTGCCATCTTCTTCCATATGGTTGATTTGATCTTCAATATCCATACCATCTTCCACATATTGCACAATAGTATTTATACTACTACTTGGCAGATATTTATCCTGCAACAGACACCTATGAGGATTTATCTTTACAATTACAAACAATCAATAACATTATTATATATATAAAATATTAAAACGAAAGAAAATTTTATAAATACAATCAATACAAAGACATATAAAATTACTAAATTAACATGGGACGATATGTATGCCCCCCTTCACAATGCCCATACCTCCAACAATGTCTTTCAATTGTTTTCCTTACAAGTCTTCTTCTTTTCAATCCCATGCGTTGATTGCAAGGGCAATAACATTTCCCATCGTAGGCCTGTGCCTCCAATATAGCCCTTAACCTAGCAATTATCTTTTAACTCTCTTTAGGTGTTGGCATTGGGATTTCCTATATTTAAAAAAAAAATTATATTGAAGCAATATAAGTACAATATACGAATACATTCTTATGGTACAAATGTCATCGAATTATATTGACCCCATATGTACTAGAGAATTAATTTGTTTTTCGTCATAGATCTATTAAAGGTTTATAACAATAGTCAACAATTAATCAACGAATCAAAACCATACATTTTTACCACATAAGTTCCAAAGCTTGACCATAAGCAAGTAATAAAATCAAACAATAAAAAAGAACTAGACCAAGATAAATTGTATAGTAAGGGATTGAGTAGACATGTTTATACATATTTCCTAGGTAACAATTTGTGTCCCTAAATGAAAGAGGGTCTAAGGGTTAGGAATCCAATCTAGGTATTTAAAAAATAAACAAAGTAATATTAAAAATTTGTAACCTTCAAAGTACAAAATCCGATCTATGTAGATCAATAAATGGATTTGAGGCAAGTAACACATAGAAAAAAGACTAATAAATCATGCAATCAACAATGAGCATAAAAATCCTTTATAACCATCGCACCTACAAAAAAAATAGTTGAAAACACTCACCATCGTCGATCTTCCGATGAATGTTGTGTTGATATTATGGTAGTTGTGGGAGGTATTAATATCAATGTGTAACCTTTGACTAGAATAGAATATTATGAAATCCATAGAAATCATAAACATGTGTAAAAACCCTATAAGACAAGTCAGCTCAGTAAAATAATTAATATTAAAGTATTAGCTTCTAGAAGGACAAGGCAGCCCAGACAGGTGATAGGAACCACTATAAATAGGAGTATCTTGAGCTCATTTGTACACACTCACTTCACTCACTCTCTTAGTAAAGTATAACACAAGTTTGGAGTTGCAGTTGCAAGAAAGGAAGGTGCATCTTCTGGGGTGATTCTTGGTCTCTCTCTCTAGCGCTATTTATCCTAAGATATGCGCCCTACCTTCTAGTATCTCTTGATGGTATTCTTTGTGACATCTTGGAGTATATTGGTGAATTTTTTTAAGGTTCAAATTTGGGGAAGAAGTGCAACTGCAACTGCTGCAGTTGAGTATTGTTCTTGTTTTTTGGTTGTGGAGACTCTCTCTCTCTCTCTCTCTTGTGCGCTACCCTTGGAGAAGGTGTGATCTCCTTGTCTTATATTGTTTCTATAGTTGGATGGTGCTTTCTGGTTCCATGTTGTGCTACTACTGTAGCTAGGGTTTATATGTTGGTTCTAGTGTGGATTTCTGGAATCATTCTATCTAGCAAAGGTTAAGGTGCTCGCGGGTGGCTGCGTGCCTATGGTTGGGTGACAATAATGATATTGTTTATGGTTTAAATGAGCACATCGAATATTTTAAAATTTTATGGGCCCACACTACCTTCAAAATAGTCTAACCACTGGAAGTAAGACCGACATTTCTTTGTCAAGCTCGTTATAGGACTAGTTGTAGTTGCAACTAGGGTTTCTGAGCTTGCAGTGACAACAAACCCTAACCTAAATTACTGGGCACTTTCAATGAACCGTTGGACCTAATTTTTGGGTATTCTAGTGCACCCTAGCCTAGCACACCCTCAAGTGCCCTCAAACAGTAAAAACATCAAGTTTGATTTCTTGGTCAAAGTCAAAATGAAAGGTTGACTGGTCAAAGTCAAAGGTTGACTTTTGGTCAAAAAAAAATTTGTGGTCAAAGTTGAATTTCATGGTTTCTAGCTTGTTCTAATAATTCAACCTTTTTTATTTAGTTTATAACCTTTTCTTGTCTAGATGGTGTCTACTTTCATATTAGAAAACAAGTTGAACGATGCTACAAATTTCAAAGGTATGCACTTGTATATGCTTTTCAAATTATATCATCCAACAAAGTATGAGTGTGTTTGCAGGGGATGTACAAGAGACCTTGTCCAAGCAATGATCTTAGATTCAATAAATTCAGAGGAATAAGCACACCCTCCCTAACAATTGAGGCTCTAGGTTGTAGGTTTGATTGATCAAATTGTTAAGTTTCAATTTGCACATATCAAGTTTGATAGTTGCTACAATACAAGTAAACACTATAGTTGTGACAACAATCTTTCAAAGGTTCTATTACTGCTAGGTATACTTGATTGCATGTAAGTACTATTGATAGAGATGCTTATTGCACTTGTTTGCAAAATGAACTAACATCGCCTCTAGGAGATATTTCTTTTTTTTTTTCTCTCGGACAGGTCACCTTGGTAATTCTATGATGAATACCATCCTTGTTACCATAGATATGTTCTTATGAAAATGGTATTGGAAATACTTTTTCTCTTGTTGTTCTTGTTATGGGTAGGTCAAAGGTGATAACTCTTGGAGGGAGCTACAATGATAGTTGCAAAAATGGAGCAAATGACTCCATCAAGTGGTGAGGCAAGTGATCTCACTGCCTACCAATTATAAAGGAAGCGTGTAAATAAAAAGGAGTTTTGGACATCGTTCGCTCAAATGCGTGTGGACCAATGTCAACCTCCTCACTAAGTGGAGAGGTCGGGATTAAAAGGGATCTCACTACTTCGTACAATCCTCAACAAAATGGTGTGGTATAAAGAAAGAACCGATCCATTGAAGAATATGTTAATGCAATGATGAATGACTAGAATCTATCCATGTTTCTCTAGGGAGAAGTAACTATGACAGTCGTATATGTTTAGAATTGAAGTCCTCATCGTATATTGAATAACATGACTCTAGAAGAAGATTTTTCTGGAAAGAAGCCAAGCGTTGAACACCTGAGGATTTTTTTTTGTCCTATCTATATTCATGTTCCCGAGGACAAAAGAAAGAAGTTGGAGCCTTTAGGAAAGAAGGGAATATTCGTTGGATATAGTGGGTTATCAAAATCTTATATAATCTATGTTATAGGTCAACAAAAGGTTGAAATCAACAAAGATGTGACTTTTGATGAAAATATTGCCTTCAGGAAATCTATAGAAGATTCCATGGATTCCAACGATGAAGAAGAACATGAAGGTCCCAAGGAAGAAACTACATTTTCTTAAGAACATCCCAATGAAGAACCAAAACAACCACTTGAACCTGTGGAACCAGTTATTGTACATGAGACCAAAAAACAACCAGCATGGCTCGAATCCACCCTACAAGAAGTAGAAATACATAAAGCTCCAAGTGGAACCTTCAAGGAAAGAAAGAGGCCCAAAATATTCTCTAGTTATGCGACACTCATGACAAGTCTTGCCAATACAGAACCTACCTCCTTTGAAGAAGCAGTCAAGAATAAAGAATGGATGGAAGCTATGATGGAAGAATATAAATCCATCATGAAAAATGATGTATGGGAAACTGTTCTTATACCTAAAGGAAAGTTTGCATTCACTTCAAAATGGGTTTACAAGATAAAGCATGTAGTAGATGGGATTATCAATAAATATAAGGCAAGATTTGTGGCTAGAGGGTTCTCCCAGCATGACGAAGAAGACTATTATGAGATGTTTCCTCTAGTTTCCAGATACACCTCTATTAGAGCCATCATATATCTTGTAGCATGCATGGGTTGGATTTTACATCAAATGGATGTAAAGTTCGCTTTTCTCAATGGAGTAATTGATGAAGAAGTGTACATAGAGCAACCTCAAGGTTTTGAGATACACTAGAGAGAAACCCATGTATGAATATTAAAGAAGGCCTTGTATGGACTCAAGGAAGCTCCAAGAGCTTGGTATGCATGAATTGATAGTTACTTGATGAGACTTGGATTTTCCAAAAGCTATGTTGATCCAAACCCTTATTACAAGGTTGTGAATGATGCACCTATGATCCTGCTACTATATGTTGATGATTTGTTTATGTCAGGTGAAGAGCCTCTCATTATTCAATGTAAGAGGGATTTATCCTTTGAATTCAATATGAAGGATTTTGGTCTCATGCATTATTATTTCGGACTAGAAGTATGCCAAAAGCATGGTTAAATATTTCTGGGGCAAGGGAAGTATGTTGTAAATATCCTTCAGAAGTTTTGGATGATGGATTGCAAATCCATGGAAACTCCCATGGTGACATATATAAAGAAGCTAAGAGAATCTAATTTTGATCAAGTAGACTTGTCCCTGTACTAGCAGTTGATTGGCTCATTGATGTATTTGGTTAATACCCAACCAAACATTTTTTTGTTGTGAACACGTTGAGCCAATTCCAAGTGGAACCTAGACATGAACATTGGATAGTTGTGAAGCACATTTTGAGATATCTTCACGGGATGCTAAATTATGGTTTGAGATATGCCTCAGACAGTGGCATACAACTGCATGAATTTTCTGATTTAGATTGGGTAGGGAGTGCATATGACATAAAGATTACTTCTGGTATATGTTTCAGTTTGGGCTCTGTTATGATATCATGGGCTAGAATGAAACAAAAGTCTGTTGCACTCAACACTGTAGAAGCAGAGTATATTGTATCTTGTGATTCTTGTACGGAAGAAGTATGGCTATGTAAGCTGATTTCTGGACTATTTGATCAGGTGATGGATTTGAATATGATATATTTTGATAATCATAGATGTGTGAAGCTTTCAGAAAACCTCATGTTCCATGACAGGTCGAAGCACATTGAGATCAAGTAATATTTTATCCATGATAAGGTCCAAAAGAGAGAAGTGATTCTCCAGTACATCTTCATCGATGAGTAGACGATTGATATTTTGAAAAAAACTATCTCCAAGATAAAGTTTGCATACTTGAGGGACAAGCTGGGACTTGCGGAGATACTCTCCCTTGGTTGAAAAGGAGAATACGACTTCCTCGGTTAGGAGGGAGTGTTGATATATGGAATCATAGATATTCAGTGTGTTGGTGGACAAACATTCTCCAGGTGGAGAATGGTCCAGGAAAAATAGATTGTGGATGTACCATGGAGGCTATGGAAGAAGACATTGTCCTACAAAATGTTGAGCAAGAAGGAAAGAAAATCTCAATCAACCCCTCCTCAATGGCAGGTAACAAGCAAAATACCCCTAGCAGGTATGGGACCAAAAATCTTTGAATTTTTATATTATGCTTTGTGCTTTGCAAGATAATATTTTGTTAGGACAATATGCACATAGTATGTTTGTTAGGATAACATGTAAGGCTATATACAAGCCACATAGTCAATTATAGAACTAGAACTTTAAGCGTAGTATAGTCTGGAATTATTTGGTTGAA
>JASDQU010103312.1:7302-20131 GCA_032191745.1 Picea mariana | reverse complement strand
CATGATAATAGTTTTTTAACCAAGGAATGATAATAATAATGGAGACTTTGATCAACAGTGTCGATATTACATGAATGGTGAATTTTGTTTAATACATTTGAAGTATGAATGAGTTATGCTTCATCATAATAGTGAGCATGAGTAGTTACCATTGTGTTTTTATCTAGTTATATGTTTAGATATTTCCTTTCAATTAAATTCTACCTTGTATGCATTACATGGTTTATAATCATTAATTGATGCCAAATCCACTCATGATTGTAAATTTAAGTTGGTCATGGAGCATAAATTTTTGAAATGGGTGTTTGATAACCAAGGGAAGTAAATTTGATAATATCATAATTTTTTACCCTTCTATCAATTCATAATCATGTGGAAAACATGATTTCAAACACCTTATATTAATCTCACTATCCAACCATCAAATGCATTGGACTCCATTTGACATAAAATGGTCGTCCTCAATTCCCAATCATCTTAGTTTGCATTTGTGTGGAAATTTTTTAATAAGTCCAATGTGGGGTGCTCCCATCTCAACTTTAGAATTCATGGACCTCACATGCACTTGATCCTTTGAGTTCCATAATGGCATTACCACCATGAACCCAAGTTTCTTTAATGATAACAAAAGCACCTTAAAAAGTGTTTAGGCCATGCATTCAAGCCCTTCAATAACAATATGTATGCTATGCACCCTAGCTAAATGCAACCCAACTTACTCCATGGACTCACAATGTACCTTAGTAGCCTCCATGATAAGAGATTTGACATGCATAAACTCAAGGTTCAATATTTGGAAAAGAGATAATAACAATGATTGAAAATTCTCCCAAAAGTGCAAAAGTGAAGTGGGAGATGCCAATGTTGGATCATAAAAAAAAAAAAAAGTGCAAACCTTTAAGAATAAGAGAACATGACTCCCACAAGGCTTGTGTTTCCTACATGTCTGTGAATGGAAATATCCATCTCCTCCTCTACCTTGAATTTTATTTTGAGTTCTATTTCAATTTCAATGTTGGTGTTGGATTTTGAATTGAATATTCATTATATCGATAAACATGAACAAGTGTTCAAGTAGTATCTTGATTGGTATAATCAAGATTGGTATCTTGATTACGATGAGTTTCTTTAAACAAAGTAGCCACCCCTTCCCATACTAATCTGCGATTACATTGTATACATCGATCTATCCATACCTTCATCCAATCAAGATTGTTTGCGATGTATAAATGTAGTGCATCCCACTCTCGACCAACTGTATGAAAAAACAAATTACTAATTAGAATAAAGATTAATAATTGATCATGGAAGCTAAATAAAACTTAAATAAGTACAGTATATAAATAAATAAATATTAATGCAAAGTATTATATATCTCTACCATCTAATTACCTTTCACTTTCCTCATTCTACCTTTCCCAACCGAGACCTCCCCTTCAAATTTGGTAATGGAATTGACATCCCAAATCCGAGGCACCTTCATGATTTTTGCAACTAATTTAGGAAGATACTGACTAATATACAACAAATATTGATATATCATATAGCCCTCCACCATAGAGCCCTCATCATGTTCTCTTTGTCTAACGAAAGCCTTCAATGACTTCAAGTGCCTCTCCACCATCCACATTGGCCTTGTGTGTACAATTCCACACATTTCAATCTTCTCAAATTGGTGTATGAGGTAGTGTTCTTGTGCATTGAAGAATGTTGGAGGTAGATACTTTTGCATTTCGCACATTAGCCGAGGAATTTCTCTCCTCCAATATTTTATATCTTCTTTTTGGGTTTCTTTAGATGACAACTACCTACACATGATATAACAATCAAATCATGGGTTTCAACAACAACGTATATACATTGAAAGTAAAACAAATGTCAACAAGTTGAGCAACAAATATTTTGCATACGAATAATTAATATTTACCTCATGTAGTTTCCAGGATCATATATAACTTGTTTTACATTCTTGGAAAAGCTATCAGGGAGAGATAGAGGTAGAACATATTGTAACAACAAAGGGATCATTAATTTTTTTGAAAATAAAACCAAATTATAATACTAAAAAGCCGTATATTTACCAATATAGAAATATACCAAAATAATTACCTTAATGAAGGTATGCCAATACTCATGAGTTTTCACACCACCAAATTCACCTTTCTTCGTTAAGATATTCTTTATGTTTGAAACAAATCCCGTTGGAAATTTAATTTTCTGAATGACCTCTTTTACAACATTGATTTCCTGCTCTGTAAATAACCATGGAAGGCTATTTCAGTTTCCATTGTTATTTGAATAAATTGCATTTTGCAGTGCATCATTGACTTCTTGAATGTCAGTACAAATTTTGACAATTTTTTCTTTGTCACTCCTTCCATCTAGGATTCTCAACAATGTTTCTATTACATTATTCCCAATATGCATTGTATCAAACAAATGAGTTATTTGTAGATGCTCATAGTAGGGAAACATATTGAATTGTATAGGGTAAATTTCCATTCATCGTGCAAGTCCATTAATTCCTTGACAACATTTATGAAAAATAATCAATGAGATTACAACAATAATTGTTAGATACAATAAACAAAATTCAATACAAATTAAAATTGTATAACATTAATATATATGACACATAGACTAAATGCTTACCTTGACGATTTTTATTATATTCCAACTTCCATAGGTGAGGTGTCATTCTTTGTGATTTTATTCCAGTCTCTTCTTTCAAATCGAAAAGATGTTTTCATGTAGTTCGATACCTATGGTTCTTAGGGAAGAAGTTCCTATACTCATCAAATACCCCCTTTATTATACTTCTTGAATGATGTGATTTCATTCTAGGACTACAAAATGGACATGCAAATTCACCCTTTGTTTGAATACCTACAAGATATGGATTAATGTCAGTTTTATTTATATAACAAGAAACTAATATTTAAGAAGCATGCATCATATTTTCATAAAATTATATACTATTAAAGTGCAACAGTATGTTACATACCATAAAAATGTGTTATCCTTGGGGTATCATGACTTGTCCATGTAAGTACCCATGGAATTGAAATTGCTTTTTCCCTATTGGTCTAGAGATGACATACATAGTGATGTCAACCCATAACATTAGTATCTTGTCGACAAGAGGATCAATATATACATTCATATCTTTCACTTGGTACTTACCTAATTGGGTAAAAGTACACATAATTTCTACCTTGTATTTATATACGTAATTATGCAGTGAATAAGACAAACGAAATTCAACGTTCAAACCAATTTTGTAAACAAAAACCTCGAACAATCATTGCCAACATTGTGTGCTCCCTCTTTATTGACATCCAAGGAGGAAGGTTATTGTTTATAAAAAAAATAGGCCACACCGAGTAAATAGACCTGAGCTCAACAAATGTATTGAAATCGTCAACTGCCAATGAAATCCTAACATTACGAGGTTCTTCTTTAAAAATTGTCCATCTTTCTTTGATGTTCCTAAATGTAGAACCATCTACAGGAATTCGAAGAACACCATCTTCACTTATGTTTCATGCATGGTAATCCATAAGCTGTGCAATGCTTTGGCACCTGAACAATCACTGCAAATGTGGAATTATCGGAATATGATGCAGAACCTTGTGGGGCGCCTTTTTTGTTACTTGATTGGTTCGATATCTACTAAATTGACATTGCGACCATTTCATTTCTAATGCATATTGCCCATAATATATAATATGATCATTCAGACGTGCATTAATAGCTTGATACTCAATTCCAATATCTTTCATAATGGCACACAACTCTATGTATGTGTGAGGTAAATTATTTGACGGTGGTAAGAAAAATTCACCTAACAATATACAACATAAAAAATAACTAGTTAATGTAAATAATAGTAATAAAAAATATTGCATCCTTAATTTACACATTAATTGACACTAAAAATAGATAAAAATAAAGTCGACCTTTATATATAATATGTGAAGAATTATATTACGTACCTTAGGATCTGTGTGAGACAAGTGTTTGACAATCCATTCAATACCTTCAAGTTCACCAACAACATTATAGAAAAGAGAATATTTGTTCTTGAGATTTCATAAAGGGGTTGTTCTTCCTTCTCAAGTAGAGGTACTTCATGAATATCATCAAAGTTTTCCTCATTGATAGGAGCAAAGATGTCTTGGATTAATATATTTTTCCCATCATCCGGCTCAAAAATATTATTAGTGCCATCTTCTTCCATATGGTTGACTTGATCTTCAATATCCATACCATCTTCCACATATTGCACAATAATATTTATAATACTACTTGGCAGATATTTATCCTGCAACAGACACCTATGAGGATTTATCTTTACAATTACAAACAATCAATAACATTATTATATATATAAAATATTAAAACGAAAGAAAATTTTATAAATACAATCAATACAAAGACATATATAATTACTAAATTAACATGGGACGATATGTATGCCCCCCTTCACAATGCCCATACCTCCAATAATGTCTTTCAATTGTTTTCCTAACAAGTCTTCTTCTTTTCAATCCCTTGCGTTGATTGCAAGGGCAATAACATTTCCCATCGTCGGCCTATGCCTCCAATATAGCCCTTAACCTAGCAATTGTATTTTAACTCTCTTTAGGTGTTGGCATTGGGATTTCCTATATTTAAAAAAAATTCTATTGAAGCAATATAAGTACAATATACGAATACATTCTTATGGTACAAATGCCATCGAATTATATCGACCCCATATGTACTAGAGAATTAATTTGTTTTTCGTCATAGATTTATTAAAGGTTTATAACAATAGTCAACAATTAATCAACGAATCAAAACCATACATTTTTACCACATAAGTTCCAAAGCTTGACGATAAGCAAGTAATAAAATCAAACAATAAAAAAGAACTAGACCAAGATAATGTGTATAGTAAGGGATTGAGTAGACATGTTTATACATATTTCCTAGGTAACAATTTGTGTCTTTAAATGAAAGAGGGTCTAAGGGTTAGGAATCCAATCTACGTATTTAAAAAATAAACAAAGTAATATTAAAAATTTGTAACCTTCAAAGTACAAAATCCGATCTATGTAGATCAAGAAATGGATTTGAGGCAAGTAGCACATAGAAAAAAGACTAATAAATCATGCAATCTGTTAGCGTCAGAAGTCACTCCTGGATTGCTTGCAGGAGCAGATCCCAACGCCCATCAGTTTTATGTCACGATTAGTTTATAAAGGGTGATCAAATGGAGATAATGGCTCTAGGAGGTATCACTCTAACTCAGGGACTGAGTCTGGTACGTAAAGAACAGAGGAGGTATGGAATCCTAACTTCAGCCAGTGGGTTGATTTAAAGATGAACAGGTGGAAGACTTAGGAGAAAGTGAACAAACAGCTCTGGGCAACAGGCTTGCAACGGTTTGTAGGAGAAAAACTTTGATAGCAGGATCCTCCTGGTTAAGGGCTTCAAGAAACTGAAAGAAGACTTGACTGGATCCTCCAATTCCAAGTCGTTCAGCATTAAGGAAATCACAAAAACTGATTAGAGGCTCCGTAACTATTACAGTGATCCATTACAACATCATCCTATAATAGCTACAGCTCGACTGGATCCTCCAATTCCGAGTTGCTCTAACACAGTGTAAACAAAGACATGAGATAAATTGGCATTCATAAGGCAAGAAGTCTCCAAAGTTCATATATATCCAAAACAACAATGCTTCATTAAAACTTTACAACCAAGGAGCTCAGCTCAACCATCGATCCTTCCAAAAATGGGAGAAATGCCTACATATACTTGGAACAAAAACAATGGAAGCTAAATCGAGACATTGCATTGAAGACATTGCGTCTTCATATTTACTGCGCATGCAGTCTCTGGATGCCCGTGGACTTTAGTCAGACGCAATCGTGTTCCCAAGGGCCTGAAAATAAAATGACCAGTTTACAGTCATCTCTGGATTTTCCATTTATGGTGGAAAACATGTCCAACCACCATCAACTACTGCAATAACTGCTTCACTAAGATTGGGAATGACCTGGCCGACTCTGTATCAATAGGACATTGAGACCTTCATGATGACTGGGAGACTTGACACGAAGCGATGAACGGATGGTGACCAAGCAGGGGTAGTTGGACACACTCGATGCAGATATGGGATGAGGAGAGGCCATGTGGATGGATGGGCAGAGGGAAAACGACAGGGCAAATGTACGTGGCAGGATTCATGAGCTTTGAAGTGTATGAGCCGGGTGGACAGGACATAGGGGCCGGGAAAAGAATATGACTTGGCATGACATGGGGATGGACGTGGTGGCGAGGAGGTGTGTGATGAGGTTTCGGGATTTCGGGGATTCGAGATTCACGAGTTTGAGGTGCGTGAGTTCCTTGCCTCCGGGATCCCCGATATCCCGATATGCGATGAGCTCCTCCTCCTGGGAGCTAGTCCCCATTGGCTAGAACAAGATCCATGTGACCAGTCTTTGTGTGATTGTAGCTTAAACCCCCATCGGAGTTTCGGCATTCATGAGGACACGAGCACTCATAGCGACAGCCTGCCATCTGTAATCCACTTTCTCTTGCGGTCCCACATGCTAATCTGACGATTGCTAGGATATCGCTTCTCGCGATCTCGCAATTCTGCATACAAATCTTAGCAGCTCTAACCTGTGAACCTCCAAGCTCGCGATACGCCGATGCCACTTGGCGCCGTCTTCCTACTAGGATTGTTCTTCTGACACCTGTCCTCCACTACGATTCGTAGCTCCGTCGGGAAATCGCGTATCGGGATATCGTGATTCCCGCTGTCATGTGCATGGGACTTTCAGTTCTCCGATCCCTGACTCTGCGAGATCTCTCACCACGTGCCTCGGCTGACGGGCGGCTCTGATTCAGTCGGGAAATCGCGCATCGCGATTCACTCATGTCAGAACTCTCTGTCTCCAGAAATTCCGATCCTCCGATGAACTGAAAACTCAACCCTCCTTCTGATGTCTGACGCGTGTCCCGCCAAGTTCAACGGCTAGGATCCCATCGATCTTTCGAGACTCAAAAGGTCTCGGCTCTCTTACCCTTTGAAATTCCGATACCACAATTGTTACTAACATTAGGCTCGATGGGGGATAGAGTCGTCCCTGTGATGCTCTAAGAACTCCTTCTGCAGTTCCAGTCGCCTCTCTGTTGGGCTATGGAGTCATTATTAGGCCACAAAAGTAAAAAAAAAATGAAAACAAATCAAAGAAACAAAAGGACAATATTTACAAACAAAAGAGTCATCTGAGACTCAAGCAAAACATTTTTTTAGGAAATGCCCATTCACTGGGCCACTGAAAACTTCTACGCCTTCCAAATCTCGCAACCTGTATGTGTTGTTTGAGAAAACCTCAGAGATTCTGAAAGGCCCAATCCACAGGGCTTCAAACTTGCTGTGTTTGCCCTTATCTTGTTTAGGAGAATCCCATTTCAGTACCAGGTCTCCTATCTGGAATCACTCCTTCTTGGCTTTCCTGTCGAAAACCTGCTTGATCCTTTGCTGATGGTTCTGAATTTTGTTCACTGTCTGCTCCCTAGTCTGTTGGACCTCTACTAGCTGATGAATTCTTCTGATCATGTCATCAGGCTCCTCCTGATAGTTCTAGAGGAATTTCTCTACAGGGATGGCTAGCTGAGAAGGGAAAACGGCTTCGACTCCGTAGACTAACTAGAAAGGAGACAGACCTGTAGCTCTCTTTGTAGTCACCCGATTAGCCCATAGGGCGAATTTAAGCTTCGAGTTCCAAGCCCTTTGGTTGTCTTCCAACAGCCTTTTGATGATTCTTATTAAAATTTTGTCGGAGGACTTTGCTAAACCATTTCCTTGTGGGTAATACGGGGTGGAGTGAATCAACTTAATCCCGAACTGCTCATAGAACTTTTCCAATGGCTCAGACCCGAAAGCGGCTGCATTATCGGTGACAATCTTATTTGGGCAGCCGAACCTTGTGATGAGGTCCTCCAAGAATCCGATGATTACCTTGTGAGAAGCACTCCTGGTGGGAATAGCTTCAATCCACTTGGTAAAGAAATCTATAGCAGTCAAGATCCACCTGTGTTGTCCAGTGGAGGGAGGGTGAATTTCTCCAATGAAATCTAGGCCCCACTACTGAAAAGGCCCTGAAACCACCACCGGATTTAACGACAGAGACCGGAGCTGCTACTTTCTTGCAAATTTTTGACATTTGATGCAGGCTCTGACCCTTTTGCATGCATCAGTAAATACGGTAGGCTAGTAGTACCCAGCCCTGAGGATTTTGTGGGCTGTGGCTCTCCAGAAATGGTGCCCTCCACATAGACTGTTGTGACATTCAGCCATGATCATCTCGGCCTCTGGTGGACTAAGGCATTTTAAAAGCACTCCCAAAGGGTCTTTCCAATATAATGCTTGATCGATTAGGCAGTACCTGACTGCTTTGAGCTTTAGAGCTCTTGCTTTTCTTTTTTGCAGGCCGTCTGGAGGTCGCAGCTCCTGCAAAAAGTATATGACATCTTTATACCAAGGACATTGAGCCAATGGGGGTTCCTTTTGATAATCTATGTCAGACAGTCGATCCTGCTGAATACCCGAGCATTCATTGATGAAACTTATCCCCAAGGCTCGGCAATTTGCTTCAGCCAACAACTTGGCTAAACCTTGCCCTTTGATCAATTTGGTGGGCCTTATTTCCAGGTCAAACTCCAGGATTTTGGCTATCCATTTGCTCCTTCTCCCGTCTATGTCAGGCTGAATAAGAATATCTTTAACAGCAGCTAAGGGGACGTAGGCGATGATTTTTGACTGCAGGATGTAGGTTCTGAAGGCTTTGAGAGCTTTCACTAGAGCATAAGATTGCTTCTCCATAGTGTCATACCTGACTTCGCCATCCCTCAATACTCAGCTGAAGTAAGCAATAGGCTGTTCTAACCCACTGTTATTTGTCTGTAATAGAACAACAGCTATTGTGTCAGGCGAGGCAAAGGAGAAAATAAGGAAATCCTTTGAGTAGTCAGGACTGATAAGCACAGGAGCTTCAGTCAGGGCCTTCTTGATTTGTTCAAAGGAACGCCGCGATTGAGGGGTCCACCTTACTTCATTCTCTTTCTTTAGCATGGCTGATATCAGCTTTACCTCCTAAGCAAAGTTAGGCACAAACCTCCTTAGGAAATTAATTTTATCGAGGAAAGATTGGACCTCCTTCTTAGATCTCGGGATTGATAAGGCTTGTATCGCCTCAACTCTACCGAGATCAATCCTGACTCCTTCTGTTGATACTATGTTTCCAAGTAGCTTTCCTTCGCTCATGGCAAACAAAGATTTCTTGGGATTTAATGAAATACCAAACTTTCTGCATTTAAGGAAAAATTTCCTGAGATGACAACAGTGCTCTTTATCAGATTTTGAAAATACTGTGATGTCATCCAGATAAACGACCACGAATTTATCTCTTTCCCCGTCGAAAGCTATGTCCATGGCACGTTGGAATGTCGCCCCTGCATTCATTAGTCCGAATGGCATCTTGGCATACATGAATGTGCCCCACGAAGTGGTTAATGTTGTCTTCTCTCTGTCTTCAGGCAAAACAGAGATCTGATTATAGCCAGAGAAACCATCAATCATGGACATCCTGGAAGCTCCTGCCACCCTCTGCAGTATATGTTCCATCTTTGGCAAGGGGTAGTTATCCTTCCGTGAACTCCTATTCAGGTTTCTGAAGTCTACACAGAGTCGGAATTCTCCATTCTTTTTCCTTACTGGCACCAAGTTGGCCACCCACTCTGAATATCTCAGTGGAACGATGATCTGAGCTTGAAGCAGCTTCTTCACTTCCCTCTCCATGATAGGTAGCAGCATGGGATTTATCTGTCTCAGCTTCTGCCTGAATGGATTTGCTTCCTCCTTTAGTGGGATCTTATGCTCGATGATAGAAGTGTCATAGGTTTTGAGGTCTTCATAGGTCCAGGCGAAAACATCAGCAAATTCTCTCAAAAGTCTGATGTATTCGGACCTTTGCTCTTCTGTCAAACCTCTAGACAATTTGACATACTTGGGCTTACTCTCGGTTCCTATGTTGCACTAAATAGTACCAACGTCCTCCTCCGAGACTTGTCCTTTCACCGACACATCATTTCTATCAAAAAGCCTTTCCAAAGGAACTAGTCCTCTGGGAATATGATTGCTGGGCAGCTGTACAATGTCATGCCTTGCAATCCTACTTAGAAAATTACCCTCATCGAACTCTTCCTTCGAGATGGCGTCTTGGTCTATGTGCATTTCTGAAAATTCTTCAACACTCTCCAAGAACTTCTTGATTTCGAGATCATCCTCGAATACCTTCCAATTTTTGACGTTGTCAGGTATGGAGGGCTTGTATTTCACTTTCACATCATACTTCAGTTTGGGCAGCAAGGGTACTTTGAAATTGCTAGCCGATGTAGCCAAGGAATCTGCCATGGTGTTCTCCTCTCTTGGGATGAAAGAGATATTAAATGATGAGAAGAAACTGTCAATAAGTTCCCAGACCTCATTCCTGTAACTCCTGAGTCGAGGATGCTTGGCTTGATAAGCGTTCTTGACCTGCTGAACCACCAACTCTGCATCACCAAAGACTGCTACTTCCTGAATTCTCATTTCCCTTGCAGCTCTTAATCCTAGGACAAGATCCTCATACTCTGCCACATTGTTGGTAGCTTCAAATTCTAATTTGTATGCCAGAGATATGGTTTCCTGAGCCGGTGACACAAAAACCACCCCAGCTCCAGCGCCTTCTCGGGAACAGGCTCCATCAAAGAACATTTTCCAGATTGGGGTGATGGAGAGAGGAAGCTTAGGGGAAATGATGGGCTTCTTTTTGAGTTTAAGAGGAGGTTCAGGAGCATGAGTGAGTTGAAGCACACTGGAACCTAAGTCAGTGTCAAAAGCGAAAATGGGATGGTTGGTAGGGTTGGCCTCATCACTGATTATGTAGGCTAGTTGGGCTTCTCTGTATAGTCTTTTATGCTCTCCTCCAAACACTGGGATAGTATCATATGTGAGGTCCATCTGCAAGGTTCCCCCCAGTATTTTTATCCAAGATCTTGATAATAGCATACCAAACTTGGGGGGAATGTCAGCTACTACAATATCCATGACCACACTCTTCATGGGTAGCTGAAACAAGGTCACCACCAGGTCTTTGATCACTCCAAGACACTGGACTCTTCTGGAGTCAAAGGAATAGAGGTCATGATAGGCTCGGGTAACTTCTAGTCCTAAATCTTCCATGACAGTTTTGGGCATGAGGTTATGCGAGGCCCTTGAATCCATTAAGAAGTTGTGAAGCACTTTGTCATGTATGTTCAAGGAGGTGTAGAAAGGGGGGGATGAATCATCTCTGTCTTCAACCATGGGACCTAGGACGACAGCTGGCTTTTCATCTTGGAGGTTTATGGAATCTGCAGGAAGACTTGAGGCTTCAGACTGTAAGAGGTCAGAGAAACACTTCTTGAATTCATCATGTTTAATCAGCTCAATGAGGGGCACAGGGATCCTGATCTTTTGGATCTCATGCTCGAAGTTAAAAGAAGATGTAGGCTTTGGAATTTCTTTTACTTCGGGAACATGATTATGGACAACAGGAGAGAGGGGTTGGGCCTTCTTACTTCTGTGACCATCTGCTGCTGCGTTAGCAGGACTTTCTGCTCTAGTAGACTGCTCAGGAATATCAGGTGTTGTTGTCTTTCTGTCAGACCTTAGGTTGTACCTGCCTCAGTCGCCGCTAACCTTGTCTCCCTTGCTCAATTCATTTAGCTGACTATCCATGAGAGACTCCTCGTAAGCTGTTTGAGTGAGATGAGGAAAAGGAGGAGTGTCTTCTAAGCAATGAATTTCACGGTCAAGCTCATCGGTTTCTCTTTCTTCTTCGTCGGCCACAAAGTTGTTCTGAAAAGGGGCCTGAATTCTCTGGTCTTCTCTGTCTTTTTGTTCCCTCGGGAAGGCCCGTGATCCATGGTTATCAGCTCGTCTGAAACCTCTATTATCAGCGTTCTGGGGATTTCTGTATATGGGCTTCCCCTCTAATTCCAACCTTTCTATCTTGGCAGCGAGCGATTTTAGCGTTCTAGTTGTCTCGTCTGCCTGTAAGGACAGAGGAGAAGAACTAGATGTGGCAGCTTCAGGCCTTTGCCTAGATATGTTCCTACCAGCGACATGCCTGAGTCGATCAACAACCAATATATTAGATTCTACTTCCACAACGACATCCTGCATCTGAGCCAGAGTAGTGGCTCTTCTTTCCCTCAACAAGAGACAAAAATCGGGATCAAAGGCGCTAGCGTAAGTAATCTTTGCAGAAGCTTCAGAGGGTTTTATCTTAGCAGGGATTTTGTTGTACATTTTATTAAATCTCTTGGATAAATCAGAGACGGACTCTCCTTCCTTTCTCTTCAAAGAAAAAAACTCTATCATGTAATACATGAAGTTTTTCTTATCTCCCCACTGTCTCAAAAAGGCATTATCTAAAGCTTCGATCCCATCAATGGATCCAGGAGGCAGGGCCTTGAACCATTTTCTAGCCTCTCCCTGGAGACTGTGGAAAAAAATCCTCATCCATACATCCGCATGCATGATGACATTGTCATCTGTGAAACTGTAGAAGGCTTCTAGGTGCTCATCTGTAGTTACGTCCCCCTCACCCATGAATTTGGGTAGCTGTTTGAGGTAACCATCTGCTGGGAGGGCATTGAGAGGTTGCGGTAGCACGAGGGGAGCATACCTAGCGGCTATAATGGCCTCCATCCTGGTCATAGGGGGATTAGCACCGGCCAT
>JASDQU010103311.1:145402-162805 GCA_032191745.1 Picea mariana | reverse complement strand
TATATATACCAAGGAGACATTTTCATTTTGAATCATCTTGTACTTGAACATTTAAGTGGGGTAAAAGGAGGTTGCCCCCTCGAAGAGGCTTATTATCTGAAATTCTCTCTTTTTCAAGGCATTGAGTACTTTTTCTGAGGATTTTCTATGCTATATTGATATTTGGTTCTTAACACATAATGTGTCAACAATTAATCCATTTAAATCGACCAATAGATGATAGAGTCATTTTTGCAGTCACAAAGCCATTAATACCAAAAACTTGATCAAATTCTCAATATAAGGATGCAATAGTTACCTTTTGTATATTTGGCACTTGGTGTATATATAAAAGCATTACTCCACCTTGAATATCCATATTATAGGATCATTACCATCAAAATTTCTCATATCAATATTAGGAATGTTGGCCTCAAATTGAAACCATAATTTCTTGGATCTAATTTGTATGATGAATCCTCATGAGATAGGTACTTAATCCTCATGTTCTCATGGTGTGTTAATGTATTTTATTGATGTGTCTAGAACTTGATCATATTGTTCTCCTTATCTAATATTCAAATGGTATGCGTATGGATCATGTATCTTATCTCTATGTACCAAAAAACTCAAATAGCATAAAAAGATAAAGAGAAGTAACTCCATGGTTTGAGAATGAGAGAAGAATACATAATAAGTCTCTTCAAGGGGGAAAATTTCTTTTACAATACAACAAATGTACAAGATTATATTCGCACTAAAACTAGGTCTCCTTGGTATATATAGGAGACAAAAGATACAACTACAATTAATGTGTCTAAGAGACCAATAAGGACAACACTAATATAAAAATAGAAATGCAATAACTCAATATCTAGGGCTTAAAATTCCCCTCCCCCTCAAACACGTTTTTCCCTCAAAACTTGATTTTCTATGGATTTTTCTACATGAATAACACATATTCCCATGTTGAATCTTATACTAGTACATTATTCGACTTTATGAGATACTCACATTTTCTTGATTTGACAGTTTCTTGATCCTTTTTTCAAGGATTGTTTCTCATTCTAGTATGATTTCCCCCTATTCATTAATATTTGGTAAAAGAGTATGAACTTGGATATTTTCATTGATTACCTTCTTTAAGAAAGAAACATGGAATACTGGAGTCTGGATGTATATGTGAATATGGAGGTAACTCCAAATTGTAATCCATACTTCCAATCCTTTGCAACACCTTATAGGAACCATATTACTTGTGTTCTAATTGATTGTACAAGTATCTTATTTCTTGAGGGACATCTATTTTTATGGTTGTATCTTCATAAATACCCAATACCCCAGTTCAAACTCCCTTTCATTGTGATGTTAATTTTCTTGTTTTTTCATCCTATTTTGTGTTACAGTCAAGTTGTTCTCATGGAGGCTTCACCTTGTTGACCAATATCTTATCATGTTCATTCATAAAGGGGGGTTTCAAATTGTGAAAAATAAAGTCAATATATTGTAGGTATTTGTGGGGGTGCTATGAGGTGTATGGGGGTTTTATAGGTATTGGGGGGTATAAAAAGGGGTATCTAGTAAAAATATAGATTTTTTATTATGGGAAATATGTATTAAGAGGGGGTTTCAACAAAGGGATTTTGGGAGGTATTTATCAATATCTAATGAAAATTAGGGGTATTCTTTAATATCCCACAAACATAAGTCTTATTTCATAGGTTCACTAAGTGACAACCCAATGGATATCCTTCAATAGTTGGAAGACATATTGTTCGTGCTCCATGTGGTCCTACATTGCTTGAACCTTGACTTTCCCTCTCAAGGGTGATGTGATGGATGAAGGATGATAGCCATAAAGTTCCATAAATGGAGACATATTTGATTAATTATGGAAGGACATGTTGTACCATCATTCTTCCAAGGGAAACCACTTGACCCATTATCTTTATTTATTAGATGTTTTTACACATCAAAATTCCTCACTTCGATAATGTCACATTCTCATTGTCGCAAGTGTCATAAGTGTCGCATCCTCTTTCTGTAAGTGTCGCATCGCGAACGACACCATGAAAACACTTGATACAACCCATAAAACATGTTAGAAGAAGAATATATATCACCAGGTAGTTGGAACAAAGGTTTTTCTATAAGAATTGGTCATCTTGACAACTTTTGGGAAGATCAACTCTCCCCTGCTCATATACAAGGAGCGCTAGCGCTCTTTGTCTATATAGTAGGGAGTGTTGTAGTACTTTGTTTCCCATTGTAAGAGAGTATCAAATTGGTTGAGCAAATCTTGGAAGAAATTCATTTTTCTTCTAAGGACAACTATGAATGGATCCAATTGGTTTAGCTCGAATCTAACCCTTAGGCTACATCTAAGGGATATATCATAACTATTGGATTCATATCCTCAACTAATACCAAATATAACCAAGGTGGTTGAGCCTCTCAAAGGATATAAATGGAGGAATTCTCATGGTGAACAAGGGAGGAAAAATCCAACAAAGCATTGTTATTATGATCGTGGATCTTTCAAGCAAGGGTTGGATAAGGAAGACTTGGAGAGGCTGTTGTAACATCATCTGAATATTGTAAGTTTCCTTTTTAAATTTCACATAAATATACTTGGCCTATTTCCTTCTATTATGTGTTTACATGTACCTGTATATGTTTGTATTAATCATCATAGATAGATTGACTTTGTCTAATCCATTAGAGTAGGAGATAGTTTCTTGTATCTTGTTGTCCATTACAGGTATTGTTTAGAACTCATGGATTGGAGCAGCTTGGAAAAAATTCTAAAGTGAGGTACATCATACTCTCCCTGTTACTCTCTTTTTAGATGGATATAAATAATATATAGGAATGGTAGTGTCCAAAGGTAGTTTTCTATATTGGTAGAGGGGTCTGTAATTCAAGGGAAGATTCACCTGTCCGCAAGGGAATTATTCTGTAACAGAAATTAGAAACTCCACTAGGAACAAATTTTCAGTCTTTGTTATTTTCTTGGTTTTTCCATGGATTTTGTCTATATTTAGATCATGTGTGTTGATTTAATGTATCCTTACATCTTTTCATCTTCTCTAAGTTGTCTCACAAGGTTTCTGATTGAATTTCCCTGAGTTTTTGATCTTTCTGGGTTTTTCTAGAACTTGTTCCAAGACTAGTGCCCTCTCTAGTTTAATTCAGAGAGATGATTTATTTATCAACGCTCCCCAACATTCTATTAGGGAGCGTTGTAGTGCTCTAGTTCTTTGATTACCAAAGTGTCGATTTTTCTTGCTTTGAAAAATTGTTGACTTTTTGCTTGTTGGGCATAGTTCTTGGATCTTTTTCTCCAGCTCAAATCCTATTATGTCAGATATTGTCTTGTATTTGACTTAAAACTTGCTTCATTTCATTATTTTAGTATTTCTTGATTTTTTGTTGTCTTTCCTTATTGCAAAAATCAACTGTTTGCTTTGAAACTTGGTTTATTTTTGCTACTCTTTTTTATTATCTGTTTGATTGGAGGTTTTCATAAGGAAGGTCATTCATTACATTACTATTCTCCTTATATTTGATACCTTACTCATTAATGAAAGACTATATAATGTGAATTTTTGTTTCTTAGTGTTTTTACTTTGAGTGAATAGTTTGATAGTTTGTTCTTTTTTTGGTTTCTTATTTTATGTTGAGAGTGTCTTTTTTGTGTACTTTTTCTTCCTCTTTTTCAAATAACAGTAGTGAACCTTGTTTATTATTAGTGAAAACATGAAGAATTAAATGAACATCTTAGTTTACATTTGCAATCAAACAAAGAAATACTTGTATGCATTGGTTTTTGATATCAAAAAGATTTTCTTTATAATTTGGAAATTGCTTGAGTTCTTGTTAAGAACAAAATCATATAAAAATTTTCATCCTTGAGTGCTTGTTAGTGAAAGAAACAAAAGTCTTCTCCTTCCTGTAGCTAGAAGTTCATTGAAAAGAAAGTTTGCATCTAAGTATTTTCACCTTTTTTGGAGTCCAGTCTCAAACATCATCGGTTTCACTATCATTCGCCTTTGTGTAATGAACAACCATGAAAATGAACACTAATTAAAATCAAACTAGAAACTTTTGTTTTTATATATTTACACCAACAATAGACTAGGACTAGATCTTTGGAATAGGTTGTGAGAATAGCTCTCCAAATAATTCAATAAAAACATAGAATCTTGTGATAGGGAGAGTAATTCCAACTTTTGTGTAAGCATAGCTAGGATCCCCTTCTCACATAGGGGTTAAACACGAGGTCGCGTGTGGGAGAGATCGAAGATTATGCCTCTGAGAATTAATCAATAATAGTAGTATGGTCGTATATTGGGGGTTCTTCTTGAGGATCAATTTTTTTTCATTTGGTCTTGGAGCTTTGTGAATTTTGAATCCGTTCGGGGTCCTTTGGAGTTTACCAGTCCATTTGTCCTCATTTATCTTGAAGAGTTTTGAACTTGATATCTTGCTCATACGTTCATACTCGAATGTCTATTGTACCCTCTAAAAGACTGACTATGATCTGGTATCCTTAGTATTCATAATTTTTAGTTTCCTTAAACGAGGTGATGGTGAAGGGAAGTCTTTGTTGTACCTGGAACATACATTGGTCAAAATCACTCGGGCTCCTTGGAGGTAACCCATGGGTAACACCATGAGGGAAATTGCACCAAGGTGTAAGTTTGTTAAGAAGGATGCCAATGTAACTTATCAACATGATCATATCCTAGACCCTTCTCATCACCAACCAGTATGTTCATTGAGAGAAGGCATTGATTCTTGTTGGTTTTCTAGATTTTTTAGCGAGTGTTGTTTGTTTACTTTAGTTGTCCTTAAAAATTGGTACTATGGCCAAAAAAGGTATTTATGGATCACGTAGTATGAAATGGTTTCCTCCAAAAGGATATGAACCCCTACCTCCTAACTCACCTGAAGACAGTTGCCTTGAAGAGGTTGAAAATCATTTAGATGTTGGGAGTGTCGTTACTCCTTTGCTAGAAACTCCTGAGAGAGCTTTAGTTACAGTTCAATAATTTTTCACTTTTCCTGTCAAATCAACTTTGAGAGTTCCTCTCAATCCACTCCTTGTTCGATTAGATTCCTCAAGTAACATTGTAGTAGAAGATTACCCCCGCCTATTAGAAAAACAGGATCACGAAGAAATAAAATAAAACAAATGCGGAAATAAAACACATAAGATACATAATACAATAGAGACACAAATATATGTGATTCACCCATTGTTGGCTACATCCACCAGAGAAATTTCCATGCCCTTTATTTATTATTATCCAACAAATGAAGGGCTACAACCTACAACACAGCCGCTGTAACTTCCTCTTCTTTCTCTCACAATCTCCTCACTCAAACTACAATATTCAAAATAATCCATAGATGCACTACATTTCCCTCATAAAATATGGTTTCCTTCTAGGGAAGATAAACCCTAACTTAAATTATACCATCCGATATGATACCTTATAATGAATGGTTGAGATTTACAATGAAATTACAATATACATTTACAAGGCAATTTTTCCTTCAGGGTCTGCTTTCCCTAGGACCCCGTAGAGGGGATAACCCGCCTATGCACTCCCCCACATGGATGAGCATACATTATTACTAGGTTTAAAGTATTCATGGGGTATAAACATAGATGAAAACAAATGCATATGAATCAGTAAGATAATCTCCCACTTGGACACTGATCTCAACAACTCCACTGCTATTGTATATGTTTCACTATGATCCTTCGTAGAACTGGAAGATTTCTCATCTTGATATTCATTCTTGAAGAACAACTGAAACTGAGAAGGAACTTAGTTTCTCCCTGGTTACTCCCTTAGTTAACATGTCTGTAGGATTATGGCTAGTGTGTATCTTTTCCAACTCCAAAATTCCATCTTCCAAGGTGGATCGTATGAAATGGTACATGAGTTGTACATTCTTAGTCTTCAAATGGAAGGTTGAGTTCTTTGCAAGATTAATGTCACTCTCACTGTTATATTACAATCTTTTATTCTCTTACTTCTTTCCCAATTCCTCCATAAACCTCTGTAACCAAATCATCTCTTTACTAGTCTCTGTAGCAACAACATACTCTACCTCTGTTGTTGAAAGTGCAACAACCTTTTGCAGCCTTGAAATCCAAATTATTGTTGTTCCACCTACAGTAAAAACATACCATGTGGTGCTCCTCTTTCTATTTTTATCACTTACCATATCTGAATCAACATATCCTTGTAGTGTTGGAAATATGGAAATACAGGTTGGCATTGATGGCATTAGAATTGATAATAGATATGTGATGATGATAATAGCATTGATAGCATTGGCATTGACAATAGATCTGTGATGATGATAATAGCATTGATGGCATTGGAATTGATAGTATTGACTCTACTGCATAATCATGACTGGAATAAGGATAGTAATGTTGCATACATTTCATATGTGTTGACATTATGGTGACTGTGATGACATTGGCAGTGTTACATATATTTAAATCTGAACATATAAAATAGAGAAGAACATGTTGACATTATGTTTCCTATGATGACATGTTTGATTCTTCCAATATTATAATGCATAATGCTAAGGTCATTTACTTGGCTTTCCAATAGAATGAAAGAGATAAATTGAGAGAAAAATACAAAATAAAAGATGGGCTGCCAGAGAATTATGGGAAGATGGGAAATGAAAACTATGACTTTGGAGGTGCTCTTTGGGATATTTTTAGGAGAGTAGATACACACAAATTACATTCTTATCTAGAGAAACACTATAGAGAATTTATGAACTTCAATAGTAAGTTTCTTAAAGAGGTTATTCATCCTATTCATGATCAGACATTATACCTTAACGCAGAGCATAAGAAGAGGCTGAAAGAGGAATATGGAGTAGAAGCATGGACATTTGAACAAAATCTTGGCTAGGATGTTTTCATTCAACTGAGTGTCCTCATCAAGTTCGAAACCTTAAGTCATGTATAAAAGTTTCCCTCGATTTTGTATCTCCTGAGAATTTATAGGAATGTATTGGATTGACTGAAGAGTATTGCTTAGTTCCCCAGGGTCATAGAGTGAAAGAAGACAAGTTAGAGGTGAATAAAATCATTCTCCATGCAATGGAATCGACCTCGAAGGAGGAAACACCAGAAACAATGAAACTTAACATTAGAAGGTTGCAGAAGGCACAAAATTATCTTCAACATATTATTGTAATTGTGATCAACATGCTATTGGTGAGACAAACACTTGTTGGGAAGGGAGTTCCTACTGCAGAGCTTGATACTGTCCTCTGTGGTGTAAATAAGAAACTCAATAACATCCTTAGTAATCCTGCTATAAGAATTCATCATATTGGCCACTTGTTGTCTCAACTTTGCTTGCCATATGGGGAAAAAGATGAAGCTAACCAAGAACCGATGATAAGTATTTTGAGGAGGAGTTTGTCTACAGATGATGTTGTATTTGTGAGGGTTTCAATTGTTGTATGTTATACAATTTGAGCAATAATCCTTGTTGGTAAATGTTTATATAGTCGATCGTTGGTGGATTCAGCTTTGAAGCGAATGAAGAGTTGAAGGTGGAGTCCCAACAACCGTCTGATCAAATGATCGATGGTGGTGATTGATTTTCCTATTGGTATTTATTCCACATTAGAAATGGGGTAGAGTTTATATGGGTTGATAAAGACTTCCCTCACTATGCCTATTTGACACGTAGTGCAAAGGTATGGCGGCAGCTCTAGGTGCTTGGAATTTATTAGAGGATCACCATCTTGGAGCCTGGGATGACCTGTCAGGACCCATACCTTTTGGAAGAACTGACAACAATCGTTGATTTACCGAGGAGATGATCTTGTTTTTTGGATTAATATTTTTTTATATCTGTTGAAACAATGGTCATGTGAAGTGATCATGGGCTTAGGTGTGTTCATTATTTCGGTTGGTGGTAAGACTGCCATTTTTATCAAAGTATTTGTCATAATGCCAAGTTTGGAGGATCACCAAGTTCGCTACCAATTGAATATACATCAGGATGTCGAGACCGCTAATTTTTTGGAAGATGTAATAGAATGATAAAAATGAAGGTTCTCCATGTTTAGTAAAACCCTAAACAACACCAAATATCTCACACGTTCATGATTTTTGTAAAATGATAAATATCATGGGGAAGGTGGATCACACGAAGAAGATAACATAGGCTATTAAAAATCCACCATAACTATTGAAAGGTTTACATGTTGTCGTGTCCATATGATCACCAAATTTAGTAAAACCCTGCGGAAACACAAAGACAATAACCTGCATGAAGAAAAATTTAGATTGACTCTCAGTGAAATCATTCATGCACTAAAATATGAAACTAAATCAAAGAAGAATGATAAATGTATTAGTAATAATCAATGGTAAATAGTTATGTAATCTTAAATGAATAATGTGATGTTCATTGGTATTAGAGTTGGTCTCTTCACTAAAAGGTGTAATCACTTGAAGATAAATATACATGAGAATGGATCAGCAGTTGAAGATGTCATTAAAATACCTCCTATTTGATGGTGAAGACTATGTTTTCTAGAGTATTAGAATGAAAATCTATCTGATGTCCATTGGACTGGAAGTATGGACATTATTTTAAAAAGGATATGATGTTCCAAAATTCACTCCCACAGAAGTAAAAGACAAGAAGAAATATTGGGAACATGCAAATGCTTTAATCAAACTACAAGCTAGACTGAGTAAGAAGATCCTTGCCAAAGTACAAAACTGTAAAAATGCAAAAGAACTTTGGGATAAATTGGAAACTATATATATAGGAGATTCCAAGGTAAAGAGGGCCAAACTTCAGACTTTTGAAGTAAAATATGAAGGTCTAAAAATGAAGGATGAAGAAAATATTTTAGAGTACTTCAAAAGAGTTGATAATATTGTTAATGCAATTAGAGGTTTGGGAGTAGAAGTGTCAGACAATGAGTTAGTTGAAAATATATTAAGAATACTACCTATTCTATATAATCCTAAAGTGTCCACTTTGAAGATCAAGAGAATCTAGATGAACTTACCATGGATGAATTGTATGGAATTATCATAGCCTATGAGTTAATATTAGGTCATGAGAACCTCCCAAAAGGAGAGGCAGCCTTCAAGGTGCCCAAGAAAAAAAAAATCAGAAGAAAAAACCTCAACCCAACCATCATGAAGAATCCGATGTAGAAGAAGCCAATTTTATTAAAAAACTTCAGAAAGGATTAATTGTGGCAAAGTTGGCCACATTGCAGCCAAGTGTTCCTATCACAAGGAAGACCCTGAAGATGAAGAAGACACAAATAAACAATACAAGAAGAAGGGAAAAGCCCACTATAAGAAAAAGTATTACAAATGGAAAAATAATTTTTACTCAAAAGAATAAAACAACAGTTCATCAGAGTCCGATGAAAGTGATGATGATAAAGTCCTTTTTCTAGGTATTTAAGAGTCTAATGAGATATAAGAAATCAAGCATGAGGAAGAGTCAAAAGATGAAGCAGAGGTTAATATGGAAGAATAATTTCTTAGTGCCTTGGATGAATTAAGAAGATACAAAAACATATATAGACAACTGAAAAGTTTTGTAGTTGAACAAAAAGAAAAACATGAACATAAAGAAAAAGAGATGGAGGAAATCATGAGAAACTTGAAAAATCAAATCCTAGAATCAAATAGGATGGAAGAAAGTCTGGAGAGGTATCTTAAAGAGAAACAAATAACCTGTGAAAGAACGGAGGCAAAATTAGTTCACCTAAGAAAAGAGCTTGATGCAAAACTTATCCAAACAAGATATGAAAATAGCACTAAAATGTTAGATAATATTATAACCACACTAGGGGATTCAAGTAACAAAAATGGATTAGGTTATTCTCAAGAATAAAACCAAGTTAAATCAAAATCTTATGCAACTGCTCTCCTCAGTACATCAAATAAGAAAGATGAATAAAAGACAAGCAATGATCAGAACTCCAGAGGATTACTTCCACTCGTCAAGAAGGAATATAAGACAACACCAAATAAGGTTTATCAAAATAGGTATCCTCATATTTTCTTTGGTTATTTCTTTACATGCTCTAATTTTGGACAGAAATCTATGAATTGTAGAGCACATGGAAGGAAAAATGTGAGAGTTAAGAACTATAACCTTAAAGATAACCAAACAATAGAACAAGTTAAAAGAAGAAATTATAACTCCTTTGCACCTCTACAAGAAAATAACTTAGAATGCTTCAGATGTCATAACTATGGGCATAAATCAAGTAATTACATATTAATGGAAATCTCATAAAAACCAAAGTTCATTAGAGAGCAAAGGAAACTTTGGAAAGAAAAAACATCAAAAGAGGAATGTCTTATTGCCTTGAAATCCCAAGATAAAGAAGATCTCTAGTATGTTGACAGTGGTTTCTCAAAACACATGACAAAAAATAAGGACAATCTTTTGAACTTAAATAAACAAAAGGGTAAAGTTACATTTGGTGACAATGCTTCAGGTAACATACTTGGGAAAGGCACTATGAATTTGGGAAAAGACAAATCCAAGAATGTGTTGCTTGTTGAAAATATGAAACCTAGCCTATTAAGTGTCAACCAAACCTGTGATTAGGGGCACATTTGCATCTTTGATTCCCAGAAATGTGAGATTAGGAGAAAGGACTCAGGAAAATTGGCTGGTACTACTCCTAGAACTCCTGAGAATGTATATATAATAAATACAAAATTGAATGAGGAGTGTCATATAAATTTAGTGGATGAAAGTTGGCTATGGAATAGAAGGTATGGGCACATTAAATTTGAAACTTTAGTGAAAGTTAGTAATCTTAGGGAAGTAATAAACTTGCCAAAGATAAAAAAAACCCTCAAATCCTATGTGTAGACATTGCCAACTAGGGAAGTAAACTAAAATAAGGTTCAAAACAAAATAATACTCAACCTCAAGACCTTTAGAGATTGTTCACACCGACCTCTGTGGACCTACAAGAACCAAAAGTTTGCAAGGAGAGTCCTACTTTATGTTGTTCATTGATGATTTTACTAGAATGTCTTGGGTATGTTTTATCAAGGAAAAATTAGAAGAATTTAACAAATTCAAATCTTTTAAAACCTTTGTTGAAAATGAAACGAAGACAAAAATCAAATGTCTTAAATAAGATAATGGTGTTGAGTTCACCTCAAAAGAGTTTGACCTCTTCTGTGAAACTCATGGAGTTAAGAGACAATTCTCTGCTACCAGAACACCTCAACAAAATGGAATTGCTGAGAGGAGGAATAGAACAGTCCAGGAGGTTGCAAGGACTATGCTCAATGAAGAAGGATTATTTGATGGATATTGGAGGGAAGATGCAGTCACAATAGTATACGTTTTAAACATATGCCATCTCAAGAATAATATTAATAAGACTCCTTATGAACTATTGTTTGGGAGAGCTCCTTCGATAAAATAATTCAAGGTGTTTGGATGTAAGTGTTACATCAAAAAGCTTGATGAGAATCTCGGAAAATTTGATGCTCGATCTGATGAATGTGTCTTTCTTGGATATGTTTCTACCAAGAAAGCATACATATGATACAATATTAGATTACATAAGATTTTTGAGAGTGCATATGTTAAGGTGGATGATTTAAAAACAATGAAGATCAAACATCAAGAGACCATACTTGACAATGAAGATGAATATGACAATGAGTCATTTGGTACACAAGAAGAAGAAGAAGAAGAGAATAAAGAAGAAAAGGAAGATATACAAGAGGATGAAATGGATACTATAGAATAAGAGGAAGATATTTGAGAAGAAGAGATAAGAGAAGGATCCCCAAGAAGAGGCACAAATACACCCTTAAGAATAACTCAAAAGAATCATCCTGAAGACCTGATTATTGGAAATAAAAGCAATGGATTGAAAACAAGAATACAATTGTTGTATCAAAAAAAAATAGCATATTTGTCACATATTGAGTCCATATCAATCAAAGAGGCATGCAAAGATGAGAATTGGGTCAATGCTATGAATGAATAATTGGACCAGATTAAAAAAAATCAAACTTGGGAACTGGTTCCAAGACCAAAAAATAAGAATGTCATTCGAACTAAATGGGTGTTTAAAAACAATGTGAATGAAAATGGGCAAGTAATTAGAAACAAATACATATTGGTATGTAAAGGGTATGCTCAAGTTGAAGGGGTATACATTGAATAAACCTTTTCACCTGTGGCTAGATTAGAGTCAATTAGGATGTTCTTAGCTTTTGCCAGCTACAAATAATTGAAAGTATACTAGATGGATGTCAAGTCAGCATTTCTCAATGGAAACTTAGAAGAGGAAGTCTATATTGAGCAACCAAAAGGATTTCAATTAACTGACAAAGGAGACTATGTCTGTAAACTAAAGAAATCATTGTATGGGCTAAAACAAGCACCTAGAGCATGGTATGCAAGGATAGATTCTTATTTACAAGTGCAAGGATTCAAAAGAGGATCATCAGACAATAATATTTATTGTAAAATTGTTGGTGATAGCATGATTATTGTGGAAGTATATGTTTATGATATTATATTTTGGAGTGATGATGAAAAAATGAGTAAGGAATTTGCTAGGCGGATGGAACAAGAATTTGAAATGTCCTTCCTTGGTAAACTGAATTTGTTTCTAGGATTAAAAATAGTAAAGTCCAAAAGGGGAATCTTTATCCATCAGTCCAAGTATGTTAAAGATATTCTTAATAAATTCTAGTTAGAATATTGCAAACCTATTTGTACACCTATGATAGTAGGATGCAAACTAAGAAAGGAAGATGATTCCAAGGTTGTAGATCCAAAACACTACAGATCAATGATTGGGAGTTTCCTCTATGTAATAGCTTCCAGACCTGATGTCAAGCAAGATGTTGGAATGGTGGATAGATTCCAAGATACACCCAAAGAGAGCCATGTTCAAGCTGTGAAAACAATCTTTAGGTATTTAAACTAGTTTGTGGTACCCTAGAAAGAATTCATTCTCTTTAATGGCCTATTCAGATGAAAATTGGGAAGGTTGTGCAGATGATAGAAAAAGTACAAGTGGAGGAGAATTATTCTTCGGAGAATCATTGGTATCTTGGACAAGAAAGAAACAATCCTCAATTTCTTTGTCTAACACTAAAGTAGAGTATATTGCAGTAACAAAATGTTTCACACAAGTGGAATGGATGAAAAAAAAACTTACAAGACATCAAAGTAGTGTTTGAAGAACCCACTACTATCTACTGTGATAATACAAGTTCTATAAATATCTCCAAGAACCATGTGAAACACTCCAAAGAAAAACACATTCCAATAAAATATCACTATCTAAGAGATCAGGCTGAAAATAAGAACATTAAATTGGAATATATCCCAACAAAAGAATAGGTTGCATATATTTTCACTAAACACTTAAGAAGATATTTATTTGAATATCTCAGGAAAAGATTAGGAGTAGTCTCTCTTCCAATCTAATCTCTCAAGAAAATAATGCATCAATTGGCATCAATTAAGGGGGAGACAGTGATCAACGTTAAGGGGAGTCATTAAACCCTTTTACCTTGATGTTAAAGGAGGATAAATGAAAATAGTATTGCCATTAATGCCAAAGGGGGAGATTGTTGGAAATATGGAAATACAGGTTGGCATTGATGGCATTAGTATTGAAAATAGATCTATAATGATGGTAATAGCATTGATGGCATTGGCATTGACAATAGATCTGTGATGATGATAATAGTATTGATAGAATTGGCATTGACAGTATTGACTCTACTACATAATCATGACTGGAATAGGAATACTTATAATGTTGCATACATTTCAGATGCATTGACATTATGGTGTCTATGATGACATTGACAGTGTTACATATATTTAAATCTGAACATCTAAAGGAGAGAAGAACATGTTGACATTATGTTGCCTATGATGACATGTCTGATGTTGTCAATATTATAATTCATAATGCCAAGGTCATTTACCCATATTTCCAACAGAACGAAAGAGATAAATTGAGAGAAAAATAATGAATAAAAAATGGGCTACCAGAGAATTATGGGAAGATGGGAAACGAAAACTTCGACTTTGGAGGTGCTCTTTGGGATATTTCTAGGAGAGAAGATATACCCAAATTACATGCTTATCTGGAGAAACACTATAGAGAATTTAGGCACTTCAATAGTAAGCCTCTTAAAGAGGTTATTCATCCTATTCATGATCATACATTATACCTTAATGTAGAGCATAAGAAGAGGTTGAAAGAGGAATATGAAGTAGAAGAATGGAAATTTGAACAACATCTTCGTGAGGTTGTTTTCATTCCAGCTAGGTGTCCTCATCAAGTTCGAAACCTCAAGTAATTTATAAAAGTTTCCCTTGATTTCGTATCGCCTAAGAATTTAGAGGAATGTATTGGATTGACTGAAGGGTACCGCTTGGTTCCCCAGGGTCACAGAGTGAAAGAAGACAAGTTAAAGGTTATGAAGATCATTCTCCATCCATTGGAATCAACCTTGAAGGAGGAAACACCAGAAACATTGAAACTGAACATTAGAAGGTTGCAGAAGGCACACAATGATATTCAACATATTGTTGTAATTTGTACCAACATGCTATTGTTGAGACAAACACTTGTTGGGAAGGGAATTCCAACAACAAAGATTTATATTGTCCTTCATGGTGCAAATAAGAAACTCAATGACATCCTTAGTAATCTTACTACAATCATTCATCATATTGGCCACTTGTTGTCTTAGCTTTGCTTGCTGTCTAGGGAAAAAGATGAAGCTAACCAAGATCTGATGACAAGGATTTTGAGGAGGAGTTTGTCTACAGATGATGTTGTATTTGTGAGGGTTTCTATTGGCACATGGGTAGACCCAGGGTTCAATGCTACAACAACGCACCAAAAAAACCCTAACTACTGGCCCTTTCGACAACACCTGCGAAGTAGATGAAGTCTCACCGAGGTAGAGACAGGGGTGGTTGTAGGACTCTAGTTTCTGCAACCTTAGCTGGGACATATATCTGTGATTGTAACACCTTAACATAGCACTTAATAGTTACAGTTCATTAATATTCATCCTTATTTTATAGCGTAGCTAAAACCTAACAACATATCAATGCAGTATTTATACAGATCCAATAAATTCAAGTATTGAGCATATTGTTGAAGGAAAATATCCCCGCGGACAGGTAGATCTCCTCTTGAGAGATAGACTCTTAACTCTTAAGATGGAAGGTGTTTAACATAGACACTGACTTCCTTTTAGATCTAGATAAACTAATGTGTGAGGAGGAAGGAGAAAAAAAGTACCTTTTTACCGGTGTTTGTCCCTGCACAATCTGAGTTGAGCTCCAATCTTAAACTCCTCGATCCCTGTAGATAAACAAAGATACAAACAGCTCCTACTCTACTGAGTTTAGCTCGAAACAGATCTATCTATTAGAGACAAGGTCATGTGAGATCAAACACAGACTTGAAAGAAACATTCCAAGAATATTATATTAATGAGAACAACAATGGAGAAAACTTACAACCATAGATGTGAGTGCAACAACTTCATCAAGTTCCCTCTTGTCCAAACCCTTTCTTAAACAATCCACATACAGAATTTTGATGCTCCAAATGACATACCACTCATGAGATCATAAGTTTGGTATAATTCTCAATCTCCATTCCCCCTCCTCCATGGAAATCCCTCATTATATAAGATTTGGAGACTTAACCACCATGGAGAGAATCTCTCATCAGATCCACTAAGAAAGGGATCTTTAAGATATTTAGGGGGAAAATATATTTTAAGGATTTTGGGGAGGAAATATCTATCAAGCATTTTAAGGAGGAAATATTTCAACCATCCATGAGATCCTCCACCTTCCCTAAACAATAGGAAACCAAATGTGAGGTGGATCCTCACACTTAATTACTTTCTTTTTCATGAATATTAATAATAATTCATGTGCATTTAGTATTTTTTTCCTTCATGTAATGTATCCCTCCTCCACATTGACTAGGGATTGTGACATAGTTTATTCCATGGTGTCAAGGTGTATGCAACACTTATATGACACTTTATGACACTTAGGGCGAGGTGCCTAGGTGTGAAAATTTCATGTGTAACAGAATGCCCCCCAAAGTGTGAGGTCAGAAGAGAGAATGATGACCGAAACACTTTACAAATATTTAAAGCAAGGGTGTAGACACAAAGAACTTGATAGAAGCTACACACAAACATCCAACAAATATTATGATAGGTTTCAAACCCAAGGCAGGCATACCTATGCTTGGGTGATAAAGACTTGCAAGATATGGCCGGCATAAAATACACTGCGGATCCATAGTTATATTGATAAAAGGTATAGCCACCAAGGATACAGTGTAGATCTATACTCCTATGACCTGAATTGATCGTATCCACAAAGAATACATAGTGGATCTATGAGATGACAAGACATAGCCACGACCAATACAAAGTGGATCTATGTAATAGTATATGTGTCATTGTTCAAAAGAAACTCCTTCGAAACCTGGGCAAAGTACATATAAAAGTGATGACTCAACCTAGGGTCTTCTTACCGATCCCGATGTAGTATGAATCTAACCATGTGAATAGATTTCCTAATGTTGAACATGGCAGAAACCACTTGATTACCGATCAATGATGTAAACCGTTAACAAGCGTGAGGGAAATCACCATTGATGTCAATGATTCCCAAGGTACTCTAGTACATTCCAAAAAATGTGAATGGATGAGCTGAAGCCGAACATCTGTGGAATCATCCGATTAGAGGTCAATGATGTAAACCCACTGTCGAATGTGAGGAGGCCTACCATTGAGGCATGTAGGTCCCAAAGTACTAATTGGTTTCTAAGTCTAATTCCTGGATAATGTGTTGAAGTCGACAGGAATAGACTCATTGAAGGAGGGCCTTGATGTATCCCCCATCAATGACATGAAACAGACACAGAGATGTAATTGGTAGATCAAATGAACATGGACTGACATGGGTATTGAGACAATATATTTGTGATGGGTGACTCTCGAGGCAGATACTTCCCTTGAACACTGAGGCACAATAGCAAAAACATGACATGGACCAAAACACGAAGATGTAGTGGATACTGTGACTTTCGTTGGGTGACCCAAAGAAGTAAGAAAAAATCCGAGGATTGGTTCAGTGCAGAGGTTTAGCGGATTAATATGTGTGCAAAGACAAAGTGCCGTGTTCAAGGGAGACTCTAAGAGTTACTTGGTAATGTTCTCAAAAACTGCTTGGCTTGCTTCTTTCAATTTTTCCCCCATCCAGATAGATGAGTACCTCTTTTTAATTTAACAAGCTTGAGGAGGGTAACACATGCTCGATATAA
>JASDQU010103311.1:121009-144961 GCA_032191745.1 Picea mariana | reverse complement strand
CAAAAACTATTGATTATTTCTCATATATTGTGCATGGTGTATTGTGGTGTATTGGTGTAACTCTTATACTATTGTTCATTTCTCATTGGATATAATTGAATGGTTTAAGTATAAGTTGGAAAAGGTTTTTAAATTGTACTTGATACTGATTCACCCCCCTCTCAGTATCAACATGTTGGTCCAGCCTTTTGACCTTGATATCCAAGTTCCTAGGTGTAAGAAAAGACCTACAAAAGAAAAATATGAGATCCCTTTTTTCCAAACTATAATGTTAAGTAAATATATATCTATATACGATGATTTTCACAATAATAGACATGTAAACACTTAAATGCATAAATATGAAAGGAATAGGCCAAGTTATTTATTAATGGAAAGACAAAAAAATGGAAGAACTTACAATATGTACCATGATGTTGCAATAACCTCCTCCAAGCTCTTTGTTCCATCCCCTTGTATCTCACACAATCATAAGTATGATGCTATTCAATTCTCTCCCCTTTCACTCAATAATTACCTTCATTATATATTGGTTTGAGGCATAACAACTTTGATATATATTGGGAAAATAGTTGAGGATTTAGCTCATATGGTTGGGATTTGGTTCCTAGGATGGATAAAACAGATATGGATCAAATCCTTGACCTAAACAAACTCATAGCTCCCCAAATATCACCCTTAGAAAAATGTGGAATGGTTGCAACCTCTTTATCACTCCCTTAACACTGAGTACGGAGTGACTATCGCTCCATAAGACAGTATAGGGGAGTGATATTCCATATTGTATCACTCCTTATGTATGGGAAAGGGGGCGATGATCCTCAAATAGGGGAAAAACCTTAAGGGAAAAGATGTTATTTTGACCTTCAAATGATATTTTTTTCTTTCAATGTGTCTAGGGAACATGAAAATTACTCTCACATGGTAATTAATTTTTGAAACTTAATAAAGTGCATGTGACACTTAATAAAGTGCATGCGACACTTAGTAAGGTGCATAAAAAACTTGATAAAGTGCATGCGACACTTAATATGGTGCATACGACACTTGATAAGGTGCATGCAACACTTAATATGGTGCATACAACACTTGATAAGGTGCATATGACACTTACGACACTTACTAGAATGTGATACATAAGTCATGCATAAGTGATACATAAGTGTGACACTTAGTAGTGTGGGAATTTGGTGTGTAACACAAGGTGATGATTGTTAGGGATTTCTTGAAGCAACTTCTCAAAATTAACATCAAATTCCTTCACATTTTCATTTTCCAACTTCTTTATTTCAGTAATTCACATCAACAACAAGTCGAGGTCCTCTTTGGTATCCATATTTTAAGGAATGTTTCCTCAAGGTAATCCATAGTATCAATACTTTTGGTAGGGAGACCATTGTACAACCTTCTAGAATCATTGGTAAAATTGTATGAGAAATTTTTCATCACTAAATATTCAACATCATCACTCACGAGATTAAGATGGAAGAAGGCCCAAAAGTTACTCATATTATCTTCATTAGTGGTCACATCATTACCAGAAAAATTGGGAATCCATTTCTCATATTTAGGAGGCATCTACCTAAGGTATCTTGGGTGGAAAACCTCTTTAAAGGATTGAAAATATTGGATGCCCATTTCTTTTGAGCCATTGTAGGTAAATCAAGCTTTCCTCCAAACAAGCATTTTACTATAGGCAAGTTTCAAGGAACCCTTTTATTGTAGGCCTTAGGATGGTTAATGTACCTTTTTGAACTTTGTGGAGTAACTAGATGATCACCCTTATATCAACAAAGGAAGGTGAGGGAATAACCCTCAGTTGAGTCACTAGGTAAACTTGTAAGATAAGGGATTTGGGAGAAAGTTTACCAAAGGTATGACATTGAGGAGAATGACTCTATCCTCCTCGATAATGGTGCCAAAATGTTATCACAGGATTTGTAATTATGCAAATCCCAACACAAGACCCAAAATATTGTGTAACTATGGAAGGTCCTACCACTATCACCTTAGTAAGATCTTCCATCATTTTAGTGATGGAAGAGGTCCACCACAAGGGAGTCTTCCCTGGTGACCTCATGGGATCAAAGTAGAAATTATAATAGCCAAGCCTACCGCCCCCTGTCTTGATCGCTGAAATATTGGTCTAGGTCAAGTTAGTACAAAAGGTATGAAGTTGTTTGAGTACCTACCTAGAAAAATAACACTTTACAACATATATATGATTATTTCCAAGTCCAAACATGCAATTAATACCTCTTTAAGAAAATAGACAAGATAGGTCACAATGGCTATTATAATTTGTAGTAGTAATAAATGATACAACAACGGTAAATGATTTATAACAACAACAACTATTAGTGTTAAAAAATGCAACAATTAACCATGAAAACTTATCATGCAGCCACTATAATAATATCCAATTGTTTAAGGCATTTTCTGAACAAGTTAAGCCACCAATAGACAAGTATATACAACAAATTAAAGTGTTATCAGATGGTTGTAGCAAATTTTTTTAACAACAATAAATTATCCAATTAGTTTTCCAATATTAGTGTTGGTTAGGTTATAATACTACTTAAGAGAGTTGAGAGGATGAGTTTGTCAAACAATTCACCATGATAGTGGTTTAAAATCAATTCCTTTTGAGGGTTATGTAGTCTTATAACAGGAAATGAAGCTAAGCTTGAAACTTTATATAGTTTCAACGAAGAGGTAGGATTCAAACCCTAAGGTGAAAGCACATTTGGGCCTTAGTATTTGAATCTCAAGGAGAAGGATTTCAAGGGTGAAATAACATTTGAGCCCTAAAAACCTTTTCTCCCTTCTTGTAGCTTCAACTAGGTCAAGATCAAAATTCTAGGGATAAAATCCTAAAGTTATAGCACATAAGGTATTTAGTCTTCTAGCCCTAGCAAGGACTCTTTCAAAAATGTTGGACAAAAATCACCCAGTGAGAGGAGGAAACACTTATGTTCCTCTCTTAGGTTTTCACCAAGAAAGACATCTAGCATAAAATAACAAATTTACCATGAAACATTAATATCATCAAAATAATTTACAAAAATTTCCATCCAAAATCAGAAAAACCAATCACAAGTTGACTTTCTAACCATAACGCATGAGAGAAGAGGAGATAGTAACTATTAGAAGGTGAAAATTTTAGAAGTTCTGTCACAAATGTTGAGAATTTATGATGATAAAATGAAATGTGAGGGTGGAATTTTTATATGAGGCCACCATAATACAATTTTTCCACATAATTTGTCAACAACATAAAGTAAGTGGGGATGACCCCTTAATTTTCCTCTAATAATATGCCAAAATACAAAAACAAATAATAAAACCATAAAATGGGTGACATCAAGTGCTAGAAGGGTGACATCATGCTAGGAGAGGGTGACGTCATGCCTCCAAAGGAAAATGTTGGAGCTCTAAAGGGTCAAGTGGAATCCTCCAAGGGTGAAAGAGTGTGAAGTGATGTGTCGTATCACCCAAATCCATGTTAATCATTTCTGGTACCCATACATCCATAAAAACCCTAGCCAAAATATGACGTCAAGGCTAGAAGGGTGATGTCATGCCTCAGAAAAACATTGTGCCTCCAAAGGCCAAGTGGAATCCTTCGAGGGTGAAAGAGTGTGAAGTGAGGTGTATTATCACTGAAATCCATGGAGATCATCTCTGGTACCCATCCATCCATCAAAATCCTAGACACAATATGATGTCAAGGCTAGAGGGGTGATGTTAATGGCCTCTAGAGGAAATGCCCAATGATGAGAGGGATGAAACTTCATCTCCAAGTGATTTATAAACACCTACTACTATAATTTCCTCCATCCTCTATGCACAAACTCCTCAAGGTACTCTACCCATTTTGTGGGGATTCTATTCCATAAGTGTGGCATAATGACCATAACGGGTCAAACCAATCCCATCTATTCATCATCCAAGGTCTTGTGAATGTGAAAGCCACTGTTTGAGGGTGTTGAGTCACTAGATGACCCACTACTATCCATTACATGTGCCAAGATCCTACAATAAAAAAACAAAAACTTGGGTACAATCCTCAGACGTCCCTCAAGAACCATGTCAAGGGCATCCAAAACAAGCCAAAGTATAAAACATGGTTAGCCAAATTTCATAAGAAACATTAGTCCTTAAATCATACAAAGTAAGTTGCAGCTTAATATATAAGCCATGTAAGATAATTCACCTCAGTATCCCCTTCCAGTATCACACCGGAGAGGACCCCATGTGAGTTACCAAGTTTAAGTATGGGAGGATCTTCATCCAAACCTATTAGGCATGCCACCTAGATAGGAAATAAGAGGAATAGTTCCTGAGAGTGAAAAGGGAAATTGAAAACCCACTAAGAGTAAGCGTGAAAGTTATATGTTTTATGGATTCCTTCATGTCTTATGGTGTTAATCCATCTCTATGATTTCCTTTGTGGAGGGTGTGCTTTCTCTTGAGTTACCTAATATTTGTGTGCCAATTTTTTCCAAACCCCTTTATCAGACATCTTTCCGATCCTTTCTTCTTATATTATATTTTATAGTCCACTTTAAAAGGTTTCAATATTTAGCATCACTTTTTCTTTGGGATTGGGGTGAGCACTAAATGTGTACAGCTCAAGTTGGACCAGTTTTCGGTGGTCCTTCTCTGTTATTTTCACTTTATTTTCTAGCATCATTTTCTTATTCTTTTATAGCAACTGTGAAACAAGCTATGGGAATTAATCCCCTCTTTTCATGAGAGAATGGACCAAAGTCAAATTTTAGAATATGTAAAAGGGTTCAATATGGAAGGTGTTAAGTCTACCCCAAAGTAGAACGTTACCCTTGGGAGGCCCCCCCAATATTACTCCTTTTCCCTAGGCGGTGACATCATGGGACTAGGTCACAAAAGCTGAACACGAAGGTGAAACAAGCAAACTGACACAATTTCCCAAACCAGTGATCCATTATCCAACTTCAACCAAATATCCTCATCCACATGCACTACAAACTAAGAACAACACTTTTCATGAAAGAAGGACTAGCATAGCTCATGGTGAAAATACCTTACCATCTCCCATATGTTGGGTTTCTTGAATGTGATGAGTCTTGGCTAATCTATGTTGGGAGGAAAATGAGGGGGGATCTTGGGCTTCCATCTATCGACATGTTCATCATCATCATCATGGTGTAGATAATGTTTTCCATTGTGGTCCTTGAGACATGATCTCCTCCAGTTAACCCTAGGCATGGGGGGGTAACAATCCTCTTTATTCTCCTTCTTTCTCTAGGTGCAAGTTCTTCTTAACTTTCATTGATGAATTCTCCCTATGCACTTGGGTTTACTTTTTAAAAATTAAGAGTTAATTTTTTGAGATTTTTTTGGCCTATAAGGCCATTGTAGAAAAATAATTAGACATCAAATTCAAAGGTTAAGAACTGATAATGGAGACAAATATGTGAACAACGAATTTACAAGTTTTTGTGGTGCATAGGAATTTCAAATGAAATATAATGTTCTATATAAAAAAACAAAAAAGTATTTTTTCTAAGAGAAAGAATCACACTTTAAAGGAAATGAATAATTGTATGATACAATCTGAAGGATTAAGTCTTCATTATTGGGTAGAAGCCATAAACTATGAAAATCACATAGTGAATCACACTCCCATAAAGTATTTAAAAAATATAACACCAAAAGAAGCATGGACTAAAATTAATCCAAATCTAAGCCATTTGTGTGTATTTGGTAGTATAACATGGGCTCACATTCTAAATAAGAAAAGGAAATCATTATAACCTAAAAGTGAGAAGTGAATTTTAGTTGGATATTCTGAATATGTCAAAGGCTACCGACTTCTTCAACATCATTCTAATAAAATTATTATTAGAATAGATGTTAAATTTTATGAAAATCTCTTGGCTTGTGAGCCTAATTTTTCATTTGTGCCTTCTTTGGCCTACAAGCTATCTTTGGCATTTGTGTCATCTTCTATTCCTATTCTCTTTTATTATTCTTCACATGATGACAATGAGGATGAAAATACACCTCTTCCTTCTCAACTTCCTCCATATGAATCCATTGAACATGAACCTACATGAACACAACCACTTCCCATATGGGAATTCAACACAATATGAAATTGGTGATCTTCCTAGTGATCCTTCAGATCAGTGTTGGACACTTTCATATTTCTAGTGAGCCTCTTCTCTTTTGGATCAAGTTTTCAAGACTCGTGAGACAAAAACATTTGCAAAATCTTCTATCCATCCATATTGGGAAACAACAATGAATGAATAATATCATTCCTTAATGGTGAACGATAATTGGGATTTTGTACCTCTTCCAAAAGGAAGAAACATTTTCATATGTAAATAGGTGTATAGAACTAAGTATGCATCATATGGAAGTGTTGAAAGACACAAGGCTCAGTTAGTTTCCAATGGATTATCTCAGGTGGAAGGAATTGACTACAATGAAACCTTTTCCCTCGTAGCCAATATGAATTCCATCCACCTCGTTCTATCCCTTGCTACCTCACATAGATGGGAGGTCCATCAAATGGATGTTAAATATTCCTTTTTTCATGGGGATAATTTGTACGAATAAATATACATGGAACAACCTCTTGCATATGTCCAGAATGAATCCATCCTTGTTTTTCACCCTAAGAAATATCTTTATGGTATTAAGCAAGATCCTTGATCTTGGTATGCCAAAATGGACAACGTTCTTTTGGATATTGTCTTTTCTAGATTTCATTCTAACCCTAATGTATATACCAAGAAATTAGGAATCCATATCATCATAATATTTATTTATGTTGATGACCTTATCCTCATTGGTAGTCTCCCTACACTTTTAACATATGTGAAATCTATCCTTAAAAATAAATTTGAAATGACAAACTTAGGATGTTTGTATTATTTCCTTGGCCTCCAATTTTTGAAAACTAAGAAAGGTATTTTCCTTCCCCTGTATAGTTATGAATGTGACCTTATTATCCTCTTTCACATGGAATATGATAAACTAACCCCTTCTCCCTTCTGTTTTGGAGTGAAACTTGTTGCCACTTGTACTATTCCTAAAGTTGATGCCACTTTGTACCATTAGTTATTTGGTAGCCTTTTATATTTGACTCATACCCATCCTAATGTTTCCATTACTTTTGGTATTTTTTATTGTTATATGAAAATACCCCATCAAAGACATTATAAATAAATTAAAAGGATACTTTTGTATATCTGGGGTACAATTGAGTTTAGGATACATTATACTCTAGGGGGACTCTTTTTCTAGTTGGTTTGATTGATTCAGATTGGGATGATGACCATAATGATCGAAAGTTTATTGTAGGTTATGTTTTTATCCTTGGTTTTGGAACTGTCACTTGGGATTGTATTATAAAACATGATATTTCTCTTTCTTCATTGGAGCCATAGTACCAAGATATGGTTAATTCAAATCAAGAATGCTTGTGGCTTCAAAAAATATTTTTAGAGTTTGGATTCTAGAAGCAACATCCAACAACCCTCTAGTGCTAAAATCAAAGTGGCATCAAGGTTTCCAAATATATAGTTATACATAATCACAACAAACACATTGAGCTACACATGAACTTCATCAAAAAGCACATTCATGATCGAGTTATTGAAGTGGTCATTTTCCCTACAAAATATAAAGTTGTAGACATTTTCACAAAGTCTATTATAGAAGAGAAGTTTCCCAAACTTCAATCTATGTTAGGATTTCAGGAATTTCTCATTAAGGGGGGATAGACACTAGTTCCTCCTTCCTTATCCTATTGTGTCACCTTTGTAAATCCTTGAATCTTATCCTGAGTTATTATTAAGGGTGGATGTTAGGATATTTAGACACTTAGGACTTACTTAAGATACGCTTGTTCTAATGTATCTTTAGGTAAAAGTGTGTTTCTTTAGTATGCATATGTAATTATGTATATGATGGTCATGATATGTTATAAACATAGAGTGATTTGATGGCTCATATTATCCTCAATCATAATGGATACATTGATATGTGGCTTGACACCTTATTGGTCCACGATCTCTATTTAAACAACATGGAGGGCCATTTCCTGATAATATATTTTGAGAAACTCTCTTGTAAAATATTTTAATTCTGCATTAATATATTTCCTCAGGAGGCCATGTTGGTTGGGGCCATGGATTGTTTCCCTCTTCAATTGTTTTAACCACGTAAAAACATCGAGACGTTGATATTTGATGTGGTTGTGTGAGTGGTTACTAAATGTGTTCATCATGTGTGGGAATACCTATTTTGTCGAACAAACATTCAATCAAAACAATTAGAAAATTGCTCTTGGGTGCTTCTTTTTTAGATGGTTTATCATGTTGTTGGAGCCTATCACTTTAAATGGTTTTACTTCGATAACTCTAATTTCAATTTCCTTTCATTCCAAGAAAAATCTCATGAAAAGTTCTTGAAAACTCATAAGCATTATTCTCAATGGTTTTAACCATTGGATCCTTAAGACCACATTATTGCTACCCTTTTGGAATGAAATCATTGGGATTTTCAATAATATCTCATATCAAGCTTGATACTATTCCCATTCCCTCAACAATTTATGGTACCTCCATTTTCAATCATTACTTGAAACGCCAATCCTAGATATATAAAACAATTGATAAGTTTGGCCAATTTGGGTTAATGAAATTATGGATACTACCAAATTCAATTAACAATGTTACATTTTTTCTTAATATATCCTTTCATACTGAGAGTTTGGGGAGTGATAATGTTGGCCAAATCATGAAAACATATGGTAGGTGTAGCCTCTTCTAGATTTGGATATTGGGAAGGGTCTCATTCATTTTATTTTTCCTATTGATAATATGTGTAAGATCACTTCTCATCATCACATTTATGCTCTTTATTATACTTGATGTCAAAATAGGAACATAATACATTTTCTCTTCTTTCATCCTACTGGTGCAATTATATGCATAATATATAACCAAAATAAATTTATCAACTATGATTTGTAATCAACAGAGTTGTTGCACTATATGTGTTGGTGATAAAAAACTTAACTCTAACTAATAAGTATAGTGGAGATTAAACTATTTCTAGATCTTAAAATTTGTTTTTACACAGGAAGCATAACCTTATTAAGCCTTCCATTTACTGGCTCAAGTAATTTGAAATATGAAATTGTGATTACTCATGTGCTAGCACACTGAAATTACAACAAGTTATGAAAGAAGCTACAACTACAGAAATGAAAGGAGAATAACTTCTAAACCTTAGTAGATACCCTTCACACATTTCCTGTTACACATTAAATAAAATATCTAGTGCACCACATACTTGTCAAACTCACACTAACACAATCCCATTCACAATTCACTCACTCCTTTCTATTTATAAATATCTAATCCATTATACAAGTCCAACATAATACACACACTTTATAAATTAATATTTTAACTCAGACAGGAAATCAAAATAACAGGTACATGAATTAAAATTATAGGTACATGAAATCAAAATAACATGTACCATAATACAAATCTACACTAATCAATTTACAATGAGATTACCAATTGGATTGGTGGGCCCTTTCCGATACCAGTGGGAAAGATAAGAACTCATAGAATGTTGGATTCTGAAGAATGCACAAGACCATCAAGGTCAGATTTATATTAATATTCAACAAATGAATTTACAGAAAGTCTGTATTCATAATGTAAATCAGACAACATAACAGTATATCATTATATCTCTCTCTTCACTCGGACCTATGAGGTCTTATTTATACATAAAAATCCAATGGGAATGGATAGAACCGATATCCCACACATTAGGATATGTCCAACAATTTTTACAGTTTTAGAAATTTGGCCATAACAGAAATCTAGAAAATTTAACACTAAATATCCATCCATATCTCCCTATCCATTGTGAATTTTGAGAAACTATTTATGGGTTTTGTAGCTAGCTGGGTTTTCTAAAAACCGTTAAGTGCTTTTTCAAGATATTCTTTCATCCGCACGTAAATCAAGGTGCAAAATCGCTGTCTAAAATTGTTTTTAATTTTTGGATGAGTCGTTCCCCCTAAGCAGGAGACCCACATGTGCAATTTGGGTGATTTATGACTCATGATTCCACATGTCAAAATTATTATGGAGAAAACCCATGTTCCCAAATTTCAAAATTCACCCTCATCTTCTTGGAAATCAAGCCGAAAATCGGGTACCGGATGCCTGTAGGATGTTGGTACCGGATGATCCTAAAATGTTCTGGTGCAGGTACCAAATGACTTGGAAAGATGGTACCATATGAATTGGAGCATTTTATTAATAATACATTTACAATAGATTAATTAGAGAGTTTATAGAATTTAATATTCATTTCTAAGTATTAATAAACCATAAAAACCATAACTAAACACTCATTACCTCAAGTACAACAAGAAGTGGTTAAAGGCATATGAAAATGAGAAAAATAGATGGATTACTCATACTTTCAAGGAAAAAATGATAAATATGGAAGGAAAAAATGAGGTGATTGTAGATGTCAAAAGGGAGACCCAACATTCCCCTGTGCCCAATCTATTGGATGTCCTCATGCATCAATGGTCTTCAAAATTTCAAGACGGGTACATAAACGGTTTTAGTCAATAGATATATTACCTTTATTACCTCATTAGAATAAAAGTGACATAGTTATGGTTGCAATACCATAGGAAAATAAAATATACAAAATGATACATTCTTAAGTTGATTAACTTGTCTATATTCCAAGTATATATATAAATTTTTTTATGTTTAGGCAAGTGAATTACCTATCCTAAGGGTCCCACTTCCATGACAACCTACTTATTTCAAAAGATAGAACCCAAAAAAAAGTACTTGAAGGATCTTAAGACCATTATACATGAGATATAAATTTCATCTCCTAGCTTCAATTCGAATGATAATCGCCTCAAAATGTGACCCAGGGTTTTTCTAAGTGTGCCAATGTGTGTTTTTCATCTCTCTTTACCTGACATAGCCCTACTACCAACAAACATGTTCAGTACCCTGACGAGTTTACCTTAGTACCATACAAGCATAGCCTCGTTGCCAACGGGCTTGTTCAATACCCCAATGGGTTTCCTTGTACTTCTTGCTACTTCCTTTTTATTTACTCAACAAGATTTATAATAATATATATTGTTCATTGACATATTTTAGAGTTTAATGAAGGGAGGTGTTACTAGAGTTTTTTAGATTTTATAGGAACATAATTAATTATTTTTATTTAGCCCAAGGGTGACATCGTCCACAACAATCTCAAATATTAGCTATTCAATGTATAAAAGAGAATCCTGGATAATGACTAAAAGGTCCCTCTAGTTATTCATGTTAGGGTTCTCATGAAATTAAACTGAGGTTTTCTTGGAGTGTTCCACCATAGGAGGATTTTCATCAATACCTTCTAAGAAAAACTTAGAAAGAAAATTCTTGGAAAAGAATTTGTTAAATCAAGTAGGCCAATATCAAACATAATGATGTCAACCTTTCCCAATGGAGAGAATCTTGATTATTAACAATCAAATTCAATTTACAAGACATATGCACTTGTATACATATCAGACAAGATGAAGATGGATCTGGAAGTTTCACTTAAGGGAATAATAATGGTGATGCATACAATAATATGTATGACAATTTAGAATGGGAAGTGTACATAAGAGTAAAAACAATTCAACACCTGATTTAAATTGTTCTTAATAGAAAGAATATGATAAATCATCTCATACCTCCAATTACCTGAAGTGATCTTTCACAAATAATGATAGCGTCAAGTACATGAAATTGATCACAGTACTTTAATACTAGTAACAGATAATTAACTGGTCATGCTGCAGTACCGGATATAAATGTTAAAGTATGTTATGTTTATGATATTGAAACTATAAGTTATAGGTCTCATATTGTGGCTGGAATACTCAAATCCCCAAGCTATATAATATGATGGAAATCACTGCTCAACAGTACCGGTACCGGATCATACTGTACGTGCTAAATTTGTTGATAGGTACCATAATAACCTATTATACAAAATATGTTACAGTTACTTGATTGTATATCCAAACTTATAAATCTACTAATGATGTCAAGAGAAGATATTTGTGAATTTTGTTAATCTTGTTGAAGTATTACACTTGAAAACTAAAACAACATGCTGGTATAGGAAGTTTTAAATTGCAGTGGAAATGATAACTAAATGGAACTAGGGTTGATAGTTGGGTGCCAAATTCTGTAGTGAAGGAATAATTCTTATCTAGACAATCTTCTACTGCTGAAAACATAGAGTTCCTCTTTTGGACCCAACATAGACCACTGATCATGTTGACAAGGATGACTTCTTCACTTTTGAAAATACCCTTCCAGTATCATGTACACATGCAAAGGATATTTATTGAAGAGATTACCTTCTCATAAGATTCCAAACAAAATTGTCATAACTTAAAAAAAAAAAATCTACTAGAGAAACAAATATCTTAAATTGATTGTTTTGTCAACTATTGGCATTCCCATTTATGAAAAATATGAAAGACATGTCTCATTTCAATTATATGAAACATTTATTTATTTATTTAATATCCTACTCTAACTGAGAAAGAGTGAGTCTTTCTTCAAGTATAAGAAAATTTCCAGTGCATCCATGTGCGAAACAAATTTATAAGAAGACTCGTATCCAAATATGGAAAATATACCTCAATGGCTACCTAGAAATGAGAGGCCAACTTCTCTTATGGAGATGATGCCAAGAATATGGAAGGGTTTTGTGGCCTGACAATAGCTTGGAACCAAGATTCGATGTCATATTTTCTATCTTGGCTCTCTCTGGATGTCAGATCATGTAGTTCCTTGGAAAGTTGGTCATCACACCCTAGAATACATGAAGGATCTAGAGAAAAGCATGCCAAAAATTATTCAATTTCTGTATCAAGTGGTTGCTCCTCAGAGATGGTTCATGACTCTTAGATCTCCTATATATGTTGTTCACAAAATTCCAGATCTGCTACTTGATGTGGCTCATATGTGTCTTTCTCTTTTATTCATTCTTGAAATATAGATAAGTCTCTAACTTCAACCCAGACTTTGTCCACCTCAGATCTAGATAGGCCTTTGATTGCAATGAGTATTTTCTCCACTCAATATGTAGGTAGGTCTCCATTTTCTATAAAAAATTGGGAAATTCCTTGAAGTACCATTTCTTTGCTTGCTCAAAAAACTCTTAATCATCCTTCTTTTTTTGGTTGATAGATCCTATCTCGCAAAATGGATTAGTACTCAAGGGTTCTTACAACACCCCAAAAATGATTTATCATTAAAGATATAAATTTTAAAACTAATAAATCAAAACTATTTTAAAAAAACATCGAACTTTGAACTCCTTGTGTTACTGGAATCCTTTTGTCACCAGGTTATCTGTTCGCACAAGTTATCTCATCATAAATAAAAATCAAATTGCATAAATAAAAACAAACTTGTGTTAAAATAAAAACATCAACATGAAAGGGAGAGGACAGCCTAAATTTGGAGCAACCCCATTAAAATGGATTTGTGGGATCTTCCCTCACGTATTACCTTCTTCTCTCCACCCTTAGGTCATCCTTAAAACCAATACAAAACCATTCAAACACTTCAAACACTACCTATTACCTATTATTGTTTTTAACTCCCCAACAACGATGCCAAAATGTTGGTGCAATTATATGCATAATATATAACCAAAATAAATTTATCAATCATGATTCATAATCAATAGAGTTGTTGCACTATATGTGCCGGTAATAGGAAACTTAACTCTAACTAATAAGTATAGTGGAGATAAAACTATTTATAGATCTTAAACTCTATTTTTACATAGGAATCATAACCTTATAAAGCCTTACATATACTAGATCAGGTAATTTGAAAGATGAAATCTTGATCACTCATGTGTTAGCAAACTAAAATTACAACAAGTTCTGAAAGAAGCTACAACTGCATAAATGCAAGGAGAATAACTTCTAAACCTTAGAAACTACCCTTCACACATTTCTCGTTACACATTAAATAAAAGATCCGGTGCACCACACACATGTCAAACTTACACTAATACAATCCCATTCACAATTCACTCACTCCTTTTTTTTAATAAAGATATAATCAATTATACAATTCCAACATAATACACACACTTTATAAATTCATATTTTAACTTAGACAAGAAATCAAAATTACAGGTGCAAGAATTAAAATAATAGGTACAGGAAATAAAAATACAAATCTACACTAATCAATTTACAATGATATTACCAATTGGATCGGTGGGCCCTTGCTGATACAGTTGGGAAAGATGAGAACTCACAGAATGCTGGATTCTAAAGAATGCACAAAACCATCAAGCTTAGATTTATATTAATGTTCAACAAATGAATTTACAGAAAGTGTGTGTTCATAATGTAAATAGGATAGCATAACACTATATCATTACATATATCTCTTTCCTCATACCTATGAGGTCTTATTTATATATAAAAATCCAATGGGAAGGGATAGAACCGAATTCCCACACATTAGGATCTGTACAACAAATTTTATAGTTTTAGAAATTTGGCCATAACAGAAATATGGAAGATTTATCACTAAAGATCCATCCATATCTCCCTATCCGTTGTGAATTTTGAGAAACTATTCATATATTTTGTAGTTGGTTGGGTTTTCTAAAAGCCCATTTGGTGGTTTTGCAGGATCTTCTTCCATCCACACATAAATCAAGGTGCAAAATCACTATCTAGAACTTTTGTTGATTTTTCGTTGAATCATTCCCCTTGAGATAGAGGCCCACACATGTGATTTGGGTGAATTATGGACCACTTGTCCACATTTTGACGTCATTATGGAGAAAACCCATGTTCCCAAATTTCAATATTCACCCTCATCGGCTTGAAAATCAAGCTGAAAATCTAGTACCAGATGTGTGTTGGATGTTGGTGTCAGATGGTCCTAGAATGTTCTGGTGTAGGTACCGGATGACTTGGAAGGCTAGTACTAGATGAATTGGAGTTTTTTCTTAATAATATATTTACAATATATTAATTTGATATTTTAGAGCATTTAATATTCATTTCTAACTATTAATAAACCATAAATGCCATAGATAAACGGTCATTACCTCATGTACACCAATAAGTGGTTAAAGGAGTATAACAATGAGAAAAATAGATGGATTACTCATACATTCAAGGAAAAATGATCAATATGGAAGGAAAAAATGAGGTTACTATAGATGTCAAAAGGGAGACCCAACATTCCCCCATGCCTAATCTATTGCATGTCTTCATGCAACAATGGTCTTCAAAATTTCAAGACTAGTACATAAATGGTTTTAGTCAATAGATCTCTTACCTAAATATTACATCATTAGAATAAAAGTTACATAGTTATGGTTGCAATACCATAGGGAAAAGGAAATATACAAAATGATACATTCTTAATTTGATTAACTTGTCTATCTTCCAAGTATATAGATAAATATTTTCTTGTTTAGGTAAGTGAATTATCCTAAGGGTCCCACTTCCATGAAAACCTACTTATTTCAAAAGATATAACCCCAAAAAATGTATTTGAAGGATCTTAAAGCCATTATAAAGGATATATAAAGTTCATCTCCTAGCTTCAATTTGAATGATAATTTCTTCAAAATGTGAACCAAGATTTTTCTATGTGTGCAAATGTGTTTTTTTTATCTCTCTTTACCTGAAATAGCCCCACTGCTAGTAGGTCTGTTCAACACCCCGACGAGTTAACCTTAGTACCATACAAGCATAGACCTGCTGCTATCATGCCTGTTCAATACCCCGACGGGTTTGCTTGTACTTCCTGATACTTACTTTTTATTTAGTCAACAAGATTTATAATAATGTATAGTGTTCATTGACAACTTTTAGATTTTAAGGAGGGTAGGTGGTACGTGAGTGTGTTAGATTTATTAGGAAGATAATTATTTATTTATATTTATCGCAAGGGTGACATCATCCACAACAACCTCAAATCTCAGTTATTCAATGTATAAAAGAACATATAAGATAATTACTATAATGTCCCTCTAGTTATTCATGTTAGGATTCTCGTGAAATTTTATTGAGGTTTTCTCAGAGTGTTCCACCATAGGAGGTTTTTCATCAATACCTTCTAAGAGAAAATTAGAAAGAAACTTCTTAGATAAGAATTTGTTACATCAACTAGGCCAATATCAAACATAATGATGTCAACCTTTCCCAATGGATAATTGTTATCATTAACAATGAAAGTCACTTTACAAGACATATGCACTTGTATACATATCGGGAATGGTGAGGATGTATGTGGAAGTTTCACTTAAGGGAATAATAATGGTGATGCATATAATAGTAGGTATGAAAATTTAGAATGGGAAGTGTACATAAGAGTAAAAACAATTCAACCCCTAATTTAAATTATTTTTAATAGAAGGAATATGATAAATCAGTTCATACCTTGAATTACCTAAAGTGATCTTTCACAAATAATGACAGCATCAAGTATATGAAAGTGATCATAGTACTTTAATAATAGTATCGACATATTAACTGGTACCAGAATATGATCATGCAGTCTTGTATATAAATGTTAAAGTACCTTCTCTTTATGATATTAAAACTAGAACTTATAGGTCTTATATTATGGTTGGAATACTCAGATCCCCAAGCTATAGAATATGATGATAATCACTACTCAAAAGTATTGGTACCAGATCAGAATGTGCTAAATTTGTTGACAAGTACCATAATAACCTGTTATACAAAATATGTTACGGTTACCTATTTGTATATCGGAATTTATAAATCTGCTAATATTTTCAACAGAAGATATTTGTGAATTTTGTTAATCTTGTTGAAGTATTACACTTGAAAACTAAAAACAACATGTTGGTACATGAAGCTTTAAATTGCAGTGGAAATTATAAATAAATGGAACTAGGGTTGATAGTTGGGTGCCAAATTCTGTAGTGAAGGAATAATTCTTATCTAGAAAATATTCTACTATTGAAAACAAAGAGTTCCTCTTTTGGACCCAAAACAAACTGCCTATCATTTTGACAAGGATTCCTTCTCTTCTTTTGAAAATACCCTTCCGATATTATGTACACATTCAAAGGATATTTATTGAAGATATTATCTTCTCATAATATTCCGAACAAAATTGTCATAACTTTAAAAAAAAAAAAATACTAGAGGAACAAATATCTTAAATTGATTTCTTTGTCAACTATTGAAATTCCAATTTATGAAAAATATGAAAGAGATGTTTCATTTCACTTATATGAAACATTTATTTACTATCCTACTATAATTGAGAAAGAGCGAGTATTTCTTCAAGTATAAGAAAATTTCCAGTGCAACCATGTGTGAAACAAATTTATAAGAAGACTTGTATCCAAATATGGAAAAGATACCTCAATGGCTTCTTGGATATGAGAGGTGATCTACTCTTTTGGAGATGATGAAAATAATATGGAAGGGTGTTGTAGCCTGATGAAAGCTTGGAACCAAGATTCAATGTAATATTTTCTCTCTTGTCTCTCTCTGGATGTCAGATCATGTAGTTCCTTGGAAAGTTGGTCATCATACCCTAAAATACATGAAGGATATAGAGACAAACATGCAAAGAATTATTCAATTTATGGCTCAAGTGGTTTGTCCTCAAAAATGGCCCATGACTCTTCTATCTCCTTTAGATGTTGTTTACGAACTTCCATATATGCTACTTGATGTGGCTGATAATTATCTTGCTCTTTTCATCCTTCTTGAGATATAGATAAGTCTCTAACTGCAACCCAGACTTGGTCCACCATAGATGTAGATAGGTCTTTGATTGCAATGAGGATTTTCTCCACTCTATATGTAGGCAGGTCTCCATTTTCTATCAAGGTTTGGGAAATTTCTTGAAGTACCATTTCTTTGTTTTCTCAGCAAACTCTTAATCATCCTTCTTTTGTTGTCTAGAAGATCCTATTTTGCAACACGAATTAGTACTCAAGGGTTCTTACAGAACCCCAAAAATGATTTATCATTAAATATATGAACTTTAAAACTAAGAAATTAAAACTATTTGCAAAAACACACCAAATTTGAAACTCCTCGTGTTACTGGGATCCTGTTGTCACCAAGTTATCTATTTTCACAAGTTAGCTCATCATAAATAAAACTAAATTTGCATAAATAAAAACAAACTTGTATTAAAATAAAAACATCAGCATGAAAGGGAGAGGACAGACTAAGTTTGGATCAACCCCACTAAAGTGAATTTGTGGGATCTTCCCTCATGTATTACCATCTTCTCTTCACCCTTAGGTCATCCTTAAAACTAATCCAAAACCATTCAAAAAATTCAAACACTTCAAATAGAATCACATCATCTTGAATGTTCACCTTTAAACTACCCATAAATATCTATCGAACAAATTATTCCCTAGAATGTTCTTTACTCAAGTCTCAAAATTTGAAGTTGCTAAATGTGCTTTGTAACTAGTCCTCTTTCCCCAATATTTTCCAATTGAAAAAAAAGATGTTGCTAATATTATGTCCATAATGTGTCAACAATTCATCCATAGAAATTGACCAATAGATGATAGAGTCATTTTTGCAGTCACAAAGCCATTAATACTAAAAACTTGATCAAATTCTCAATATAAGGATGCAATAGTTTACTTTTGTATATTTGGCACTTGGTATATATATAAAAGCATTACTCCACCTTGAATATCCATATTATAGGATCATTACCATCAAAATTTCTCATATCAATATTGGGAATGTTGGCCTCAAATTGAAACCATAATTTCTTGGATCTAATTTGTATGATGAATCCTCATGAGATAGGTACTTAATCCTCATGTTCTCATGGTGTGTTAATGTATTTTATTGATGTGTCTAGAACTTKATYATATTKTTCTCCTTATCTAATATTCAAATGGTATGCSTATGGATCATGTATCTYATCTCTATGTACCAAAAAACYCAAATAGCATAAAAAGATAAAGAGAAGTAACTCCATGGTTTGAGAATGAGAGAAGAATACATAATAAGTCTCTTCAAGGGGGAAACTTCCTTTTACAATAAAACAAATGTACAAGATGATATTCACACTAAAACTAGGTCTCCTTGGTATATATAGGAGACAAAAGATACAACTACATTTAATGTGTCTAAGCGACCAATAAGGACAACACTAATATAAAAATGGAAATGCAATAACTCAACATCTAGGGCTTAAAATTCCCCTCCCCCTCAAACATGTTTTTCCCTCAAAACTTGATTTTCTATGGATTTTTATACATGAATAACTCATATTCCCATGTTGAATCTTATGCTAGTACATTATTCAACTTTATGAGATACTCACATTTTCTTGATTTGGCAGTTTCTTGATCCTTTTTTCAAGGATTGTTTCTCATTCTAGTATGATTTTCCCTTCTTCATTAATATTTGGTAAAAGAGTATGAACTGGGATATTTTCCTTGATTACCTTCTTTAAGCAAGAAACATGGAATACTGGAGTCTGGATGTATATGTGAATATGGAGGTAACTCCAAATTGTAATCCACACTTCCAATCCTTTGCAACACCTTATAGGGACCATATTACTTGTGTTCTAATTGATTGTACAAGTATCTTATTTCTCGAGGGACATCTATTTTTATGGTTGTATCTTCATAAATACCCAATACCCCACTTCAAACTCCCTTTCATTGTGATGTTAATTTTCTTGTTTTTTCATCCTATTTTGTGTTATAGTCAAGTTGTTCTCATGGAGGCTTCACCTTGTTGACCAATATCTTATCATGTTCATTCATAAAGGGGGGTTTTAAATTGTGAAAAATAAAGTCAATATATTGTAGGTATTTGTGGGGGTGCTATGAGGTGTATGGGAGGGTTTATAGGTATTGGGGGGTATAAAAAGGGGAATCTAGTAAAAATATGGATTTTTTATTATGGGAAATATGTATTAAGATGGGGGTTTCAACAAAAGGATTTTGGGAGGTATTTATCAATATCTAATGAAATTAGGGGTATTCTTTAATATCCCACAAACACACGTCTTATTTCATAGGTTCACTAAGTGAAGACCCAATGGATATCCTTCAATAGTTGGAAAACCTATTGTTCGTGCTCCATGTGGTCCTACATTTCTTGAACCTTGACTTTCCCTCTCAAGGGTGATGTGATGGATGAAGGATGATAGCCATAAAGTTCCATAAATGGAGACATATTTGATTAATTATGGAAGGACATGTTGTACCATCATTCTTCCAAGGAAAACCACTTGACCCATTATCTTTATTTATTAGATGTTTTTACACATCAAAATTCCTCACTTCGATAATGTCACATTCTCATTGTCGCAAGTGGCACACTTTTGTCACAAGTGTCATAAGTGTCGCATCCTCATTCTGTAAGTGTCGCATCATGAATGACACCATGAAAACACTTGATACAACCCCTAAAACATGTTAGAAGAAGAATATATATCACTGGGCAGTTGGAACAAAGGTTTTTCTATAAGAATTGGTCATCTTGACAACTTTTGGGAAGATCAACGCTCCCCTACTCATATACAGGGAGCACTAGCGCTCTTTGTCTATATAGCAGGGAGCGTTGTAGTACCTTGTTTCCCATTGTAAGAGAGTGTCAAATTGGTTGAGCAAATCTTGGAAGAAATTCATTTTTCTTCTAAGGACAACTATGAATGGATCGAGTTGGTTTGGCTCGAATCTAACCCTTAGGCTACATCTAAGGGAGATATCATAACTATTGGATCCATATCCTCAACTAATACCAAATATAACCAAGGTGGTTGAGCCTTTCAAAGGATATAAATGGAGGAATTCTCATGGTGAACAAGGGAGGAAAAAACCAACAAAGCATTGTTATTATGATCGTGGATCTTTCGAGCAAGGGTTGGATGAGGATGACTTGGAGAGGTTGTTACAACATCATCTAAATATTGTAAGTTTCCTTTTTAAGTTTCACATAAAAATACTTGGCCTATTTCCTTCTAGTATGTGTTTACATGTACCTATATATGTTTGTATTAATCATCATAGATAGATTGACTTTGTCTAATCCATTAGAGTAGGAGATAGTTGCTTGTATCTTGTTGTCCATTATAGGTATTGTTTAGAACTCGTGGATTGGAGCAGCTTGGACAAAATTCTAAAGTGAGGTATATGATACTCTCCCTTTTATTCTCTTTTTAGATGGATAGAAATAATATATAAGAATGGTAGTGTCCAAAGGTAGTTTTCTATCTTGGTAGAGGGGTCTGTAATCCTAGGGAAGATTCACCTGTCTGCAAGGGAATTATTTTGTAACAGAAATTAGAAACTCCACTGGGAACAAATTTTTAGTCTTTGTTATTTCCTTGGTTTTTCTATGGATTTTGTCTATATTTAGATCATGTGTGTTGATTTAATGTATCCTTACATCTTTTCATATTTGCTAAGTTGTCTCACAAAGTTTCTGATTGAATTTCCCTGAGTTTTTTATCTTTCTGGGTTTTTCTAGAACTTGTCCCAAGACTAGCGACCTCTCTAGTTTAATTCAAAGAGATGATTTCTTTATCAACTCTCCCCAACATTCTATTAGGGAGCGTTGTAGTGCTCTGGTTCTTTGATTACCAAAGTGTCGATTTTTCTTGCTTTGAAAAATTGTTGACTTTTTGCTTGTTGGGCATAGTTCTTGGATCTTTTTCTCCAGCTCAGATCCTATTATGTCAGATATTGTCTTGTATTTGACTTAAAACTTGCTTCATTTCATTATTTTAGTATTTATTGATTTTTTTTTTTCTTTCCTTATTGCAAAAATCAACTGTTTGCTTTGAAACTTGGTTTCTTTTTGCTACTCTTTTTTATTATCTGTTTGATTGGAGGTTTTCATAAGGAAGGTCATTCATGACAGTACTATTCTCCTTATATTTGATACCTTAGTCATTAACAAAAGACTATAAAGTGTGAATTTTTGTTTCTTAGTGTTTTTCCTTTGAGTGAATAGTTTGATAGTTTGTTCTTTTTTTGGTTTCTTATTTTATGTTGAGAGTGTCTTTGTTTGTGTACTTTTTCTTCCTCTTTTTGAAATAACAGTAGTGAACCTTTTTTATTATTAGTCAAAGCATGAAGAATTAAATGAACATCTTATTTTACATTTGCAATCAAACAAAGAAATACTTGTATGCATTGGTTTTTGATATTGGAAAGATTTTCTTTATAATTTGGAAATTGCTTGAGTTCTTGTCGAGAACAAAATCATATAAAATTTTGCATCCTTGAGTGCTTGTCAGTGAAAGAAACAAAACTCTTCTCCTTCCTGTAGCTAGAAGTTCATCGAAAAGAAAGTTTGCATCTCTTTATTTTCACCTTTTTTGGAGTCCAGTCTCAAACATCATCGGTTTCACTATCATTCACCTTTGTGTAATGAACAACCATGAAAATGAACGCTAATTAAAATCAAACTAGAAACTTTTGTTTTTATATATTTACACCAACAATAGACTAGGACTAGATCTTTGGAATAGGTTGTGAGAATAAATCTCCAAAGAATTCAATAAAAACATAGAATCTTGTGATAGGGAGAGCAATTCCAACTTTTGTGTAAGCATAGCTAGGATCCCCTTCACACATAGGGCTTAAACACGAGGTCGCGTGTGGGAGAGATCAAAGATTATCCCTCTGAGAATTAATCAATAATAGTAGTACGGTCGTATATTGGGGGTTCTTCTTGAGGATCAATTTTTTTTCATTTGGTCTTGGAGCTTCATGAATTTTGAATCCATTCGGGGTCCTCTGGAGTTTACCAGTCCATTTGTCCTCATTTATCTTGAAGAATTTTGAACTTGATATCTTGCCCATACGTTCAGACTCAAATGTCTACTATACCCTCCCAAAGACTGACTGTGATCCGGTATCCTTAGTATTCATAATTTTTAGGGTCCTTACACGAGGTGATGGTGAAGGGAAGTATTTTTTGTACCTGGAACATACATTGGTCAAAATCACTCGGGCTCCTTGGAGGTAACCCACGGGTAACACCATGAGGGAACTTGCACCAAGTTGTAAGTTTGTTAATAAGGATGCCAACGTAACTTATCCACCTGATCATATCCTAGACCCTTCTCATCACCAAATAGTACGTTCATTGAGAGAAGGCATTGTTTTCTTGTTGGTTTTCTAGATTTTTTAGCGAGTGTTGTTTGTTTACTTTAGTTGTCCTTAAAAATTGGTACTATGGCCAAAAAGGGTATTCATGGATCACGTAGTATGAAATGGTTTCCTCCAAAAGGCTATGAACCCCTACCTCTTAACTCACCTGAAGACAGTTGCCGTGAAGAGGCTGAAAATCATTTAGATGTTGGGAGTGTCGTTACTCCTTTGCTAGAAACTCTTGAGAGAGCTTTAGTTACAGTTCAATAATTTTTCAATTTTCCTGTCAACTTGACTTTGATAGTTCCTCTCAATCCACTCCTTGTTTGATTAGATTCCTCAAGTAACATTGTAGTAGAAGATTACCCCCACCTATTAGAAAAACAGGATCATGGAGAAATAAAATAAAACAAATGTGGAACTAAAACACATAAGATACACAATACAATAGAGACACAAATATATGTGATTCACCCATTGTGGGCTACATCCACCAGAGAAATTTCCATGCCCTTTATTTATTATTATCCAACAAATGAAGGGCTACAACCTACAACACACCCATTGTAACTTCCTCTTCTTTCTCTCACAATCTCCTCACTCAAAATACAATATTCAAAATAATCCATAGCCACACTACATTTCCCTCATAAAATATGGTTTCCTTCTAGGGAAAATAAACCCTAACTTAAATTATACCATCCTATA
>JASDQU010103311.1:68368-102270 GCA_032191745.1 Picea mariana | reverse complement strand
TGCATTTGTTTTATTTTATTGCTCCACGGTCTTGTTTTTCTAACAAACTCAACCCGGGGTCTTATTACTGATCTCGATGTAGTACGAATCTAACCATGTGAATAGATGTCTTGATGTTGAACATGGCATAAACCATTTGATTACCGGTCAATTATGTAAACCATTAACAAGCGCGAGGGAAATCACCATTGATGTCAATGATTCCCAAGGTACTCTAGTACATTCCAACGAATGTGAATGGATGAGTTGAAGTCGAACATCCATGGAATCATCTGATCAGAGGTCAATGATGTAAACCCATTGTCGAACAAGAGGAGGCCTGCCATTGAGGCATGTAGCTCCCAAAGTACCAATTGGTTTCAAGTCTAATTCCTGGATAATGTGTTGAAGTCGACAGGAATAGATTCGTCGAAGGAGGGCCTTGATGTATCCCCCATCAATGACATGAAACAAACACAGAGATGTAATTGGTAGATCAAATGAACATGGAATGACACGGGTATTGAGACAAGATATTTGTGATGGATGACTCTCGAGGAAGATACTTCCCTTGAACACTAAGGCACAATAGAAAAAACATGACATGGACCAAAACATGAAGATGCAGTGGATACTATGAATTTCGTCAGGTGACCCAAAGGAGTAAGAAAAATTCAGAGGATTGGTTCAGTCTAGAGGTTCAGCGGATTAAGATGTGCAGAAAGACAAAGTGTCATGTTCAAGGGGGACTCTAAGAGTTACATGGTAATGTTCTAAAAAACTGCTTGGCTTGCTTCTTTCAATTTTGCCCCCATCCAAATAGATGAGTACCTCTTTTTAATTTAACGAGCTCGGGGAGGGTAACACATGCTCGATATAACTCACCTTCGGTAAGTTCCTCTTTCTTGTTTAACGAACTGGAATAAGTAAGGGTTTGATCCCATATGGGCCTGTCGATGTTTGTTTAACGAGTCCAAAGATAGAAAACTCGAAGGTTTTTCATGATTATAGAGTTTGGAAAAACACTTAAAAGAGAACTCTCTCATTTCCTTTTTCATAAAGTAGTCTGATGAGACCGAAAAAAATATAAACTATTGCTCAACAGATGTTTTCTTCAAATACTTTATCAAGCGTGAAGAGAACAAGGTCTCTCGACAATCTTTTCATGTTTAGAGAGTCTGAAAAGAACTTAAAGATGAATCCAATGTTGTCCTTTTTCATAATGTTAGTCTCATGAGGCCGAAAAAGAGATAAATTATCACTCGAAAGACGCCCTTTCAAACCTTTTAACAAGTGGGAAAGGAAGCAATATCACTCGACAATATTTTCATGTTTAGAGAGTCTGAAAAGAGCTTAAAGACAAATCTAGGGGGTTCCTTTTTTGTGTATCCATACAAGTTTGAAAAAGAGATAAAAGTTTACTCGGATGCCTTCTCATGTATTTACAAGCATGAGAAAGAATAAAGACTAAGCTCGCTATGCCCCCAGCTTGATAGCTAGCAGCTTAACTCCAGAAAGATCATCAAAGGCTGGAGACATGTCCTCCAAGCTTCAATTCATTCACTCACTCTGAGGTCATCACCAATTTCTCTAGTAGATGAGAAAAAGGAGAAGGGTGGATGAAAAGAAGGTTCAAGAGAGGTGATTGTTTAATTTTTTAATGAGCTTGACACAGGAAAAGAACTATGCTCAGGGTTCTGGGTTCGATCCCCAGATTGTTGTTTCATTTTTTAACGAGCTTGCGACAGAGAGGAAAACTATGCTCAAGAACTTTGTTTCATTTTTTAATGATCTTGCTACAGAGAGGAAAAACTATGCTCATAATTGCTTCTTGATCATGGCTTCCAAGAGAATAACGCTCTAGAAGGGTACCATGTCAAGGGACAAAACTCGGTCATGGCTTCCAGGAGATCTTCACTAGATGGACGATAATCACTCGGGAAGGAATACATGTCGAGGGTCACGATAGGAGTAAGGAGATCAGGCTCCAATAACTTGACCGAAGAAATCACCATGTCAACTATTGAATCCAAATCATCGGAAGTCGAAGGCATGGGAGACAATGGAAAATCAACATCAGGAGGGGAGATAGAGTGTATATTTGCCCAAATTTCTTCACGAGGGGGAAGAAAACAGGATCGGTGATGGTTATTATCTTGAGTTAACTTGTCAATGCGAAGTATTTCTAGAATAGATTCATCAGAAGGAAAAATTTGGGAAATGTAGTCAATCGCAGACGATAAGGACCTCAACCATGATTGCATCGAGGAACTGTCGGGTGCCAATAGATGTTGGTCATCTGACAAGGGAGAAGCGGATTGGATAGAAACATATGATGGTTTGGTTGGACTAAGTGGCACGGTGTCACCTAGTGCATCGAATTCCAATGGACGAGGTACAATCCAAGGGTCAGATGATTCTAAAGATTGATAAGACATGGTCAAAATCATATCGATGGTGGAAATATGATGTGTAGTCGGTGGAAGTGGTGTAGGGAAGGTACCCATGAAGCTAGAATCTTTTAGTAAGCCAACACCAATGCTTTCATACGTGATCTTGTGGTCTCCCAATAAAGGAATATTGTTGGCAGTGGGAGCACAAGCATCGGTCGTGTAGAAATCCAAATGATCAATAGTGACAATTTTTTCCTGAAGAGGAAATTGGACACATCGAAAAACTAACTAGGCAACAACAGTCATAGCATAAAACCAACTTCTTCCAAGTAACAAGTTGTAATAGAGGGGAGCATCGACCACCTCGACATCAACAGTAACAATTTTTCCACCCAATTGGATGGGCAAGGACTGTAAAAGCCCATGGGGATGAAAACCTCACCCGTCGAAGGCACATAACATCATTGGGGATTTGTTAAGTGCGAGTGATTTTAAACCTTTCCAACATGCTAAGGACATGACACAAGTTGAGGCTCCCTCATCGAGAATAGTTCGGTGGATTTGTTGATTGTGAGCAACAACATCAACTTGGAAAGCAATTTGGTTGGAGAGTCGAGACGCATAATTGTCTAGGTTAAACATGATATGGTTGGATGACTCAGGATCAACAGTGCCAAGAGAGGCCAAGAGCGTTCTACGTTGACTGGGGTAGTGCTGTAGAACTTCTAACGTAGACATAGCACACGATGCTTGAGCCAAATATTCAACAATGTTGTAGTTGTAGGTGGCACGTGAACTAGGATTAAAGGTAGCTTTGCAGATAGTGCTCTTAGGAGGGCGTAATATAGAGTCGAACATGGGTTTCTCAATCTAAAGTGGTCCAGATGGAGGATTAACCGATGGAAGACTAACAGAGGATGATGATGGATCCAGTAAAGTACCAGTATCGTTAATGTCTTTTCCTTTGTTAGGGTTACCTGGTGTGTCATATGTCTTAGAGTGAGTAGTCAAATTAATCCCATTAAACATATAAATATGTGCACTCAACGAGGCCTCATCATTAGGATGGCTAGAACTGCCCCCAGGAGAGGGGGTTTCAACAACCATGGATTGCTGCTGTGGAAAAGGATGAGTAAGCACAACGGGTTGTGACTTTCCTTGAAAAATTTTGGCCACTTCATTACGAAGTGGACAATCTCGAGTGTAGTGATCATCACCACAAATGATACATGGGAATTTCAGTTCCCGTTGTGGTTTCTTTTTGGTAGCAGATGTTTGATTTTTGGTTGTTCATTGTTATTTTTTGATTTATTCTTTGTCTTCTTCTTACCTTCGGATTTTTGTGAAGGGGCAGATTGAACTGCATTCACCTCAGAGATCTGAGTTTGGGGGGAGGTAGAGGAGAGTGTGAGCGATTGGAAAGTAGATTGAGTTTTGATGGAACCGATAACACCATCCACATGAGATGAGGATGACGATTTTGATGGATCAGTATTAGCTCAAGCAGCATTCAGAAGAAAATCATACAATGTACTGGATTGCGAATAAACCAAATCTAAGTACTGAGCTCGAGAAATGGCTTGTTCCTCAGTGACCGTACCACCCATAGCGACATCGCGAGCGATCGGGAGTAACATTGATTTAGTAAACCATTCCGCCAATAGTATGTCAGGAATGAGTACCTTGATCATCCTTCATTATCGCCTCCACTCATGAATATGGTCAGAGATATGCATGGAGTTAGTTTGACGAAGGGAGGTCAAGAGTTTAGTACCTATCTCATAGCGAATAGGCAATTGAAAGTGCGTGAGGAAAGACATGGCAAGGGAATTGAAATCATGAAAAGAAGCACGTGGAAGTTCAATATACCACTTTGTTGCCGAGCCGGTAAGTATTCATTGGAAAAGACGCAAACGTACAGAATCATCCATGAGGGAGTTTGATGAACACCACAAATGGAAAGTCATCACATGGTTGTTTGTATCTTCACTAGATTTTCTGTGAAATTTTGGAATATCAGAAGGAAGTTTATATGGAATGACTGGCCACACCGGTGAATGAAAAATAGGATCATTAGTTAATCGAGACAAGTCTAGGAGATCCAGAGTCACAAGGAAAGGTAGTTGTTGGTTAATTTGCGGATGATACTGGTGTGGCATAGGAACAGTAGTAGGACCATAAACTGGGTTAGGTGGATAGTTGTAACCAGTAGGTCCTCCTATATACTGTTGTTGCTGGCCAGGGTAAGCAGGATTCGATGGTGGATGAGAAACATTTTCATAACCTGGTGGGTTTTGAGCATTATAGACCAGGTGATTTGCTTGCCCATGAGGAGGATAAACATTTTTCCCTTGAGAATGGTAAGGAGTAGATCCCGGAGGCGGATACACATTAGACCCATGAAGAGGATAAAAAATTTTCCCTTGAGAATGGTAAGGAGTAGATCCCAGAGGTGGATACACATTAGACCCATGAGGAGGATAAGACTGTGGTCCCGGAGAACTCCAGGTGGTGCTTGGGATGCTGCCTAGATAAGGTTGTCCATAAGATGTTCCGGAAAGAGTAGGATTTGATACTCCTCCTAGTGGATTATGAGATGAGTTCCCCCTAATGTGGGGTTGAATGAAAGTGCCTCTCGAAGATACTCCCCAGGATTGTGAAGGGTTTCCAGTAAACGAAGGTTTCCCCCCTGCCAGCGGTGGATTAACGACCGGGGAATGACTGGCAAACAGAGGTTGCCCCCCTGCCAGCGGTGGATTAATGACCGGAGAATGACTGGAAAATGGAGGTTGCCCTCCAAGAGGGGCATGAAAAGGGGGCTGTCCCCTGGGAGGGGTACGCCCGTCGTGGAAAGGTAGTCCTCTAGGAGGGAAAGGTTCTTTAGATGGTGGTTTCCCTCCAGCCGGTTGTGTTGGGCTAGCATGGGTCTGCATTCTCAGCTGAAGAGATGTCCCAATAGGATCGTGTGGAACATGTGGAGATGTAGAGTAAAATCTTATAGAAACAGGGGTAGAGATTGAAGTGCCTTGGATATGAGTAGAGGTGATGAGTCCAGCATTAGAATGGACTTGTGTTGGTGTAATAGTAGGATTAATAACCTGATCGACGGGGTGATTCATGGTTTGACCAGATGGTCCTGTTTCACTAGGAGGGTCATGAGGATGAAAGGGTTGTTGAAAGGGTTCAAAATGTTCATAGAGATTGCATCCCGATGAAGTCCTCCATACAAACTGAGAAGGTGTGGGATTGGTATCTATTGCAGTGCTAGGACAAATAGGAGTCCTATACTCATCACCAAAGATTGGTTCTGTGGATCCCATATATGTCTCGGTAAAAATCCTCTCCGGTAATCATGGGACCTCTTCATCTATGATGTTCCCAAGGGAGTATAAACAAACTAAAAGTGGTTTGAGAGGGGTTACTGACACAGATGTAGTGGGATTTTCAACCGTAACCAAACCACCTTCTAAGTTATCTAACGGAGGAGCAATAAAACTTCTACCGTCAGATTGATTTTCTACCTCTCTACGGTAGTTATCTTCTGGAGGGTTAGGAGGTAAGGGTTGATAGCCTTCTGGAGGCAGCCCTCGCATCCTACATGATTGACGAAGACCTTTATCATCTACAGGCTCAATTGTGGANAATGTCGCATGATCAAGTCGAGAAGGGGCTAGGATATGGTGGAATAGTTACAATGGTGACTTGCTTAATGGAATTTCACCTTGGTGCAAGCTTCCACATAGTAATTGTGGATTTACCCTCCAAGGAGCCCAGGTGAGTTTGACCAATGTCTATTCTGGGTACAGTGAGACTTCCCTTCACCGTCACCTTGTGTAAGTACCTAAATATTATGGCAACTAAAGACACCAATTCGTAGTGAGTACAGTTGACAGTCCTATAAAAAACGTATGGGCAGGATAACAAGTCTGAAATCAACCCGAGAGGCTCCCACACATAATCGTGGGTATACCTTCAAGTGACCCCCAATATACGATCCAACCACTACAAACAGTTGAACCACGGAGGGATAATCTCTATAATTCGCCTGAATGCAACCTCGTCCGTAACCCCAGTGTTAAAGGGGGATCCCAGAAAACCAATACGACAATTGGATTTGACTCTCCCTAGCTCAGGATACTAATGTTTGTTTTGAAAACTTTGGATAGTTGTACTCATAGCCTAATCCAAAGTGCTAACCCTAGTCTATTGTTGGTGGAAGATCCTAAAAACAAAAAATGTTCTAGATAGTTTTTAATTAGCATTTGTATTACAGTTGTTCTTTACTCAAAGGGTGTATGCAATTGAAACTGATGGAATGATGACTCAATTCCCAAAATGATGCATAAAATATGATAAAAAATCATTTATTTTCAATGAATGCCTATATAAGGGAAAGAGAAAGAGTCATTTTCACTATCAAACGCTAATATGGAATGTTTTCAATCAATTTGTTCTCAATCGAATTCAATGTAATGCTAAAACATTTCAGAAATGCCTTCTAATATGCAAACCAATCACTAAGATGTATCTTTGTCATTTTTATGCGAATGATGATTAATTCAATGCAAAAACTTCTCCTGCCAACTATCCTTTTAGATCAAGGAGATTCAAACAAGCATAAACATATTTCGCACAAACAACACACCCTCTTTCTATGATTGAAACAAGAAGCAAAAAGAAAACAAAAGATAACAAAGAGAATCAAGAAATCTCAAACAAAAGAAATATGCTTAAGAAATATGACCTCAAATAACCAAATAAGATGATTCATATATTTCTGATGCCCTTCACTAGAGTTCCCACTCAGTCGGATAAGAGAGAAGAAAGCAGTGGATTGATTCCAAGTTCTCAATAGCAGAAAAACTCAAAATAAGGAAGAAGGCCACAAAATATGAAAAACAAAGTGCTTATTCTTCATAAGGAAGGATGTCAAAGGTCAATAAGAAGAAGCATTGAATCATAAAGAAGCTCAACAAGTGAAAAAACAGAGACTAGTCTTCAGAAAAGACAATTCTGGAAAGGATTTTTTGCAAAGAGAGGTTGATGCTCTGGTGTAAGGGGAACCAAAGCATTATAACACTCTTTCTAAGACCAAGGGGGGAGTACCAATGCTTTGATAACAAGGTAGAGGAGCCCCAGGCTTCCACAACTCACAAAATTGTCCAAAAAACCCAAAATTTCAGTCAAACTTTGGCAATCAAGATGAATGTGATGGGGTAAGGAGTCAATAAACATATGAAATCAAACATATGGGGTAAAAAGGGTGTAAAAATAACAAATGGTAATCCAAGGTCTGTGAGGAAAACCAAAACTAAAATTTTTTATTCGTTCCCCAGTATGGTCGCCAATTTCTGTTGAAGGAAAATCTCCCTGCAGACAGGTAGATCTCCTCTTGAGAGCTAGACTCTTAAATCTTAAGAAACAAGGTTCTTAACATGGACACTGAATTTCTTTTATATCTATATAAACTAATGCGTGATGAGGAAGGAGAAAAGAAGTACCTTTTCACCGGTGTTTATCCCTACACAGTCTGAGTTGAGCTCCAATCTTAAACTCCTCGATCCCTATAGACAAACAAAGATAGAACCCGCTCCTACTCTACTGAGATTAGCTCAAAAAATATTTATATATTAGAGACAAGTTCATGTGAGATCAAACAAAGACTTGAAATAAATAGACCAAGCATATTATATTAATGAGAAAAACAATGGAGAAAACTTACAACCATAGATGTGAGTGCAACAACTTCATCAAGATCCCCTTGTCCAAACCCTTTCTTAAATAGTCCACATACAGAATGTTGATGCTCCAAATGAAATACCACTCATGAGATCATAAGTTTGGTATAATTCTCAATCCCCATTACCCCTCCTCCATGGAAATCCCTCATTATATAAGATTTGGAGACTTAACCACCACAGAGAGAATCTCTCATCAGATCCACTAAGAAAGGGATCTCTAAGATATTTAGGGCGAAAATATATCTTAAGGATTTTGGGGAGAAAATGTCTCTCAAGGATTTTAAGGAGGAAATATTTCAACCATCCATGAGATCCTCCACCTTCCCTAAAAAATAGGAAACCAAATGTGAGGTGGATCCTCACACTTAATTACTTTCTTTTTCATGAATATTAATAATAATTCATGTGCATTTAGTATTTTTTTCCTTCATGTAATATATCCCTCCTCCACATTGACTAGGGATTGTGACATAGGTTATTCCATGGTGTCAAGGTGTATGCAACACTTATAAAACACTTTATGACACTTAGGGTGAGGTGCCTAGGTGTGCAAATTTCATGTGTAACACATACCAAAATAGATCATATCTAACATTTATTCACATTATTCAGCACTAAGCTACCATATTATAACCTTCTAGGAATACATCAATGCATTAATAATTCAATCACATAAACAAGAGAACAACCATAAAGCACATAGAAACCACAACGCATGATATACGTGGTTCATCCCCACCCTGGGGATACATCCACCAACTCTTCATATTTATTTCTTTTTGTCAATCTTCTACATGCACAAAGCTAGGATATCTTACTCCACAGAGGAAAGGAGATCTGTGTACCTATCTAGATCCTCCTTCCCTGTATTACAACACAAATCCTTCCACAGTCTTTTACAATCACTTTCACTTATCTCTGCAAGTCTCACACAATATGCACAAATAAATTACAATTACCACTTGCACCTAGAAATTATCACTTAGCATCACATACTTGTCCCTCCTTCGATCACCTATATCGAACTCTAGCAATTAACACACTAGCCTATTCTTACATCACCTAGATATCTATTTATACATTAAAAAATGGGCCTAAACATGGGTAAACCCATGGGCCAACATCCCCATTCTTGTTACATAAGCCTAAAACCAAGAAATCCCTAAAAAGGGGCTGAGATCCCATGATCTCTGCTTCGACTTGTGCTATGTCTTCAACAGCCTATTGAAGTCACAAAAGTATGTCAAACATGACCAAGGATCCTCAAAACTTGGTGGAGGTCCAATAGGACCCCAACACTCACCTTTGACTCATCCTGAGTCACTTTGGTCTAGGTAGTTGTGCTTCAAAAGCCTTGATCTTGGCTCGAGATGATTCGACCTATTGCTGCACTAGGGCCTCCTACTCGATGAACTCTTGGATGACTACTTCATTGACAGGTCCCTCTAAACATTGTTTGAATGCAATGACTACTTGTTCCAACTCTGCGCCTCGGCCTTCAATCTCCTCAAAGAATTGGTAAGCTTCATTCTAGACTGGTTGTAGCCTTTGAGTCACTTCCATGACTTTTCTATGAATGGTTTGGACCTACTTTTGAGCAGTACATTGTTCTTGGGATCGCTTCATCCTTTCAAATGCTGACAGGAGCTTGAACTGTTCTTGTACTGTTGTTGCTTGTTGCTTTGCCTCCTGAAGCTGTGACTCCATGTTGACGGGAGAAATTGACCGCTAGTCAACTGGAGCAATGAATCCGGTCCGGGGTTGTCTAAATAACCCAAGCCGTTTGGATTAATCCACTCCGACGGGTTTAGCGGTTCCGTTAGCTGATCTACGTCCTAGGAAAGTGAAAGAAAAACTAAGCTAAAGAAACTAATCTAAGTGAAAAACAGTTGCGACAAACTATATACAGTTCTAATATATATTCACAGTTTGCTAATTAACAGAATAATAATTCTACTTATTAAATGTACAGTGTATTGATATATTGTATCTCTGTTACCTATACAGTATTTATAAAATGCAAATTTTTAATCTAAAACCTGCGAAAATCATGTATGAATTGACAACAAAGCTATTGTTCAATATTTTTTGATTTTTTATAATCTTTATAAACAGGAAGTGAAATGACAACTATTTAACTAAGCAATAAGAATAGTAATATGTACTATGTATCTAAACTACAGTGAATCCTTATATTAATTAAACTATTAAAATTAAATAACAAACTGACTTGAAATTATCGTCTCCTACTTGTCCTGTACATAGGCATCTGTGTTCACTGTTCGATGAGGCCAACCCGCACCGGATTTTCCAATACTTCACGTAAACATGAAGCAACAACGCTCTTGAATGCTAACGACAGAACAAGTAAAGGATGCAGCAACAACAATTTTATAGTTTACAAATAATCACATTAAGATAAATCCCACTGCAAAGATTTGTACATAACTGCTCATTTAACAAAGAAGATTAACCTCTTGTTCATTAAATTAAAACAGGATAATTGTTTTAATGTAAAATGAGAGACATCAAATATGGACACAATTTAAATCGCATCACATCAACCTATAACAAATTTTGATATCTAAAGTAGTCAATAATTCGATTACAAATTGAAATGAACAAAACTTAAAATAAAAGTATGATATATTGAAAGCTAAAGCCATACAAACATCCACTTTCATTCTAGTGTAAATAATCATCAATCCATAGTCTCTTCCTCCAAGCAGCGATGGTTTGTTTACAAAAAATAATAGGTATATAAAGGCCATAGGATAAAAACATTCCTTGTGGAAATTATCAAAACTGTTTGCAAAAATTATGGGAACAATCTCCCAAATTCCTATTTCTAACTAAGACTAATAGCCTAATCCAAAACTATGAAAAAAAAGCATGTTCAAAGATGCCACCATCGATCCAATTTCCTTTGAAATTTGTGTGTACCTGTAAATGCACAAAAATACATGATTTCAGATTGTGTTTAGTTGTAAAATCAACAAAAATTCAAATTTTATGACTAGCTACAAAATCTCACGATTCTGTAACTAGTTATTATTTACAAACAGAATCGTATTGTAACAATTCAATCATAACATAAATATATGTGATTTATCAAACAAATCCTTTATACTAATTCAAAGCAAACAAAATCATTTTGAAATCATTCTTGAAATACCATACCTTGGTTTCAGGGATTCGATCCGTTCAAGCTATTTTTGAATTAACAATGGCAATGGCCGCCTCTACATTTTTGAAAACCACAGAGCCTATAGTCTTCTTCCTTTTATCATTAGCTAGCAATCTGTCATTTTCTTTGGTTAACACAGTTACTCGGTCCTCCAAGTACTTGATTCGAGATTGGAGCAAAGGGACATTTGAATAATATCGGTCGAGCCACGACTTGCATTCATAGCACTGGGGTTGATCAGGCCGTGTAGTTACAGCCGAGGAGTCTCTTGATTTACTAGCAGTTCCACTGTCGAGTTTGATCCTGGGGAAGTTGGGGTCATCTCTAAGGCATGGCGGGAGGTTCGATATGTAGTCATAGGGCTTGACTGAACAAATTCCATGTGAGTATGGATACTCCTCGGTCAGAAACCGCTCGATTTCAGAATCTGAATCTTCACTCAATAAGATTGGTTTCTGATCTGTGTTTTGTTTAGTTTTATTGCAAGCACAACTTGATACCCAACGCGCAACTATCTTACCCTTGCAATTGACATCATTATTACCCTTACCCTTTTTCTTTGCAGACCTCTTGACAGGATTAGCACTGTCTTTTAGGCATGAGTCAGGAAGGGTGTCGGGTAGGTTATCGTTCAGGTAGGTCGAGGGTTCAACAAAGGGTAAGAGTGTAGGAGGGGGCATGACAAGCCCGACAAGGGTTTCTGTGACCACGATTTTTTCAACTTGACCAATTTCAGGACTGGCAAAGCCATTCCTCAACAAGAAAGATTCCCAACAATCACCACTCAACCTCAAATGATGGACTATAACAATTTTAATTAAACAGTGGTGGAAGAGTTTGGAGTCGGCCTTCTCCCTCTTGAAACGTTTAGCCATTCTATACAAACTATGAAGGAGGAAATGTGGCATATTTAAAGGAAAATCTATGAAACTCATGAGCAACCATAGGTGGTATAGGAAAACTAAACCGTATCTACCTTTGCATGTAATGAATTTCTTAATAATGGCCAACAAATCATGCCACCTATACTTAAGAGCTGTAACTGGCATACCTTTGTCAAAACTGTTGATTTTCCTTGAGGTAAATAGGAGCAGCCATGGCACTTCATCAACCTTCGAATTCTTAAACCATTTTTTCCCTTCGACTGGAAAACCAGTGGCTGAGCTGAGGAAATCATCATTCAATTTGAGTTGGATGTCCCCAACTTTGGCCCTGCATCCATCGAATGTAAGTGCAAATTTTTGAGCGAATTCAAGGTTGAAACCCTCAAACTTCTCAATAAAAACCAACCAACCATTCCTCTCTAGGTCCTCTCGGGCGTTATCAAATAACAACAAAGCTTGAACGCTGTTGGGTTCGATTCGCACTACTGGAGCCATAGAAAATAGCACAAGAATAATAGGGTAATCGACGAGGGGGTTTGACAGGGTAGACACATAACCATTTTCCCACAGCTTCCCCAAAACAAGCAGAGGCAGCCCGAAATGCAAGGCAGAATGTTAATGCTTATGTGTGCGAGGGTGGTGGAGTAAATTGAAACCATGTAAAAATATCATGTTGGGCTGTACAATCGACGATGCCTTGGTAAAATGTTTCATTCAAATCATAATAGCGTATATCAAAAGCATTGTAAACAACATGTCAAATGGATTATCCCATAGCCATTGAAAACCATGAAATACATAACCAAAACTCGATCCGAATGTTAAATAAACAATGGCATTTGTATGATTTAAAAGAAACCAATATGTCGAACATTGCACCAACGATTCGAGCCCAAAATTAATGTGTTCAATAAAACCATTGCACCAAGGATTTGATCAAAGACACCAAAATATCATATAACCATTGCATCAACGAATTTATAAATCGAAACCATATTGACAATGGTCAAATGCAAAGTGAGTGGAGGTTTGGTGTTTTGATAAATGTACGACCAGTAGTGAATTGGAGGTAAAAGAGTTATGACCACATAAACAAAAATATTTATAACAATCCAAAAGATCATTTTAATGCAATCAACATGACTTCCAACTCTAGGTTTTTACACTTGCAGTTGTGAAAATGAAAATGAAAAGTAGGTATGCGAAAGCGAAAGATAGTAGAGTCGTTTTATTTTAAAAAATTGTGACGAGTAATGCGGGTTCAAAACCCTTATGTAGGCAACTTGTAAGGAAATGATAAGAATGAAAATGGTTGCCAACACTCCAGTACCTTTAGCTCAGTATCTTCAATGAGTCGCTCATAATTCTATGCGCTGTGAGTACTTAGCTGTTTGCATTCCAGAGTGAATGCTCTGATCCTCTTGACTACGCTCCGGGAAGTGACTTCTCTTTGATCTCACACGTCCTATGGGGTACTTGGCATTGTTCATAGCTCGAGCTCTGCAATTCTCTGTTGAAGTTGTTGGATATCTTCCATGAGCTTCTCTACTTAGTGTTCCATAGGGTATTCCTCCTTTTTTTCTAAGACTGTCAAAGAGAGAATTCCTCTGCTAACTGCTTCGTTTACTCATGCTTGCTCTATGAGTAGCTTCTCTTTCACTTATTGGATCTGCATTTTCTCTTCTTCAAACCTAGTTTGGAGGGCATCCTTCTCTTGTTGTACAACTCAGCGTTGCTCTATGATTAGTTTTTGTACTTGCTTTAGGGCCTATGTGGCCTGTTCAGTTTCCTCTTGTGCATGAAAAAGGTGAGCTTCGGTCACATCAGCTAATCTATGGAGTTGGGTAGGCTCATCTCCCAACTCAGGTGCTTTTGATGGTGGGGTGTAGTGGATACTGTGCGACTAGCTTGAAGGGCCTGTTGTACCCCTCTAAGTTCAACCTCGATTATATCATACATCTCCTCCTACTTGGCTTCATGTTTCTACAAGATGTCCTGTGAGGCATCTACTACAACACGATGATAAAGTCGAAGTCATCCACAGTGAGCACATTCTGCATCTTAGTCAAGGTGGCTCTAGATTTCTTTCGGGAAGTGGGTTTCATGGGAGAAACCTTCCTTTTCTTCAAGGGATAAGCCTCATCAGGAGGTTCCCTAGGTGGTGTTACTTCACCTCGCTTTTGCTGGTCCTATTTTCCATTTGTCTCTTCTACTTTGTCATCACCCCCTCATCCAGGTGATACTGAAGCAGTTCCTTTTGATGTGCTGCTCAATTTTTGGACCTCTTTGGTCTTCTTCCTTCTACTGGGTCTAGGAAGATCCTTTGATTCATGAGTGGTCTCAGGGCTACCTATTAGTTCAGGGTCTGACATTTTTGTAGCGTCTACGAGGATGAGGGGTTCTGCAGACCAATCCTTGGTGATCTCTTCAAGGTCCTCCTCTGTGAGATTATAGTACGATTGAAGCTCTTATTTGTACTCATCTGTGTGCTCAGTGATATAAATGAAGTGTCGATCTATGTGAAACTTCATGAGGGGACAGAACTGATGCAGGGTGTTCGGCGTCATGTGAGGGAAAACTTCAATAGCCCTCTTCAGTTGGAGATAATAGGTATGAAAGACCACGCTCAACTACCACTATTTTCCCATATCGATCGAGTACCAAAGCATGGTGAGCTTCGCAGTGGGTGGCTTGAATGAATCAATGTCCGGGAAGGTCGCACCTTCCATCATTTCCCAAGCGATAAATGAGATGAGGATCAGGAGCCAACTAAAGTGGAGCTCATAGCCCTAATCTTAAACTTTGCCCAGTTCATCTGGAGTCCTTCTACACATTTCCTAGCTAGGTCAACAATGAACCTTGTGACTTGAGTAGGTTAGTTCCTCCTCACTAGATTTCTTGCGATCAACTGGCAGGCTAGGCGCACTATGCCATTCTGTATGGAAGCTACCTTGTAGCCTCACGTTCCCTTTTCTACATCGTCGTAAGTGTCCTTAATTCTCTATTCCATGGTGTGGTTAGAAGCCTTCCTTGGGTAGAAGTCTTGTGGGTCAAGTCCTTGCATGCTCAATCTGGTGATCCTATGGATCAACGTCAAATTGATCGTGATGCATCTATATAGCCACATATAGCCACCATGGTAACATGAGAGCATGATCTTAACACACGTGTTAACATCCCGTTTCCTTCCAAAGTGTGGGATATTCATCACATTCAAGAGGGTAGACTGTGCGAGGTTCATAGTCCATGGTTGGGGGATTATCTTCAAGTTCTTCCCCTTCGTCTTGGTTAGATACTTGTAAGGAGAAATCATGTTGTAATTCTTGTGGTCACCTAGGTTGAAGTCATTGAACTTCAAAGTCACGATCTTATCTTGTTGCGTTCATGGTGTAATCAAAGTCCCTCAGGACACTATCACAACTCACCGCATCAGCCAAAGGCAAGATGTATTCGGGTAAGATGGTCGGGATTAACTTCACATTTTCTAGATCACATCTGTGCTTGATTCTCTTCTCTACTGCTGGTCAGGATAGTTTGGATCCATGAGAAGTCGACAGAGAGGCTTACACTCCTCGCATTGATGAATCTTGAATTCCTATGGACATCACTCTCTCGACCATCATATCAATTAAAATTTCCTCGACTGACTTCTCCATAGTGCTGAGCTTGTCCGACATGCATGCTCTCGATTGGAAAACTCGGGTGGATGGATGAGTGCTCAAAGCAATAGAATCAGTCTCGATCTTACTAAGAAAATATCAGTAGTAATGGGTTCTCTTGTTATCTCTGATACAATTCAAAAAAGTTTTCTCGGTACAACAGTCGACGAACTAAGTAGACACAATGTAATGAATCTCTCCAATGGATAATAAGCTTTCCATCAATGCAGTTTTTTCGATTGCGGTGTAGTCCCAATGGTCCGATGGTGAGATTTATGGTCATAACTGTTGTTCTAATCATTTTGGGACACTGGTTCAATAGTTATAATGCTTCCAATGGTCATATCACTTTTCCATGGCGAAGTGCCATGGGGTGTTGTTCTAATATCTCGATGAAGTTCCAATTTTGAAAATCTTCCTTTCGCGAAGTTCCCTCTGGGCCCTTCTATAAATTTTTGACCTTTTCTCTCTTCATACTGAGTTTCTAGCCTTCTTCCTGGTTATCTTTGTCTTGGTATTCCTCTTTCCATTCTGATTCTTGTCTTCTTTTGGCATAGCAGCTTCACATTGTTGAGATTCTTTCATAGGATTAGAGAGTAATACTTCTCTCTATCTGGGGTAGGTTCTCTACTAGTCTGTGAATCTTCCTGTGTTCTTTCAACTTTGTGATGCAAGTTTCTGGTTCTAAGTAGATTCGATCTGTTCTTCTGTTCTGTAATCAAGTGTGCTATCCTCCTAGTCATGAGATCTTTTAATTCCTACTTTTTCTATTCTAGGGCCTCCTCTTCTTTTCTTCTGGTCTGATCTTTCTCGATCCAGGTTTTTCCTAATAACATAGTAAATGGAGCGTTGTTCTCAATGAATATAACAACTTCAAAATATTCCTCTGTTGAAGCTCCATGAGCACTCATATATACTTGGGTGAGTCTTCCACAAAGGGTTATCAACTTTCCCCTAAATAATCCTATTCCTCCCAATGAAGGAATCATATCAGGATTTCCTAAAGATTCCCAAGTTCTTTCTGTCATGATATTTACCTATGTTTCCTCATCCAGAACACAGTCTATGTCGAAGTCTCCTATTCTTGCTTCTATGCATTCTTTTTCTTTGAATATATTTGATAAGTTGGTATCTCTATGATCATTTAGGGTTTCTTTCATTTGCAGTAGTACATTATTTGATTCTATCTAGGGTTTTTCCATGGCCTCAATTTCGTGACCTTCCTCAAGGTTTTCTTGTCTCATATTCATTCTATCAATCTTAGAAATCATTCTAGGGCAATCTAGAACTTCATGGTCCATAGATTTACAACAAAGACAACTAGGTATTCTTCCAGGGCATTCGTCAGCAAGATGTCTCGGTCTTCTGCAACTGTAACAAAGGGTTAATCCTATTTTTTTCTTAAATGATGCCTAGCCTTTCCTGTACTTCGCACTAGGATCATAGTAGCTAACCTGCAAAAAATTATTTCTGGGATCTTGCATCCATTTGTTAATCCAAACATTCTTTCTATGCATAGGAATAACATATCTTTCATTATTTCTATTAGATCTACTCATATCAAACCTTCTCTCTTCTAGTTGTGCCCTAGTTTTCAGACTAGGATAACATTTATCAAACATACCTAGATCCATACTCTTGAAACAAAAATTTCCACTAATCTTACTTTCAGCAGAGCACAAAGCTTCTAGAGCCAAAATTTTCACTATTCTTACCTTTATCAAAGAACAAATCTTCGATATCTTACCTCTTTTCTTCGAATATGAATTCTCTTCTTATCACAGATCTTTACAGGTCAAGTAGAATACTGCGCACTAAGGCAACAGATCTATGCACAAAGATTTCTTTCTTTCCTTCAGTTCCTAGCAATCACAGTTTCAAGTCCTAGAAATGAAACCATTTGTTGGCACATGGGAAGACCCAGGTTTCAATGCTACAACAATGCACCAAAAATACCCTAACTACCTGCCCTTTCGACAACACCTGCGAAGCAAATGAATTCTCACCCGAGGTAGAGGAAGGGGTGGTTGCAAGACTCTAGTGTCTGCAACCTTAGCTGGGACACAGATCTGCGATTGCAACACCTTAACATAGCACTTAGTAGTTACAGTTCATTAATATTTAGCCTTATTTTAGAGTGCGACTAAACCCTAACAACAGATCAATGCAGTATTTATACAGATCTAATAAATTCAAGTAGTAAGAATACCAGCATATATCAGATCTAGCATTTATTCACATTATTGAGCACTAATCTACCATATTAGATCCTTCTAGGCATACATCTGTGCATTAAACATTCTCTCACATAATCATGAGAACAACCATAAAGCACATAGAAACCACAATGCAGGATATATGTGGTTCACGCCCACCCTGGGGCTATGTCCACCAACTCTTCTTCTTTATTTCTTTCTGTCAATATTCTACATGCACAGAGCCAAGATATATTACTCCGCAAAAGACAGGAGATTTGTGCACCTCGCTAGATCATCCTTTCTTGTATTATAACACAAAGCCTTCCACAGTCTCTTACAATCACTTGCACTTAGCTCTGCAAGTCTCACACAATATGCACAAAGCAATTACAATTACCACTTGCACCTAGAAATTATCACTTAGCATCACATACTTGTCCCTCCTTCGATCACCTAGATCAAACTCTATCACTTAGCACACTGGTCTCTTCTTACATCACCTAGCTATCTATTTATACATTACAAAACTGGCCTAAACATGGGTAAACGCATGGGCCGACATCCCCATTCTCGTTACATAAGCCCAAAACCCAAAAATCCCTAAAAATGGATCAAGATCTTATGATATTTTCTTTGACTTGTGCTCCATCTTCGATAGCCTATCGAAGTCCCAAAAGTAGGTCAAACACGACCAAGGATCCTCAAAACTTGGTCGAGGGCCAATAGTTTCAACTGATGTATGTTCTGCAATTTGAGCAATACTCCTTGTTGGTCAATTTTTACATGGTCTATCATTGGAGGAATTCGATCTGAAGTGAATGAAGAGTTGTAGGAGGAGTCTCAACAACTGTTTGATCAAATGATCGATAGTGGCGATTGATTTTCTGATTGGGATTTATCCCACATTGGCAACAAGGCTGAGTTTATATGGGTTTTTAAAGATCACCGTCACTATGCCTATTCGATGCGTAATGCAAAGGTATGGTGGGGGATCTAGGTGCTTGTAATTAAGTAGAGGATCACCATCCTAGAGCCTGGGATGACATGTCAGGCCCCCTAACTTTTGGAAGAAGTGACATCAATCTTTGATTTACCTAGGAGATGACCTCGTCTATTGGATTAATACTTTTTTATATCTATTTACATGATGGTCATGTGAAGAGATCGTGGGATTAGGTGTGTTAATCATTTCGGTTGGTGATAAGACTTCCATTTTTATCAAAGTCTTTGGAATAATTCCAAGTCTGTAGGATCACCAAGTTCGCTACCAATTGAATATACAACAGGATGTCAAGACCACTAATTTTTCGGAAGATGTAACAGAATGATAAAACTAGAGGTTATCCATGTTCAGTAAAACCTTTCACAACACAAAAGATCTAACATTGTCATGATTTTTGTAAAATGACAAAGATCATGGGGAAGGTGGATCACACGAAGACAATAGTAGAGGATATTAAAACTCCACCATAACTTCTTAAAGGTTTACATGTTGTCATGTCGAGATGATCACCAAATTTAGTAAAACCCTGCAGAAACACAAAGATAGTAACCTGCACAAAGAAATAGTTAGATTGAATCTCGGTTAAATCATTCATGCATTAAAAGATAGAACTAAAACAAAGAATAATGATAACTGTGTTAGTAATAATCAATGGTAATTAGTTATGTAATCTTAAATGAAGAGATGTGATGTTCACGAAGAGTTGTGAAATTGAATGAACATACATGTTGTTTTGATGAAGAGTTATGTCGAATAAATTTATAAGTGTGTTGAGATGTGAAGGAATAAGTGTAGTTGCAGTAGAGACATTGAAGATCAAATTCATAAAAAGATAGAGCAACAATCATGATGTCTAGTGCATTATACAAAAGATTTTTGGATTTATGAATAGAGGGTGGCTGGGAGGTGTTAGGGAAGGTTGGAGCCTACAGGGGAGTAGGTGCTTCCTTGTCAGTTGTAGATGAATAAATAGGGGCATGTATCCTCCTACTAGTTGGAGTTGGTGAATAGGGGTGTGGGTGAATACTGATCAATGGATGTTGATTTAAAGAGGAAGAAAACATCTTCCTTCTATTGTAACCTGTAAAAAAAAAATTTGCAGTTAATAGAAACGTGTTTATGGTTTTCACAATTGGTTTCCACGATAAAACATTATGTTCAAAATTTGTTTTCATTTCTTCAATACATAATTAACAAAAGTAAAAAATTGATAAAGTTATTGTGTCACTGATTCATCCTCCACACCCCCCTCTTAGTGACAGGATATGGTTCTTCATGTAGAACAATGTCTGAACCTCCAAAACATAATGCATAAGTAACAGTAACTCTCAAATACCCGAGAATCCACTTTACTGCCTCTTGATGTTCTTTACCTGGTTTGTTCATACACTTGCTCACAACTCCCACTGCATGTGCAATATCTGGTCTTGTGAAAACCATCACATACATCAAGATGCCAACTTTTGATGAATAAGGGACCCTGGACATGTATTCCATCTCCTCCTGTGTCTTGGGACACATTTCCTGAGTTAATTTGAAATGCCTGACCAAAGGTGTAATAATTGGTTTTTTATTCTACATTCTAAACCTCTCTAACACCTTCTCTATGTACTCACCCTAAGACAATGCCAATTTGCGATTTTTCTCGTCTCTTGTTATTCTCATACCAAGGATTTTCTTTGCATCAACCAAATCCTTCATTGCAAATGAATTAGAAAATTTATTCTTGAACACATTTATATCCTGCATATTGGGCCCTGCAAAAAACATGTCATATACATACAATAGCAAGATAATACAACTTCCATTTTCTATCCTTTTAAATTAAACACACTGATCAAAATGACATGTACTATAACCTTGTTCTGTCATAAACTTGTCAAACTTCAAATACCACTGCCTTGAATCTTACTTTAGGCCATGCAAGCTCTTCTTCAACCTGCATACCAAATTCTCCTTTCCTTTGACCTCATACCTATGTGGTTGCTGCATATAAATATCTTCCTCCAAATCCCCATGGAGAAAAGTTGTTTTTACATATAATTGTTCAAGATGAAAATATTCTACTGCCACAAGATTTAATATAGTCCTAGTTGAATTCATTTTAACAACAGGAGAAAATATTTCATCAAAATATATACCTTTATTTTGTTCAAATGCCTTTACAACAAGTCTAGCCTTGTACCTCTTTTTGCCTCCATCTCCTTCCTTCAACTTGTAAACCCATTTATTCTGTAATGCTCTTTTTCCTATAGGAAATTGAACCAAACCCCAATTCTAGTTATTTACCAAGGAATCCATTTCCTCTTTCATGCTTTCCTCCCACTTCTTATTGGTGTCTACCTGCATTTCCTCTTCATAACATTCTGGTTCACCGGAATCAATCAACAGTAAATAAGACAATGCAAGAGAGTATCATTCAGGGGGTCTACTTAGCCTGCTAGATCTTCTAACAACACTTGCAAAAGTTTGAGGTACCTTTTGCTCCTGTTGTTATACATTTTGATTTTCTGGTTCCTTTGGAATTTCTTTTTTCAGTGATCTCATCAAGCACTATGTATTTTGGTTTTTCTTTTTCCCATTTCTTTCCCTGTAATTGATCTTTGTACATGACCTTATCATTGAATATGACATCTCTACTCCTAATGATTTTGTTATTTTCATAATACCATAAGAGATAACCAAAATCATCAACATCGTATCCAATAAAGGTGCACTTCTTGGATTTTTCCCCAACCTTTGTTCTATTTTATTTATAAATATGGACAAATGATTCAAAACCGAAAGTCTTCAAAAAAGAATAGTTTACCTTTTGACTTGTCCATGCCTCCTATGGAATTCTACCATCCAAATATCTTGAAGGTCCTATGTTTATTAAGTAAACAATGGTATCTATAAAATCTTCCTAGAACTATAAGGGAAAACCAACATGCAATCTCATACTCCTTACACGCTCCATGATTGTCCTCTTCATCCTTTCTAACACACCATTTTCTTGTGGTGTTCCTGGAATTGTCTTCTCTCTATGAATCCCATGGTATGAATAGTAATCATAAAACTCCTTGATGCAATATTCACTCCATTTTTTTTATCTGATACACTTCAACCTTTTTCCTATCTCATTCTCAACCAAAGCTTTCCATTTCTTAAAAGTATCAAAAACATCAGATTTTTGTCGAATGCAATAAACCCAAATTTTTCTAGTTGCATAATCATTAAAAGTAACATAATAATGAGAGCCACCAAGAAATGATACCCGAGATGGTCCCCATACATCTATATGAACAAGCTCTAACATTTCACTCTTATTTTCTTTTTTGACTTTGAGAAATACAACTCTCTTATGTTTTCCATAAACACAATGCTCAAAGAAATAAAAATCAATTTGTTTAAGATCTAGAAACAAATTTCTTTTACGAAGTATCTGCATCTCCTTCTCACTCATGTGTCCAAGACTATGATGCCAAAGTGTTGTATCCAATCATGTAGAATCTAAAGATATAGAAGAGTCAGTATTACTAGTACATAAATAAAATGTACCTACCTTCTCTCATTTTTCTATCACCAATGATCCTTGGGTGAACTTCCACACCTTATCTGTAAATATGGATATACAACCTTCATTTTCCAACTAAGCCGTTGAAATTATATTTTTCCTTAGATATTTAGCATGTCTTACCTCTTTCAACAACCATTGGTTTCCATTTCTTTTCTTTATTTTTACCTTTCCCATTCCAATGATTTTCCATGGTGCATCATCACCCAAATGAACATGTCAAAAATCACCTTGAACATAATATAGAAAATGTTTCCTATGGGGTGTGGCATGAAATGAAGCCCTTGAATCTACTACCCAAGATTCAAAAATATTATCTACGGAAAGAATCAAAGCATCTTGTAACACATCACTTGTTACATTTGCTTCCTGATTTTTTTCTTGTTGTCCATCTCTTTGTTTCTTTGGAGCTCTGCAGTCTTTCTTCAAATGTCCTTTGTTCCCACAATTCTATCACTCTATATTTCCAAATATGGATTTGGATCTACCCTTTCTAGAATTCCCATGGTTCCATAAGCCCTTTCCTCTATCCTTTTGTCTTCCCCTGTTCTCCATGTTTAATGCATTACTTGATGTCTCACCTATGATTTTCCATCACATTTCCTCACTAAGAATAACACCAACAACATCATCAAATTTTAAAGTGTTTGAACCAGAGACATAGTTACTTACAACCATGACCAAGCCATTCCAACTTTCTATAAATGATAACAAGATTAGAAGATCCTTGAACTCATAATCAAAGTCCAATTTTACATAACTTAGTTGATTAGTAAGCGTATTAAATTAATTTAAATGATCTGCAATAGACCCACCTTTTGACATATTCATATTAAATAATGTCTTCATTAGAAATACCTTATTGGATGCCGAGGGTTTTTCATATAGTTTAGCCAATGCGTCCATCATCTCCGTCATTTTCTTTTCTTTTGAAATATTGAAAGACACCGACACTTCTAGTATCATCTGTATCATTCCTAGTTCCTTTCTATCAAGAACCTTCCATTCTTTGTCCTTCATGGCCATCGTGTTCTTTTCTATTCCACCCTATGGTAGGAATAGATCCTTGTTATATAAATAATCTTCCATATGCATCTTCCATAGCTGGTAGTTTTGGCCGTTAAATTTCTTGACCCTAAACTTTCCATATTTCGCCATTGCTCCCACTCAAACTAGGAACCCTCTTTTCCTACAAGTTACCTTTCGCTTTGATACCAGTTTTTAGAAAAATAGGATCGCATAGCAATAAAATAAAAAAAATGCAGAAATAAAACATAGAAGATACACAATATGATAGAGACATAGATATACATGGTTCACCTAGTGTGGGATACATCAACTAAAGAAATTTTCGGGTCCTTCCTTTATTATTATCCAGCAAATGAAGGGATACAACCTACAACACACCCATTGTAACTTCCTCTTCTTTCCCTCACAATATCCTTACTCAAAATAAAATATTCACATTGATACATAGCTGCAATACATTTCCCTCATAAAAGAGGGTTTCCTTCTAGGGAAAAAAACACTAACATAACTTTTACTGTCAGATCTATGACCTTATAATGAATGGTTTATATTTACAATGAAATTACAATATACATTTACAAGGAAATATTTCCTTCGAGGCCTTCTGCCCCAAATTCCCATTAGGGAACACTATCCCTCGAACCCCTGTCAAGGGCCCACTTTCCCCCGGATCCCCTAGCCGGGGGATGGACCCCGCAGAGGGGGTAACCAGCATGAAATCGCATACTCTTTACACACTCCATGATTGTCCTCTTCATCCTTTCTAACACACCATTTTCTTGTGGTGTTCCTGGAACTGTCTTCTCTCTATGAATCCCATGGTATGAATAGTAATCATCAAAATCTTTGCTGCAATATTCACCTCCATTTTTTGATCTGATACACTTCAACCTTTTTCCTGTCTCATTCTCAACCAAATATTTCCATTTCTTTAAAGTATCAAAAACATTAGATTTTTTTCGAATGCAACAAACCCAAGTTTTTCTAGTTGCTAATCAATAAAAGTAACATAATAATGAGAGCCACCAAGAAATGACACCCGAGATGGTCCCCATACATATGTATGTACAATATATAACCTTTCACTCTTATTTTGTTTTCCGACTCTAAGAAATATGATTCTCTTATGTTTTCCATAAACACAATGCTCAAAGAAATCCAAATCAATTTGTTTAAGATCTGTAAACAAATTTCTTTTGTGAAGTATCTACATCTCCTTCTAACTCATGTGTCCAAGCCTATGATTCCAAAGTGTTGTATCCACTCATGTAGAAACTAAAGAGATAGAAGTGTCAGTATTAGCAGTACATAAACACAATGTACCTACCTTCTCTCCTTTTTCTATCACCAATGATCCTTTAGTGAACTTCCACACCTTATCTATAAATATGGATATACAAACTTCACTTTCCAAATGACTTGTTGAAATTATATTTTTCCTTAGATATGGAACATGTCTTACCTCTTTCAACATCCATTGGTTTCCATTGCTTTGCTTTATTTTTACCTTTCCCATTCCAACGATTTTGCTTGGTGCATCATCACCCAAATGAACTTGTCCAAAATAACCTTGAACATAATCTAGAAAATGTTTCCTATAGGGTGTGGCATGAAATGAAGCCCCTGACTATACTACCCAAGACTCAAAAATATTTTCTACAGAAAGAATCAAAGCATCTTGTAACACATCACTTGTTACATTTGCTTCCTGATTTTTTTCCTGCCGTCCATCTCTTTGTTTCTTTGGAGCTCTGCAATCTTTCTTCAAATGTCCTTTGTTCCCACAATTCTATCACTCTATCTTTCCGAATATGGATTTGGATCTACCCTTTCTAGAATTCCCATGGTTCCATGAGCCCTTTCCTCTATCCTTTTGCCTTCCCCTGTTCTCCATGTTTAATGTATTACCTGATGTCTCACCTATGCTTTTTCGTCACATTTCCTCACTAAGAATAACACCAACAACATCATCAAATTTTAAAGTGTTTGAACCAAAGACATAGTTACTTACAGCCATGACCAAGCCATTCCATCTTTCTGGAAATGATAACAACATTAAAAGATCCCTGAACTCATCATCAAAGTCCAGTTTTACATAACTTGGTTGATTAGTAACCGTATTAAATTCATTTAAATGATCTGCAACAGACCCACCTTCTGACATATTCATATTAAATAATATCTTCATTAGAAATACCTTATTGGATGCCGAGGGTTTTTCATATAGTTTAGCCAATGTGTCCATCAACTCCTTTGTTGTATTTTCTTTCGAAATATTGAAAGCCACCGATGCTTCCAGGCTCATCTGTATCGTTCCTAGTGCCTTTCTATCAAGAACCTTCCATTCTTTATCCTTCATGGCTGTCGTATTCTTTTCTTTTCAACCCTATGGTAGGAATAGATCCTTCGTATATAAATAATCATCCATATGCATATTCCATAACTGGTAGTTTTTTCGTTAAATTTCGCGACCCTAAACTTTCCATATTTTTCCATTGCACCCACTCAAACCAGGAACCCTCTTTTCTTGCGAGTTACCTTTCGCTTTGATACCAGTTTTTAGAAAAATAGGATCATGGAGCAATAAAATAAAACAAATGCAGAAATAAAACACAGAAGATACACAATATAATAGAGACACAGATATACATGGTTCACCCTGTGTGGGATACATCCACCAAAGAAATTTCCAAGTCCTTCCTTTATTATTATGCAACAAATGAAGGGATACAACCTACAACACACCCGTTGTAGATTCCTCTTCTTTCCCTCACAATATCCTTACGCAAAATAAACTATTCACAATGATACATAGCTGAAATACATTTCCCTCATAAAAGAGGGTTTCCTTCTAGGGAAAAAAACACTAACATAACTTTTATTGTCAGATCTGTGATCTTATAATGAACGGTTCATATTTACAATGAAATTACAATACACATTTATAAGGCAATTTTTCCTTCGAGGCCTTCGGCTCCGAACGCCCATCAGGGAACACTATCCCTCGAACCCTCACTGAGGGCCCACTTTCTCGTGAATTCCCTAACCAAGGGGATGGACCCTGCAGAGGGGGTAACCCCCCTCTGCACTCCCCCGTGTGGAGGAGTGTATGTTCTGTCAGGGTATAAAGTATTCATGGGGTATAAACATGGATGAAACAAAAGGCCTCTGAATCAAGAAGGTAAGCAAGATCCACAACCAACACCACCTACCATCAAGGCCATATAATCAACTAGATATGGAACCGATACAACCAAGTTTTAATGAAGAATAAACTACCCCTGTCTATTCTATTGAAATGGTATATCTACAACAAACTCTTGTTAATTATATATAGAGAACTCCATCAGGACGAGATCTTTATGAAAAATTTAATTTTAGCTGGCCACCTTTTGACCCTCCACATACCTCTACCACTGTCGGTGCAGAGGCAGGACCATCAGGTCAACCCATCGACTGTCTTGTCAAACCAACAAACAATATTTCTACCACTTTAGGTGAAGTTCAAAGTGAAACAGGAGTCGTGTTACCTAGTCATGTGAAAAGTACCTTGATGGTTATGCCTCTCATTCCTATTCAAGCTACAACTTTATATACTCCACAAAATCCTGTTGGGACATCTTTGCATCATGAAATTTTAAAACCTACCAAACAACTAAAACCATTTGTAGGACAAATCCCTACTAGGGGGAAATGCCCCTTTAGTGGAAAAATCCCTATTGGGGGCAACCGTCCTCCAGCATACAAAATCCAACTAGGGGACAAACCCCTCTTATAGATTACATCCCATTTTATTCCCAACAAATGGCAGGGGGACAATATCAACCTTCATTCACCAGAAACCCCCCACAATCTTGGGGACTACCCCAGGGAGGTCAGTTCCATCAACCACATTAGGGAGGGACATCGTACCCCAACCCGCAAGTAGGAATACTAAATCCCAATCCTTCTGGACTACATTTTGGACAACCTTTCCTAGTAGTCCCAAATCCCACTTGGGGCCTGTTGATGGGCATTTATGACCCACCATCAACTTGAAGGGAATAGTCCAGTCTGAGGTTGTATAAATAACCCAATCCGTTTGGAATAACTACCCCTGACGGGTTTAAGGGCTCTATTAGTCGATAAAGGGATCTAATCTAAACTACAAAAATAAAATAACTAACTATGCATTAACAAAGATATACTATATACATTCACTATTCTCACTTTTATATACAACATATACAAATAAACAGGTGGAAGATTTACGAGAAACCTTGTAAACTAAGGTTGTACAAGAGAACCGAATCTTAGTAAAAATTAAATAGTTTTAGAACATATTACTAATCTAATTTTAACCTTTAAACTAAGAAAAAAAGGAAAATAAATGAATGTAAATAATAATGTTTTAACTTAAATAAACAAAGTACTTAAGCTTAAATGTTAATTTACATTCAAAAAATATAAATCAAAACAAATAGAAAATCATTAACCTATAACTGGTCAATATTTAAAGAGAACTTTTGATTGTGCCTTCCTGTACAATGCTACTCTAACAACCCGTCTTCTAAGAGAAATATATAGCAGAAGGTTCTGCAACTCTAATATTGTGACAATGTCAGGATGAAAATCACTTTGACTAACAATTTAAATCTTATTTAAAATGCAGAAAGAACAACTTTCAAATTATGTTTCTTAGTGAAGATATAATAGACTAATCGACAATAAGAAAAATCTCAATTGAAAAATTATATCTCTACAAATCTGAATTACATGAATAAACTCAATATAATACAATATTTGTATCAAAATAATACAATCATCAAGACCAAGATAATTGAGATAATGGACTGTTAAAGATTGACAAAATTAATACATAAATGATAACAATTAACCATGTATTGATAAAACAAACTAAAGTTAATTTAAATCAATGCATAATCAATTACTCAAAGAATATGAACCATAATCAAAATATATTATAATGAAAACAAAACCCTTTTACTCATAGCACAAAATCCATTAAGCAATCTGGAATTTCATATTCTTCTTCGAAAATACTGGTCCATTCTCCCAAAAATTCCAACCATCCGTTAATCCTTTTGAAAAGAAAAAGTTTACAAAATAAATAATATACAAAAGAAAGGATAAAAATACTCCTCTGAATTTCCTCAATCTCCCTGTGGCTCTAAACTTTTTCATATATTTATGCAATGAATGAATAGTCTCGGCATCACTAACAATTTCCGCCACCTGAAATTTTCCTTGGAAAGAAACCACAATATCTCTAAAATTGCATGTTTGTTTGGGAAAAATATCGCAAGTAGGCTAAATGGGCCCGTTCTGCAGATGGGTTTTTAGTCGTTTCTTGATATTCTTCATGTCTTGGCTACAATCAGCCCCTCAAAATTGTTTGTATGTTCTTGAACACATTTCCAAATCTTATATGTTGTTCATAAATTATTTGCAACAATCTAATGTTATTTTTGGATCAATTATCTTGAACGTACTTAGATAAAAAAATCAAGTTGTGATCAGATCCATACCAAATATATGATAATAGAAACTTATGAAACATAAATAAACCAATTTAATAACCTAAATATAAATATTGTGAATAAAACAAAATCCACTACAATAAAATTAAAATGAATTTAAACAAAAAGCTAACTATAAGTTATAAACAAATATTGGTTATATTTTCCTTTCCAATATGATCTTAAAATTTTAGAAGCTTCAAGTTGATGGAGAGGAGAAGAATATTAATTTTGGGTTTCCACAAAAGCAAACAAATGATAGATAATTCTTTTTATCTATTTTTATTTTTATTTTGAAATGAGATGCAAAATGACAAAAGAATTTAATTAATTAAACCTACCAAATGATTTTGTGAAAATGAGAAACCAACCAAGATATTATTTGATGAAGTATTGAACCCATTATCCAGAATAGTCAAACTTGTTAATGAGAAAAAGACAAAAACACAATCATCATTTAAACGAAAGTAAACAATTGATCAAAATTAATGTTTTCATTTAAATTAAGATTTCTATGTTCGTCTCTCCTTTATTCAAATTTGATCAAATGTGAACAAATGTCATAGAAAAGATGTGTCGCAATAAGATTTCTTCTTGTAAAATCATTTTTATTAATACATATCTTAAACCAATCCATTCTCATAGCAAATAAATTCAATTAGGAAGAGATAATAACAAACTTCCAAGTTATGAAGCTCATCCATCAACATAAAAACTCTGTAGAAAGAAAAATGAAATGGCATTTGAATTTCATGAAATTCAAACCAAAGAAAAGAAAAGAATATAAAATCAAACCAACCTCGAAACAAATAAAACCAATACCAATCCAATCAAGTCAGAGGGAAACAAACGAAGAATCCAAGTAAAATTTAGAGGGACCCTAGATTTTGATTAAAGAAAAAGAAGGGGGTTGTTGCAGGCAACCAACAAATGGAGACTCACTGGGCAGAGCAGTTATCTCTGCATTGATTCATAACATATCATTATGAGGAATTATAGTAAGAGGTACCAAGTTGTCATATCTTCAGATTTCCTTAAGAAAATCCCTTGTTTGGTCTATATAGTATTGATATTAGCTCTGCAGACATATATAGATTGATGTTACCATAGTTCATGAATTGAGGGGAAATATCTTGTAAAGAATTAAAATATGTACTACTATTTCACCAATGGGTCATGAAAGCTTTAAGAAAAGGACTTCAATACCATAGGCAGGGTTGCTGCTTCCAACAGACATTCATAGCCTCAACGGGGTTTCCTTTTAACCTATATGATTTCCTTGATCCCATCTAATAGTTTAAGCACGCGTGATGGATCATTCCTGGAATTATTAAGTTTTATTCTTATAAAATTTTGGTGACTAACTGAAAGTCACTATTTTTGTCTTGGTGACCAGTTAGAAAGCAACTTCATCCATATAAATACATGGAGGTGAGCAAGTCGGCTCGTGATGAGACCTCTTGTCCTTCAGTCGAGAAGGCTGAAGGCCACTACCCTGGCTGGTTACCAGAAATGGTAATGTCACTTCTGTAAAATTCCTATGGTCATGATGGATCAACTCATGATGATACCTTCCAACTCTAAATTAGAAACTTTATGCTTCATTATTTCAAACTCACAATTGATCCAATCATGAAATTTGATTTTATTCTCTGAATAAGAGATTATCTAGAAGACGGGGAAACAAAAATGGAATGTCCCTTAAGGAATAGGATGGTGTAAAATGTCTTATAATAGCCATGATAACCATAGATCACTCCAAATTTCAGAGATAATTCCTTACAAGAATGTTTAAGGGAAATAAGAATGGTAACAATCGAAAAAAATTGTCTAATAGAGTTGAGATAAATCTTGTTTCAAGACCAGATTTAGACTATCTCAGGTTATTTGGAGACCAACAGGTGGTATGATCTTTTGAATAATATTTCCATATGGTGATAAGTTTCAAACAACAAATTTATTGAACCAGAAATATAGACAAACAATAAAAAAAAAGACTCACTCAAAAATAGAAAAGAAGGAGCATTCAACAAACCAAATCATCTTTTATTGAAACAAATAAAAATTAGAAGTACATCGAAACAAACAAATCAAAACAACAAAACAAAACTTTCAAAAAACGATTTTGGCCAAAGATAAACTCTAGCTTTTGGATATGCTATCATCCCATTATAAAACAAAGGAAGAACTAAATAATATAAAGTCTCATTTATGGGAAGGTTCTTTCCTTGGGATAATGTTTCATGAGATGTGAGTTTATTTAGAGATTAAAAAAAATAGAAAAATTCCTATTAAGATGAGTGCAGTCCTACTCGTGGCACCTTGGGTCAGGGTTGAATTCAGGTGAATTGACATTTTAACTTTACTTATCTCTTTACTTTCCATTTTAAAATTTCCATGATGATAATGCATTTTTGAAAACAAATATTCAATGAAAAACAGAGAGAAAAGGATTAAAGTGGACTTCCATGACAACATTCATAGTATGATTCTCTTGGTGTACCCACTTGTGTTCATAACTGCATTATTACAAAAAGAAACAGTGAGAAAGAAAACTAAAGGAAACCTACTCTAACTACTAAACAAATTGAAATACTAAGTGAATTCATGCTTCCAATGCAACCATCAGAGTAACTCCAATCCTGCAATGAAAACAAAATTGAATATTAGTAACAATAATGGTAGTATATAGAAATTTGACAAAAATACATCATACTTACCTTTATAGTCATCATTTAGAAACAAATCAAGCATGACCTTACCATTCCCTTGAACATTCTGGATGTATGAATCCTTTAGCCATTTTGCAATCTTATCTTGATATGGGTTGTAATGGCATGGAAGGATGTAAGTGAGTTTGGGAAACTTGTCAATATTATGGGGACTTGACATAACCATCGGCCAAGGCCGAAGTGCCCCATCCTCCTGAAAATTATCCAAGTATCCATCAATTTCTTCACATGGAGGACCTAAAAAAATCATGTCATGCTTACCTCCTATATATTTAGGTAGAAACAAAGAAAGCACAACTTTATCTTTATTATGAATATTTTTTAGATATGAATCCTCAAGCCATTCTAATATATTGTCATAAAAATTAGAATGCAAACTATGACTTCAACGAACTAGATATGTCAATGGGGAACGCATCATAAGAGGATTCATGACATCAATTGGATTATTGGTTTGAACACTTCCTTTGATGAGATGGATCATTTCAAAACGCGAAGCATAATCATTAAAATTTGAACTAATCAAAGAATGAATATGAAATGTAGAATATTTGATCTCCATAAGAATGAGTGCATTGTTTTTTTCAAAAATAAATCATGTAAAATCATCTTGCAACATATATTTTTCCCATGCGAGTGATGAAAGTGAAAGTGTCAAATACAACTTCATAAATGTTATGTTTGAAATTAATTTCACCAAATCTTGGCATATCGAAAAGATCGGATTGTGATGACAAAGAGTAAGACACCGTGGGTAAAATATCATGCACACTAAAATCTAAGAAGAGATTGGTATATAAAGAGTAAAATAAATTAGAAATGAGCACATGAAAATATTCTCTTGAGCTATGATAATTAACAATGGCATTCTCAAGACATTCCTCTTCACTTGCTTTAATACTTTCACTTTGTTTGGGTGATAACTCCTTCAAGATAATATGATCATCTAAATTTTCCTCCTATATGATAGATATTTCAAAACTTTCATGACAATCATATAATCTTTCCTGTGGATAAGGTATGATTTGTGGATGAAGGTTTAAGGTTTCTTCTTCCAATTGTATATCTACATCTCTAATCTATTTCATTGGAATGTTAGAATGCTTAAGATCATTTTCATTACATAACTGTTCTTCAATATTTGAATCTAAGTACTGATTAGAGAAAGAGTTAGAAGAATATGGACATATACCTAGACCCACAATAAAATCTCCCTTCACCATAGTTGAGGATTAAATATGGAATGGTTCAGAGGAAAAAATAGTTTGATTGTCAGTGAGAACATTTTCAGTAGATTTTACCTCCCTTGAGTGTTCAAGATTCTCTGATGGATTACTCTCATCATGCAAACAAAATTCATCTTTCTTAGGATTTGTAATTGATTTATAATTTGTGATTGAATATGGCTTGAGGAAAGGGCCACAAACAAAATTCATCTTTCTTAGGATTTGTAATTGATTTATCATTTGCGATTGGCTTGAGGAAAGGGGCACAAACATCAAAGAGGAAATTTAGTACAAATGACATGTCATAAAGATGAAATTTACAAATAACATGATGGATGCTTGTTGAAAATACTTTTGGATATGAATCATCATTGATTAGTAGAGACTGAAATTCTTCACATAATCGATTGTAATCATAAATTTCAAAGGCATCTGAAAATTCCTCTATAAATTGAAACCAATCAACAATGCAATATGTTGGAAAAGACTCAAACCAATGTTTAATCCGACCCCTGAAAGTGAAAGAAAAAAATCTTCATAAAACCTTTAAATCAGAAATATCATGTTTGATGCACTTACACCAAAACTTGTTAAGATGGTCTTTTGCCGATACATTCCCCTTGCCATCAAAGGTGAGTTTGGACAAGCGATAAATTGTATTGTTGGGAATAACAAGAAATGAGAAATGGAAAGAATGTTCCATCACAGTGGTTTGGGAAAGATCCATGAGAGATTAGATACATTCTATATAAATACTCTACAAGGCTAGCTTGTCAGTCTGGCCTGCCTTCTAGTG
>JASDQU010103311.1:16194-59795 GCA_032191745.1 Picea mariana | reverse complement strand
TAACATGTGTTTCTTTCACATGAAGTGCCCTTCAGGATGCACCACGTGCTCCAAGGGTGCCACTCACCGACTTGTGTTTCTTTTGCGCGACGTGCCCTTCAGGATGCACCACGTGCTCCAAGGGTGCCACTCGCCAACTTGACTGATTGGTAGACATATATAACCCCTGGAGTCAACACTCCGCTAGGTGAACTTGTGGGAGACTAAGGGCTCTAAGGAATAAGCCCCCCGCCTTATTGCGCGCCCCTTAGAATCATCGTGAGTGATTGTCACAGTCTGCCCTCACGGCATTGTGGATCCTCTCAAACTAGGTAATCATTAACCTATAGTTCGAGCCACGGTGGGAGTGCTAGTAGGCTGTGGCAGGGCTGTTGTCCACCCCTCTCCCTCAACCTCTCTGGAAATCATGTGTAGCCCCTTTACTCCATATGTGAGTCTGGTCGGCAAGCTATCGTCAGTCTGCAACATCAACAATCATGTCAGAACATTTCCACATCAATCATCAAATCAATGAAATATCATAGTAAATAAATCAACCCAAATAACACACTCCCTAACTCAATCCAGAGTCCAAGGGGTTCCATTGATGCCTCTGCATCCTCAAGGTCCAAAACCCTGCACACTCAATAAAACTGAGTCAATAGAACCTGTCTATGTCAAAGAAGTAAAACATCATGTCATCTATCATAACTCATCATAATCAAGGATAAATGTTTTAATATCATAAAGTCCAGATCACTTGCGAGCAAGTGTCCTCAAAGAATAAGTTTTCTCAGTGCGCCAGAGAGGGATGTTACAATTAAAAAAATTAATACATAAATGATAGAAATTAACCATGTATTGGTAAAAAAGACTAAAGTTAATTTATCAATCCATAATCAATTACTCAAAGAATATGAACCATAATCAAAATATATTACAATGAAAACAAAACCCTTTTACTCACAGGACAAAAGCCATTAAGAAATCTAGAATTTCATATTCTTCTTTGAAAATACTGGTCCATTCTCCCAAAAATTCCAACCATCTGTTACTCCTTTTGAAATGAAAAAGTTTAAAAAATAAATAATATACAAAAGAAAGGATAAAAACCCTCCTCTGAATTTCCTCAATCTCCCCATAGATCTGAAATTTCTCATATATTTATGCAATGAATGAACAGTCTGGGCGTCACTAACAATTTTCACCACCTGAAATTTTCCTCTGAAAGAAACCACAATATCTCTAAAATTGTGTGTGATCCAAAAAGGTTTCAGAGAAGACTAAGGACAACTCAGAATTTGCAGAAGCAACTTAGGAAGCTGAGAATGGCCTCAACAGACATAGAAAGAGAAAAAATTCAAAGTCCTCATAACTTAGTGAAATTGGAATCATCATGAAGAGCGTATCGCAAGATTTCCAATGGAATAAATGGTTCGTCAAATGGAGTTAGGGATAAAAAGATATTCACGGTCAAAATTTTGGTCAACCTACCCTAGTCAGCAAGGATAAGTCAGCATCCGTACTGCTGACATCAACATCAATACAAATGATGTCGGTGTCCATACATTATACGTGGCACTATAAATGGTGATGCGTGACTTGTTGACTACAACATGACATTCATGGTGATGTGGCAACACCAGAGGCTGCCATGTGTCACTCATTTTTGACATTTTTTGGGTTAACATGTGGACCAATGAGGAAGTGCCACATGGCAGTTCATACATCCACGTGGCATACCATATGGGACGTGGCAGGATGATGTGGCAGCATGACTGTGCAAGTGGATTATGTGGGCCAATAAATGATCGCCACATGGCCTAGTCATAGGCTTCCACGTGGCAGTGGAAAAATGCCCAATGAGATTTAGAAACTGAAAGTTTGAAAAAAAAAGGGTTGGCCAACGACCAACCCCTTTTCCACTAAATTTAGCAATGGATCCACTCTCTGCCAAATACAGTGATAGTTTCATTATTCCTCCATACTAAGACTACTGCACCAAATCTGCGAGGGATTTAATATAGCATATGCTTGTAACTACACACCAAAAGAGGAGGCCTGCGAGCTTGACCTTGAGACCTCCCCAACCATAAACCTTAATAAGACATCCACCAACCATTAGGCCAATGACCTTCATTGGTAAACTCTGCCCCTTTTTTTATTTAAGAGATGGAATTTAGCCAATGTAGAGGAGGGTGATTGATGGTACATCTAGGCATGTTTTGGGAGGCAAAGTGCAGTGAATTAATTGCAGAGTGTAGGCACAAAAATCGAGATGAGATTTCTCAAGGGTCTAGGAGTGCCAGAGTCAGATTGAGGCGTGGATACAGTCATTTTTAGGTAATTATACACCACGAATTCAATGGTGTTGTTTGTTTTCTGATATGAGCAAAAATTATGCCGCTTGATTACAGAATGACTTATACTTATGTATTTTTCCAAATTATTTTGCTAAGTTAATAAAAAGGCCTACCCATTTGAAAGAAGGACCCAGAGACGTATTCCACTAGGGACAAACTCCATTATCAATTTTTTGTGTTCATATTTGACGCTTATGTCTCTTCATTAATGATTTTTTCCTTGTTTATGGTGCACTTTAATTTATGCTCATTTAATACAATTCTTTATAAGTTGCTTCAATGAAAAGGTCTTGGATCATGTTGGTATCAGAGCACTCATATTTGACTTGAATTGTTGAGTGTGAATGTTTACTAGGGCCAAGCATAAGCAGGGTGAAGGAACTCTTAAGACTTTCAATCCATAAGTTGGTCGTGCATCCCGAAGGAAGAAAATGACAGAAGAGAACAAGCATTATGAACAAGAGAAAAACTTCCATATGGTCTTTTATCACATGTCAGCAATGGTCAAGTGAATGTATGGATACTACGAGAATAGGATGAAGAAGAAAGATAATAAAAAGGAAGCACAAGATGATGATAATGCTTCAGTAAACCAAGGGCTGGAGGAGACTCTCTTGAGCCTCCATCTTTGCCATCAAGTTCTAGATCTTCTTCCTCTGAGCACTCTCATCATTCTCATCATTATAGCCATAGAGATTCTTTTAAGAAACCATTATTAAATCTTGATGTAAAATTTTCTTTACCTATGTTTAATGGAGATGCTAATCCTGGAAAGATATATAATTGGATTTGACAGGTTGAAGTATATTTCTATGTTCAACAGATTGATGAAGAGGAAGTTAAAGTGAAGTTGGATTCTCTTTGGTTGGAAGGCACCGCTCTTGTATGGTGGGAGAGAAAACTTTAGAACATAAGTAAGTAGGGTAATCTTATTTCATCATGGTCAGAATTTAAATCAGCTATAAGGAAGAAATTTTATCCATTGGATTATTTACATAAAGAAATGATGGAATGGAAAACTTTAAGACAAAGTAAAGGTCAAACTGTACAAAGTTTCACAGAAGAATTTAGGAAGAAATCTCTTGCATTAAACATTCCTTTGGATTCCTATGGAACTTTAATGAAGTATATTGGCACACTTCATAGTTACATTTGTTATACTTTTCTATTATTTAACCCCACCGGTCTTGATGAAGTTTGTGTGCAAGCCACTCACCTTGAGAACATGGGAAATCATGTTCAAGAAGATCCCACAAAGAAACCTTCAAATCTCCCACATTAGCAGTTTAAGAAGTTTAAAAAGAGGGACAAAAATACCACCACTATAAAGATATAAGAAGGAAAACCATCTTGCACTCATTGCAATAAAAGTGGTCACGATGATGAACACTATTGGAAACTACATCCATAGAAGAGACTGAAATAGTTCAGTGGAGAGGGGAAGACAAATACCGTTGCTATAGTACAATAAGATCTTGGTTCTGATTCAGGAGACAAGGGAAATATCACAACGGATGGAGTACAAGCTAAAGATTCCCTTCATGCTAGTTAAAATTCCAATAATGAGTCTCATGATGATGAAAGAAACAAGAATGAATTATTTCATATAAGAGTTGTATCTAAACACACTAAGATAGATACATTGTTTGATACCGGTTCCCAATTAAAATTGATATCTGAAGAACTTGTCAAAAAGATGGGTCTTGAAACTAAACCACATCCAAAGCCGTATCCTCTTGGTTGGGTATGTGATAAAACAAAACTTAATGTCACCAAGCAATGTAGGTTCATAGTTTCTATTGATTCAAAGTTGATTGATGAAGTGTATTTGGATGTTGTATCACTTGATGTATGTGGCATAGTGTTGGGGAGTCCTTATCTTTATGATAGAAAAGAAGTATTCTTTATCCATGAGAACAAATGTCACCTTACTAAGGGGGGAGTGGAATATATTGTTAGAGCCCACAACATGATGGTAAACACAACACTTGTTAGTGCATGACAAATGAAGAGACTCGTAAACACTAATAAAATATATGTACTCATGGTCGTAAGGGAGAAAGACGTTGAAACATCTGACACTTTCCAAGGATTTGATCCTTCTCATAAGAAAGAACTAATTGATATTGTTTCTAAGTATGATGATATTTTCCAAGAACCAAATGGATTACATCCTAAGAGGGAAATCCAACATGAAATACATATTCAACAGGATTCTCCTCTTCCTAATGTGGGCATGTATAGTATGTCAGTTGTAGAGATGAAAGAGATCAAGAAGAAGGTAGAAGGCTTATTGGATCAAGAGGTCATTAGACCGAACTCATATCCTTGTGGTTCGCCGATTGTGATGGTGCCAAAGAAGGATGGAACATGGTGAATGTGTGTCAATTATTGGGCCTTATATAAAATCATTGTGAAAAATCGATACTCTCTTCCTCGTATAGATGATTTACTTGATCAGTTATATAATGATTTTTGTTTCACTAAGTTGGATTTGCATAGTGGATACCATTAGATTAGGGTTGCATAACAAGATGCATGGAAGAATTCCTTTAAAACCAAACAAGGATTTCTTGAGTGGTTAGTTATGTCATTTGGGCTTTGTAATTCTCTATCAACTTTCATGCATGTCATGAATGATGTATTCAGTCCATTTCTAGATGATTTTGTGATTGTATATTTAGACAACATTCTTGTATTTAGCGAGACTTGGCATGGACATGTAAGGCATGTAAAGAAAGTATTGGATACTTTGCAAAGTGAAAATTTGTATGTAAAATTGTCCAAATGTGAATTTGGTAAGAGTGCACTTGTGTACTTAGGTCATATTGTAGGAGGAGGACAATTGAAAATTGATCCTTCCAAGATTGATGTAATTGTAAATTGTCTTGAGCCCAAAAGTGTAATTGAAATATGAAGCTTATTTTCTCTCAAATACCTGAGAATCCACACCTCTCAAATAGCTGAGAATCCACTTTACTACCTCCCAATGTTCTTTACCTGGATTTTTCATATACCTTCTCACAACTCCCACTACATGTGCAATATCTGGTCTTGTGCAAACCATCACATGCATCAAGCTTCCAACTAGTGATGAATAAGGGACCCTAGAAATGTATTATATCTCCTCCTTTATATTGGGACACATTTCCTTAGTTAATTTGAAATGGCTGGCCAAAGGTGTACTAACTACTTTTTCATTCTTCATTATAAACCTCTTCAACACCTTCTCTATGTACTCACCCTGAGACAATGTCAATTTGCAATTTTTATTGTCTCTTGTTATTCTCATACCAATGATTTTCTTTGTAGCACTCAAATCCTTCATCTCAAATGAATTAGATAATTTATTCTTGAGAACATTTATATCCTTCATATTAGACCATGTAACAAGAATGCCATCTACATACAATAGAAAGATAATATATCCTCCATTTTCTAGTTTTTTAAAATAAACACAGTGATCATAATGACATCTATTATAACCTTGTTCTATCATAAACCTACCAAACTTCAAATATCACTGCCTTGGAGCTTGCTTTAGTCCATACAAGCTCTTCTTCAACCTGCATACCAAATTCTCCTTTCCTTTGACCTCATACCCCTATGGTTGCTACATATAAATATCTTCCTCCAAATCCCCATGAAGAAAAGATGTTTCTACATCTAATTGTTCAATATGAAAATATTCTACTACCACAAGACTTAAAATAGTCCTAATTCAGGTCATTTTAACAAGAGGAGAAAACATTTCATCAAAATCTATACCTTTATTTTGTTCAAACCCCTTTACAACAAGTCTATCCTTGTAACTCTTTTTGCCTCCATCTTCTTCCTTCAACTTGTAAACCCATTTATTCTGTAATACTCTTTTTCCTGCAGGCAACTAAACCAAGTCCCAATTCTTGTTATTTACCAAGGTATCCATTTCCTCTTTCATTCCTTTCTCCCATTTCTTTTTAGTGTCTACCTGCATTGCCTCTTCATAACATTATGGTTCACTAGAATCAATCAACAATAAATAATACAATGAAGGAGAATATCACTCAGGGGGTCTACATAACCTAGTAGATCTTCTAACAACACTTGCAGGAGTTTGAGGTACATGCTGATCCTGTTGTTGTACATTTTGATTTTCTGGTACCTTTGGAATTTCTTTTTCAGTGATCTCATCAAGCAATGTGTATTATGGTTTTTCTTTTTCTTGTTTCCTTCCCTGCAACTGATCTTTGTACAATACCTTCTCATTGAATATGACATATTTAATCCTAATTATTTGTTTATTTTCATAATCCCATAAGCTATAAAAAAAAATCATTAACACTGTATCCAATAAAGGTACACTTCTTGGATTTTGCCTCAATCTTTGTTCTATTTTCTTTATCAATATGGACAAATTATTCACAACCGAAAGTCTTCAAAAAATAATAGTTTACCTTTTTACTTGTTCATGCCTCCTCTAGAATTCCACCATCCAAAGAGATTGAAGGTCCTTTATTTATTAAGTAAACAACAATATCTATAGCATCTGCCCAAAAATGTAAGGGAAAACCAACATGCAATCTCATACTCCTTGCACACTCCATGATTGTCCGGTTCATCCTTTCTGACACACCATTTTCTTTTAGTGTTCCTTGAACTCTCTTCTCCATACAAATCCCATGGTATGAAAAATAATCATCAAATTCCTTGCTGCAATATTCACCTCCATTGTTTGATCTGAGGCACTTCAACCTTTTTCATGTCTTCTTCTCAACCAAATCTTTCCATTTTTTAAAAGTATAAAAAAAATCAGATTTTTGTCGAATGCAATAAACCCAAGTTTTTTTAGTTGCATCATCAATAAAAGTAACATAATAATGAGAGCTTCCAAGAGATTATACCTGAGTTGGTCCCCATACATATATATGCACAAGATCTAACCTTTCACTCTTTTTTTCTTTTCTGACTCTGAGAAACCTGACTCTCTTTTGTTTTTCGTAAACACAATGCTCACAAAAATCCAAATCAATTTGTTTAAGATTTCGCAACAAATTTATTTTGTGAAGTATCTACATCCCCTTCTCACTCATGTGTCCAAGTCTATGATTCCACAGTGTTGTATCCACTCCCGTAGAAGCTAAAGAGATAGAAAAGTCAGTATTACCAGTACATAAATACAATGTACCTACCTTCTCTCCTTTTTCTATCACCAATGATCCTTTGGTGACCTTCCACACCTTATCTGTAAATATGGATATACAACCTTCACTTTCCAACTGCCCCATTGAAATTATATTTTTCCTTAGATCTGGAACATGTCTTACCTCTTTCAATAACCATTGGTTTCCATTGCTTTGATTTATTTTTACCTTTACCATTCGAATGATTTTGTATGGTGCATCATCATCCAAATGAACCTGTTAAAAATAACCTTCAACATAATATAGAAAATGTTTCATATGGGGTGTGGCATGAAATGAATCCCCTGAATATACTACACAAGACTTAGAAATATTATCTATAGAAAGAATCAAATCATCTTGTAACACATCACCTGTTACATTTGCTTCATGATTTTTCTTCTGATGCCCATATCTTTGGAGCTTTGCAGTCTTTCTTCAAATGTCCTTTCTTCCCACAATTCCAACACTCTATCTTTCCAAATCTATATTTGGATTTTCCCTTCCTAGAATTCTCGTGGTTCCCTGATCCCTTTCCTCTATCCTTTTTTCTTCCCATGTTCTCCATGTTCAACGCATTACCTGATGTCTCACTTGTGCTTTTCTATTTTCCATCGCATTTCCTCACTAAGGATAACACCAAAAACATCATCAAATTTTAAAGTATTTGAACCAAAGATAGAGTTACTTACTGTTGGCATAGGGGAAGACCTAGGGTTCAATGGTTCAACAATGCACAAAAAAAACCCTAACCACCCACCCACCTTTTCCAACTGGCTCAAAATAGTTTTCTGGCAATTTTGGTAATTTACTATTTTTAGTCGTTTTTAACTTTTGGGACCATTTTGAGGCCCTAAACGATGTTTTTTTTGGAAAAAAGGTTTGCAATACAAAATTTTCTTCCATATTGTACCTAAAATGAATTTTCTCAACAATCCCTTTCCAACGGGCTATCATATGCCTAAAATAGAGATTGTATGCAAAAGTTACGACCCCAAGAAGTTGATGTACTAACTTACCCAAACAGGGCCACATGACTTTTGGTGCTTCATCTCCTAGGGTTAGGTTTTTGGATGTCAGGGGATTTTGGCATTCCTGATTATTGTAAAAAGGCCTTTAGAGCCTCATTGTAATCATCTTCTTGCGAATGTGAGTAGCTGTCACATCTCTTCTCAGAGATAAGCTACCACCATTCTAGCGAGTCTTTCACTCTGTATTTTTACATCTTTGTACATTTATTTCATTAATAGAAATCATGTATTACTATATATATATGTTTATGGTTGCATCTGTAATACATTTCTGTTATATTATTGAATATCCTCAATATCTTTGTGCATTTATTTATTATATCTCCGCTCTCATTTCGTGCCGAAAATAATCCAGATTAGTGGTATTAGAGCAGGCTGCTTTTGATCATTTTTTAGTGCATGTCCTCGACAAGGTCTGAGTATACAAAGTTGGGTCTTGATATTTTCTCTCTTGAAGACAATCTCTCTCACACACCCAAGAAACCCTCAATGGCGGAATAAAAGAAAAACAATGGAGCAGATGATCCTATCAATCTATTGCTTGAGCAAGCTCTTACGTGACAGAGGGACGAAATGATGGAGAATTGTCTCACATCCTTCAATGCCTCCTGATAGCATCAGACACATCTTTATCAAGCGGCCACTTTGGAGGCACCTCTCCTTTTAAGGTACAGGTCAATTTTTATATTCCTATATTTGAAGGTCAAATAGATGCGAATGCCCTAGATAAATGGTTAAATCTGCTAGAAGGTTATTTCTCTGTTCACAATTTTTTCGACAGATAAAATATCACCTTCGCACTCCTTAAAGCTCTCCCTCATGTCAAACATTGGTGGGAAACTTACTAGGAGAAAATTTCCACAGAGGAGTCTGGAATATATGGGGCCGATCCCACTTGGTATTTCTTTTTGGATGCGGTAAAGGAACAGTATTACCCTGTTGGCAACTATGAGGACCAGTACATGAGATGGACCACACTACGACAATAGAGGGGCCAAGTAGTCTCGGAGTTCACTAATACCTTCCATACCTTGTGCACCAAGATAGGTATCAAAGACTCCAAATGACATTTGCTTCTAAAATATCGTGGGGCTCTACACAGATACATCCAAACTAAAATGGATTTTCTAGACATATCATCACTTGGTGCTGCCTATCGATATGTTGTTAAAATCGAGAAGAAATTTAAGAACTAGAACAAAGTGGAGTTTGGGTCTACAAATCCACAACAACCAAAGTATGACAAAGACATCCCTAGAAAATAGTCCCCCGAAAACCAATCCAAGCCACAAGAAAAGAAGGGTCACGGGAAGACAAAGAAGGACACCAGAAAATGGTGCAATTTCCACAAAATACCCTGGCACAACACCGATGAATGTTGCTCAAAATAGTCATTGGTGGCTGAGATCAAAGACAAGGAGCTGAACCCTGATTCAAAATCTGATTCTGAAAATAACGGTAAAAGACAGATCATCGACGTATACCCCACTGCTATTGTCGCGATCGCAACAATTCAACCAAAAGAACCAACAGATCCTGAACAGTGGGAGCACCTTTTTCAGTCACATATGTGGGTGAAGGGGACCCCACTAAATTTTATTGTTGATAGTGGAAACAAGAAGAAGCTCATCTCAGTAGAGGTCGTCAAACAGTTGGGATTGTCGACAACACCACACCCACAGCCATACAATATCGGGTGGCTTCGCCAAGGATGAGATCTTCGTGTTAGCCAACAGTGTTGATTTTCATACAACATCCAGCCCTTCAAGGATGAGGTATTATGTGATGTTTCCCCACTGGATCTCTGTGATGTTCTCTTGGTCCAACCATATATGTGGAAGTGCCATGTTGTTTATGAGTCTCGACCCCGCAGTGTCATTGTTTCTCTAGGGGGTCATCTCTACAAAATACCAAAGGTAGTTTCGACTATTGTTACACCAAATAAGTGTCGCAAGGTAGTATCTCATACAACAAAATTCATCTTCTTCACAATCTGTTCAAAAGGGGAACATAATGACACTGCAAACACTACAGCCTCGCCACAAGCACCTTCTATCCAATAGAAGCAGGTCGACAAGGTTGCAACAAAGAGAAAATTTTCCTTCTTCACACCATCCTCTTATGTATATCGACTTGTTAAACAACCTCAGCCTCAAAAGGTCCTTGATAGACTTCCACAAACTGAGCAGCGTGACATCTCTAGCAAGGCAAGCAACTCACCAAGATTCAGATGCAACAAACATTTTTTCCTCTCCCTTGGGAACTCAATGCAATGGAGACCATTGCTTCCTAAGGATGGAGGATTGATCCAGGTGGATATCAGTGTCCACCAACCTTTTCCAATTGGCTCAGAACAGTTTTCTGGCAATTTTGGTAATTTACTATTTTTAGCAGTTTTTAACTTCCAGGGCCATTTTGAGGCCCTAAATGATGTTTTTTGGGAAAACGGGTTTTCAATGTTAAATTTCATTCCATATTGTGTCTAAAATTAATCTCCTCGATGATACCTTTCCAATGAGCTATCATATTCTAAAACAGAGATCGTATGCAAAAGTTACGACCTTGAGAAGTTGATGTATTAACTTACCCAAATGGGGCCCACATGACTTTTGGCACTTCATCTCCTAGGGTTAGGTTTTTGGATGTCGGGGGATTTTGGCATTCCTTCTTATTGTAAAAATGCCTTCAGATCCTCATTGTAATCATCTTCTTGTGAATGCGAGTAGCCGTCACATCTCTTCTCAGAGATAATATGCCACCATTCTAGCGAGTCTTTCACTCTGTATTTTTACAGTCTCTGTACATTTATTTCATTAATAGAAATCATGTATTACTATATATCTATGTTTATGGTTGCATATCTGATACATTTTTGTTATATTATTAAATATATACGATATCTCTGTGCATTTCTTTATTATATCTCCATTCTCATTTCGTGCCGAAAATAATTCGGGTCAGGCCCTTTCAGCAACACCTGCGAAGAAGATGAAGTCTCACCCGAGGTAGAGGCAGGGGTGGTTGTAGGACTCAAGTGTCTACAACCTAGCTGGGACACATATCTGTGATCACAATACTTAACAGAGCACTTAGCCAATACCATTCATTAGTCTTTAACCCTTTTATTCACATCACAGGTTAAAATCCTAGTTACATAACAATGTGGTATTAACCCAGATCTAACACATATAACCATTCATCACATGGCATCAAAGAATATCTAGCATTCATTAAAATTATACAACACTAAGCATTCATAAATCTATCTATCATAACAATGCACTAAGAAAATACATGAACAATAGGAACAATCATGGCACAAAGCACATCGACACAGGATATACGTGGTTCACCCCAGTGTGGGGCTACGTCCACCAACTCTTCTTCTTCTTTATTAGATTCTTCCAATATTCTTACATGCACAGAGCCACAAGCCAACTCCGCATAGGATAGGAGATCTACGCGCACCTCGCCAGATCCTCCTTCCCCGAGTAGGTAAAGAAAAAATCCTTCTTACAATCTCTTGCACTTACAAAACACTTTCACCGAGCTCTACAAGACTTAACACAATCTTGGCACAAAGACAAGGTTGTGTTAAGTAAGCCAATTTGATCACATAGATCCTGTTGTTCTAGAGTCTATACTTATGGCTATAAAGTACTAAGTCTAGGCATCCAAAAAGAGGGTGAAAGATATAAAGGAAGAAAACAACTGGGAAAAGAAGCTAAGGCTGATTTCTAAGATGTTTGGGTCTAGCTTCCAATTGTTCCTGAATGTTTATGTCCTGTTCAATGGCTTCCCATGAACATTCGAGTTCAGCCCGGGTAGTAGTAGTTTTCAGAATGGTATCAAAAATGTTTGAAGTGAGGCTGGTTTGATCTGAGAGATCGGGTTCTATGTTGGGTTGTCTTGCCACAGGTACAATCATAAAGGAATAGATTTTTTTATAAAGTGTTGGTTGTTGTTTCACCTTTAGATTATACGAGAAAGAATCCCAAAATCGAATTAATAGTATAATGAAATCAAAGGTTGTTTTCCGTAACTGAGTTAAATTTTAAAACCATGCATGAAGTGAGAGAAAACATAGAGTTGTTGAACAATGTGAGGCATCAATCAGGGAAGAATCTCACCTTGTGACAGAAGAAGAAAATAAGCAGGAAAAACATTAATGAAGCATATGATATAGAAATCTAAACAATTCATAGGTCTTGTACCTGCTGATAGTCGATACAGGGGAAAAGCAGTAAACGATTAGATCACTGAAATAAATGATCACCATAGTAGAGGTTGTACTAAATTGCAGCTAAGAATTCATTAAAGACACATATGAGAAATGATGCGAAATGTGAAATAACAGAAGAAACACATAACCCAATCTTGACGGTAAAAAGAGTCTTCGATTTGACTTGTATTAATTATGGTGAAAGAAATATTCTCTGGTACAATTGGCCAAAAGGAAAAAAGACTTTGTTCTATCTTTCAAAATTATACTTATACAATATTAAAATGATTTGAATTCTAATCATTCTAAAAATTTCTATTACAAACTGAAAATGAAGTGTTTCACTTTCTTGTCTCTTGTCTTCCTCCACGTGGGCAGGGCATTTTCTTTTCTTATTCTCTCACTCCAAACATAGGATGGAATAGGCATCTGTTACTACTTGCCTCCAAAATCCTGGCCTTTCCCCTACTCGATACAATTAACACACCTTTCTATCAACTGGGCTATCTTCTTGGAAGGTTCGGCTTGGTTGTTCGCCTTGAAAATGTAGCAATTCTTTGCCAACTGTGGAGATATTTTTCCTACTTTTCGGTCTTCCGTGATGATAGACCACAATTGCAAGCTTGGTTTTATCAACCATTTATCCACTTGGGAAATATCAACCTGACTTACCTGGGATAATTCAACTTGTCCTTTTTCCACATTCTCCTTGATATCCAGCAAATGTTTGGCTATGTCAATTTTTCCCAGTGTTCCAGCACTACCTTCCTTATCGAGATCTAACAAATTTTTATTTATAAAGCCGAATGTTTCTTCACAAGCATCTCTCATCTCTTTATCTCTTTTTCTACTCTCGGATATATTTTTTTCCCACACCTTCAATAAGATGTTACCTATGGTTTGCTCTGGGATAGAAAACCTGGAACAAATGGCCACCTCTTCTTTCATTGTTGCTATAACAACCTCTTGGAAAAAAACCCGAGCTTCCCCAGCTTCTCTTTCTCTCAAGGATATATCCTTTGATGCTTTTTCTATTGCATGAAAATGATTTTGTATGGTTTCTACTTTGGAAAGTAGATCTCGTTGAGCTACTTCTATCTTCTTTCGTATTTCCGTGGCTTGGGATTGGAATACCGTTATGTCTATGACCTAGTTTTCAACAGAAATTTATTTAGATTGCAACAGTTTTATTTGCTCCTCCTTTTGACTTACCTTCATTTGGATTATTTGTGCCGACTTATGCATCTGCTCAAGATAGTATTTAAGTCTCTTGATTTCCTATTGATAAGTTACTATGGCTTTCTCGAAACCTTTATTTTTCTCATCCCTGGCATTCCCCTTTGTCGTTGCTACCCAAGCCTCCAATTTGCTGATCAAGAGGTTCTTTTGTTTCAACCGTGTCTTCAAAGTTCCAACTGAATATTGGTTGGCTATTGCATAATCCCCCAATGTTCCTGCTACCTCATCGGTGAATTCTTCCTCTTCCAAGGCTTCTCCATCTGTTAGGATTTTGTATTTTTTAGCTACTGCTCCTGCTCTTTGGTATGTTTCTTGCTTCACCATGACCTTCCTTTTCTTACTAAAGAAGAATTCAATAGGAGGAAACACTTCTACAGAGATAGGTGTCATGTCCTCCTTGAATATCCACTTTGTATTGGGGTTCCCCTATGTGAATTGTAAGGCAGTGACAGATGCAATGGGGCTACCAATTTTCTTGGTAACTATCTCTAGGTTTCCTTCTTCTTGGTTGGAGATCTCTTCTTCCTAATTTGAGATCTCAGTTTCCTCTATCTTGTCTCAAGTCTCTTGTTTTATATGGTTCACGTCCATTGAAATTTTATCTTCTGCTTGTTGTGTACCCAGAGGTTATGAGTTTCTACCCTGTAAAAATTTGGGGAGGCAACTTCTCCTGTGCTCTTGGAATTTATAAAAATCCACCATATCACAGGGCAGCAGCAGCTTGAACCTGACTTAAGACTTCAGAGTAGGACCTCGCACCTCGAAATATTTCATCATGAGGTGAGTCTTCATGTTCATATCTCTTCATCCCACAGTTCGCCATGTGATTACTCGCAACCTTATTAGGGTCGTGTTTCTTAAACTCAATGTCTACCATTTTCATTTCCTCCAAGGTTGTAGCCTCCGCTTTGGCATGGACGAAATCTAATAAAGAATATGTACCAATGTGAATGGGGAAGGGTGGCCATACCTTTTCGATACTCCTTTGATCTCCTTGCTTATCTCACTGAGCATAGTTTTCCTGGCGATCTCGCGACATGCTAGCTTGTCTGGTAAGAATAGTGGTAGAGGATATGGGGTGATAGAGGTGCCAAAAACCCTAATATATGAAAAATCCACTTCTATATGCCAATCTTCCACATTTCTCAGGTTGGCCATGATGTTATCTAAAATCCTAGGAGGTGGATGACCGAAGATGGAGACATGCATTGGTACCATTACCCAGTTGAAAATCTCATAGATGAATTCTTTGGCTTTATCTTCCTAGAGTTTCGAGTGGTAGACATGAATAGGCTATGCATTAGTTGGAGTCCAGCTCTAGCTCATTAATGGGAAAGGTGTCATAAAGCAAATAGCGTCCATAATGTAAGAAGACATAAAGAATGAAGATACTTTCCCACTCATCTGTTGTGCTCGATATTCTATAATTCGATCGGATAGACTGTCTGACAACAATTTGGCCCAGTCGAAAGAAAATTCCTAAGCTACTATATGAATAAATGGTACCCATGGGAGAAAAAAGTAAGTGGTGTCATCCTTCCCATATAGCCTACAGGCCATCATCGCTATATACATGAATTTTGGCACTAAAGATGAGATTGAATAAATTCCATGAGTATCGGCCCTGAATTTCGCAGGGTGTGAAACCCAGTCTTTGATCAGATTAGATAAGATTTTCCCAAACTGCTCGCATTCCTTCTTTCTGAAACCCTCTAAGAATTTGGCATTGTGAGTAAGTTTTGGTGTGGGAGACAATTTATACATTGCCTGTAAATTTTCTGGTCTGAATGTCCCAATTTCCACCTTCTTCTCGTTGAATATTGTCCTAGTCTAGACGTCTACATGGTCTAACGCACCCATCTGATCATATCATAATAGGGAAAAAGCCATGGCCTTGCTGCTATATTGTGCATCTCTGACTGAGCGATGATTTTGTATTTGGTGGACATGTTGTCTTTTTCGTTATTGCTAGAATCATCTGGATAATTTATCAGCTCAAATTGCAGAATGTTGGAGACATACGTCCATGTTTTGATAGTATTGATACTTCTAGGTGAGGTATCAGAAATAATATATAAACCTTGACCTGGACTCTCAACAGCTGCCTTGGATGCTTTTCACAGAGCCATGATATAGAACCTTGCAATTAGATCCCCTGTCATAGAAAATGAAAACACAGATAGAGGTTATCTTGGTGAACTGGCTCTGCAAAAATTAGAAAGAAACCTAAGATAATGATTGAAACCTTTTCTCATTGAGCACTTAATTCTGTTCAAGTCCTTGTTGAAAAAACGTTTAAATCATTTAATAGAAATATTTATAAATAAAATGGGATCTTACTATCAGTCACCTCACTAAATTTCTAATAAATTCCATAAATGTTTGATAATTCGTGATTTGGGAGGATCGCGGCAATGTTTAATTCTTGGTCCGTAGGCTATACAGGTTGAAGGTTGTTTAAGGTGTTAATTAATCTAGTTCAACATTTTAATTAAGTTTGTTTAGCCCTTAATCCCCTTTTTGACGCTCGCAGTATCAGATGATTTTACTCCTAGTCTTTGAACCACGAACCCTGAATTCGTGATAGTGCGATTTGGTTGATTAACTATGATTTGACTTAATATTTTAATTAACCACGATTAATTAATGAATATCGTGACTTCGGGGATCAGAGTTACAAATGTGTTGTTTTTGAGGTAACAACCGGCGAGTCGCGAAATCACGATAAAGATTAACTATGGCTTAAATGTCACTATTCTTGTTATTAACCAGATTGTCTTAAAACAATTTCACAACTTCGCATGTCGAGGTTTGAAGGGAGTTCGACGTGTAACTCCCAAAAAGCGAGAGAAAGAGGTAATAAAAGGTGATAATCCCTGCTTAGTGGTTGAATAATGGTGATTAAAACTAAACTAACTATCGCAATTTCACATGTCAAGATACTGGGGCTTTGGTAGATATAATCGTGATATACATGAAATCCCGATATCTAACTTTTTAGGCTGAAGTATATCGTTTCACTACTTAGAAAATAGGTGGCTCCAACCTTTGATAACTAGAGTATTTGAAAAATATAAGTGTTCCAACATAGGATCCAACTAGGGATCTCTTCTCCTTGCGGTATGAGAAGAACAGTAGACCAAACACCTTTATTGGGTAAATGGAGTCATTAGTTTTTTTTTGCAAAACTTGTCCAGAAAGAGGATACAAAGGGAGAAAGGGGGTTTCATCCTTACTTCTGAAATATTTCAAACTTAATCACTCTCTTATCTCAATATTAGTCCTCCTGCTTCTCTAATACTGAATTCAGGTCTTCTCAAGATGATCAAAACAACCATGGGGGTTTGAACAGGTTCTGTTGATTTTGCTTGCATCAAGGTGAAGTAACTTCAATGTTTTTAATCAGGGAGTCCTGCATGCACCTATGATGTAGATCAGGTTTCAAAGAAAACTAATTACCATAGTATGGTACAATTCATGTGTAACAACCTTATAGATATTTTAGACATTGCTTCACTACTAACGAGGTTGTTCAGTACCCCGGTGAAGTTGTCTAATTCCCTTTATTGAATTTCCTTTCACCGCTTCAAGCTGCAACTTTGCATTTAAATGTTGAGATGAGGGCAATCATTTTATGAATTTAATTTCATCATCTCTTTTTGGACTAGATGAGGGAAATCAATTTTTTTGAATTTCCTTTCACCATCTGTCTTATATTTTCCTTTTCCGTGAAGTGGGGGCAATCAATTAGTAGAAAGTATACCAGGGGTAATATCTGTGTATAATTTTGCAGCCGAGATCTGTTAACTCACTTTGATTACTCTGGATCAGTTTTCCTTTGACCTTCTAAACATCTTAGTTGGAAGGAAATCTTTAGGGGAGAGTTTATTTCCAGGGGCCTTCTTTTGAGCAAGACTAATCGTCAAGACCTGTTGAAAAAACCAAGGGAGTTAGGGTTAGCCTAAGCATATCTTAGTTCAGTGAGATGAGGGTTCACAAGAATTTGCCGCCTTTTTTGTTGGCGTTTGGAAAAATCGTTTGTCGGCTTTCAGAGCTAAAGTGCAAACTCTTTTCCCTCTGTGAAAACCATGGGAAGATATTAGGATTCAAGGGGAAAGAATCAAAGATTCAGGACAGAGAGGTAAAGAAGGTTTCAGATTTCGTAAGAACAGGCGTTATAACGCAATCCTGACTCCTGGAACTTTTTTCTTATTAGGATGCTTCACTTCTTCTGTTTTATTTTGATTATTTTTATCTTATCTAGGGGAACTTTTTATAATCCGTAGTAAAAACAAAAATTATTCTTTTGATAATCCATCAAATGAGAATGTTCATACTCATGAGACCAGTATTACACCTAGGTGACCTTCATTTGCAATCTAGATATTTAGGGAATTCGTACCTTTGCCTTACCATTTCATTCTCATCTTAGTAAATTATATTTTATCACCTGTTTCGGGTGAATCGGTTTCCCAATACATGACCATCTGTTTTCCTCTGTATGATGTTTGGGCTGTAAACCAAAATCCTATAAGAAAGCAACACGAAGAGTGTTGGGATTTTAAAATTTATGGAATTCAATGTGTTGAAAATTTTGTATCACTAACCTGTTTTATTTGAGATGAAAAAGAAAATAAAACTTATCGAAAAGCTATAAAAACATAAACACAAACCGATTCATATACAGTGGAATTTTGGAAACAATTTATTGCATATAGTGCTTCAGATAACGCTTGTTGATAGGGGCATTAAGGGTTTTATTGTCCAAATTTTCTAACAGAAACGAATTCTTCCTTTCAGAAGATGTGACTTTGAATGGGCCATACTAGATATGGTCAAATTTTCCATGTGTTACCGAGTCTTCCCTTCTAGAATCCCATTTCAAAACTAAATCACTAGGGAGGAATTCCCTGTCTTTATCCTTATGATTGAACAATTCTTTCATATTCTCTTGATGCTTCTGAAATCTTTCGTCTACCTCCATTTTGTTCCAGGGATGATTTTATGGATGGAAATTTATTTTAAAATGTAGAAACCTTGGCGAATCTTACTAATCCTTCATATGCCAAGTATAAATGTTTGGCTATATTTTTGTAAAAATATTCAAATTTTTAAGGATTTTATATAGTTTTTATAAAATTTTGGCAATTTTTAAGGTAAAATAATTTTATCTTATAGAATTTGGGCGAATCATTTTTAAAATAGCGAATCTCATTTTTGGAAAAACCATGAAAAATTAGCCCATGAGCGAAATTTAGCCCCTAAAATCATCTATGTTTTGTTCTGCTGAACTTTGATCAACTGATTTATTCTTCTTGTGATGTGATTCAGTTCTTCTTTTTCATCCTGCCAAAGTTTCATCATGGGTAGGGCCAAATTTATGGGTAGCACTACGTCGGTCCTGTATACCATTTTAAAAGGGGAAGTGCCAATTGATTTCTTGGTGCCTATCTGATTCTTCCACAAGGCATACTTCAAATGCACATGCCAAGATTTTTTGTTTTTGTTCAACACTTTCTTAATTATGGTAATTAAGCTTTTATTTGATGATTCGGTGAGCCCATTGCCTTGGGGGTAGTATGTTGTAGAATGGCCCAGTATAATATTGTATTTTTGGAAAAATTTGACCATCGCCATAGATTTGAATGCCTGGGCATTGTCAGTAACTATTTTTCTAGGACAATCGAATCTAGATAGTATGTTTTCTTCTAGAAAATATATCACCACCGAATATGTCTCTCTTCTAGTTGGAATAGCTTCCACCCATTTGGTGAAACAATCGGTAGTGGTCAGGATCCATCTATGTTGAATGCTGGAATGTGGGTTAATCTTGCCTATAAAATCCAACCCCCATTGTTGAAACGGGGCTTCCGTTTTAACCAAGACCAAAGGTAATGTTGGGAGTTTTTTCTTTCCTGCGAATAATTGACAAGAGTTACAGGCTCTGAATTTAGTATTGACATCTGAAAATAGTTTAGGCCAGTAATATCCCACCCTCATGATTTTATAAGATATTTCTCTCCACGCTTGATGTCCTCTACATTACCCCTCGTGAAATTCATTTATGACTTTTTCGGTTTATGACGCGACCAAACAAACTAGTAGAAACCCTAGAGGGTATTTCTAATACAATTAGCTTTCAGATATACAGTACTTTACTGCATGCAATTTCAGTTTCCTGGCTTTGTATGGAGATAAATCACTTGGGAAGTTCAGGGTTAGAAGGTATGATACTATGTCTTTATACCAACCTGATGAGGCGAATTTCTCTTCGATTCTGATTGCATCTATTTTCTCATCAATTTCATCTATGTCCACACATCCTTTGTATCCTTGCAGGTTATTTATTCTGAGTGCTCTGAAAATTGATTCAGCTAAGAGCTTAGCCAAACCTTGTCCTTTTATGAGTTTCGTCGTTTTGACCTCTAGATCAAATTCTTGAATTTTAGCAAGCCACCGACCCCTCTTCCCGTCATTGTCAGGCTGCACCAATATGTCTTTTACAGAGCTGGTGGGCACATATGCAATTACCTTGGAGTGTAACATGTAGGTTCTGAAGGCCCTTAGTGCCTCTACCATAGTGTATGCTTGTTTTTCCATTATGTCATATCTCAATTCAACATCTCTAAGGATTTTACTGAAGAATGCTATTGGTTTCTTGAAACCCTCTTCGTTCTTTTGGAGGAGTACTGCCGCAATTGTGTGTTCGAAGGAAAATTAGAAAATCATAAACTCTTTTAGGTAATCAGGGATGGCCAACACAGGTACTTCACCTATAAATTTCTTGATATGGGCAAACGACGCTTTGTCTTCTACCGTCCATTTAACTTCGTTGTTATTTTTCCACATATCTGTGATCAATTTCACGATTTCAGCAAAATTCGGGATAAATCTCCTCAAAAAAATTATTTTTCCTGAAAATGATTGGATTTCCTTTACATTTCTAAGAATATTTATGGTGTCTATAGCTCCGACCCTTTTAGGATCGATTTTAATTCCGTCTCGAGACACAATATGGCCCAGGAGTTTACCTTCTTGCATCGCAAAGTGAGATTTCTTGGGGTTTAAGGACAAACCAAATTTTTGGCATTTCTCGAACGTTTGCTTGAGATGTATCAGATGATCTTCATCAGATTTAGAAAAAAAATTTAGATTATCAAGGTAAATGAACATGAATTTATCTCTCTCTCCGACAAAAGTGATATCCATAGCACGCTGGAAGGTAGCATCTACATTCATTAAACCAAAAGGCATTTTGTCATACATAAATGTGCCCCAAGGGGTAGTGAAGGTTGTTTTCTCTTTATCGTGCTCGTTGAAAGTGATCTGATTATAACCGGAAAACCCATCGATCATTGACATTATATTTTCCCCAACCACCTTCTCCAAAACGTGATCCATTTTGGGAAGAAAATAATTGTCTTTGAGGGAGGATTTATTTAGATTTCTAAAATGTACACACAGTCTGATCTCTCCACTCTTCTTTCTAACTGGGACCAGGTTAGCTACCCAGTCCGAGTATCTCAGTGGCACAATTATTTTTGCGTCCAAAATATTTTTAACTTCCTTTTCGACCACGAGAAATAAAATGGGATTGATTTGCCTGAGTTTCTATCTGAAAGGTTTAACATCAGGCTTCAAAGGTATTTTGTGTTCGATCACAGTGGTGCCATAAGTTCTAAGCTCATCGTAAGACCAAGCGAACACGTCTTTATACTGCTGGAGTAAATTTGCATACTTACCTTTCATCTTAGGGGGAAGATATTTTGATATATTTACTATTCTAGGCTCCTCTTTGGTCCCTATATCGCAATCTTCAACTTCTTCTGGTTGAGGTTGTAAAGTAGATTTTAGGGGCATGTCATTTTGGTCAAACAATCTTTCTAGAAGGATTAGTCCTTTCAGAATCTAGTTGTTTTTTAATACTAACATGCGATGATTCATGATCTTTTCTTGGAAATCTTGAGGATCCTCCCCTTCTTGCATAATCCAAGTATGGTCGTTTTGGTTTTCTTGGTCAATGTGAGTTTCAATGAAATCATCCACCATTTCAAGGAATTTTCTGATATGTTCGTCATCTTCAAAGACCTTCTAGTGTTGTATATTATTCGGTATGGAGGTTTTGTGCCTCACCTCTATATGATACTTTAGTTTGAAAGTTGTAGGAGGTGCGAAAGTTGATGCTGCTTTGGCTAATGAAACATCTTTTAGGTTTTTTGCACGTGGAATGTAATGAACATTTACCGATGAGAAAAAAATTTCCATTAGATCCCAGGCACAATTTCTGTAAGATATTAATCTCGGATGTTTGGCCTGGTACTACCAATTTATCTACTTCACAATCAAATACACATCTCCATAGACTTCCAAGTTCTTTATGTTCATCTTCCTAGTAGGTTCTAGTCCCAAGACTAGGGTTTCATACTCACATACATTATTTGTGTAGTCTATGTCCCACTATAGTCTGTAAGAAAAAGGGATAACAAAATCATTTTTAGGTGATACAAAAAGTACTCTTGCACCTTCTCCTTCACCCGACGAAGCACCATCAAATTTTTTTTTCCAAATCCCAGTGTTATACACATTTTCATCTATATTTTTTGATTTATTTTCCTCTATAAAATTTTCTTCTATAGAATTATTTACACCATCATCAAAAGATAAAATACAATTTCTAAGGTCTTGATCGATGACATAAATAGGATAATTATTAGGATTATGTGGATCACTTATTGTATATACTAACCGTGTCTCTCTGTATAACCGAGTGAATTGTCTGCAAAAAACAGGAATCGTGTCGTAGGTCATGTCTAGTTGAAGAGATCCCCCAAGCTTGGATCCCCAAGACCTAGATAAGAGAAAACCATACTTCAGAGATATATCAGTGATAACTACATCCATTAGAACATTTTTTACCAGAACCTGTGCAAGAGTTACCAGTAGATATTTGATCATGCCCATACACTTAACTCTCCTTGAATCGAAGGAATACAGATCTTTGTATGGCCTAGTGATTTCGAGGCCTAGTCTGTCCATAATAGATTTGGGCATCATGTTATGAGAGGCTCTGGAATCCAGTATGTAGTTGTGCAACAGACGATCGTGCATGTTTAGTGTAATGTAGAAAGGAGCGACAGTATCCCTGGCACCTTCAAAATGTGGACTGAAAGTTATATTAGGCTTTTCATCTTCCAAATTTATCACGTCAGACTGACTCTCTAAATCTAAAAAATTGATCATCTTGGTTATTTTCTTTCAGTATACATGATTCTTTGCCAATTCGACGAGGGGTATTGGTATATTGATCTTATTTATTTCATTTTCTAGGCTGAAACCTCCCACAAGTTTATCTGTTTCTTTGGTTGAAGATTCAGTCACCTTCCTTTCCAACTTATTCGTTTGCATTTATTTATTTTCAATTAGTTTTGTTTCCAAAGTCTGCATTCTGACTATCTTATCTTTCCCATATTGGATCTCATCCTCCTTTATTTTGGTATTCTATGAGTCTACTCCTTTTATTTTGGCATTCTACGTCTCAGTGTCTTTCGGAGCAGGCTCATTTGTTTCGCCTCTTGGCAGAACTTTCTTTGGTTGAGTAGTTGACATAGATTTATTTTTAGGCCTCAGATTGTACTTGTGTTGGGGCTCAGCCATTATAGTATCAACCATCCCTTGATAGGTAGAATCACCTGCATTATTTATGTTGTTATCTTTATTTGACGGTTGTTCTATGTGCAGAGACCTATCATAATCTTCCTTGGTTAGATGAGGTTGTACGCAATCATCGCCCAAATTGTTAACATCTTCTCCTAGATCCTCAAACTCTTGCAAGTCATTTCCTCCTATAAAATTTTCATTTTTTAAAGGAGTTTGAATTTTTCGGTCTTTATTTTTAATCCGTCTTTGTTGAATTTGAGGATTGGGGTTTCTTCTGAAATATCTCTTAATGAATTGATCTGCTTTGGATTGATCTAGCTCCATCCTTGAAATTTTATCTAATAGCTCTTTTATTATCCTATCCATATCATCCATTTTATCATCTGAGGACCTCCCTGATCCCGAAGGTCCCGCTTGTTCTTTAAAAAGTTTGGTCTCTCTATTTCTCGTTTCTATTTTTGTTTTTAGTTTACTAGAATCCATCATGTTTGATTCAATCTCCATGGCATCATCTTTCATTCGAGTTAGGTCGGCCCCTCTCCTTTGTCTCAGTAAAAGTGTGAAATTAGGTTCAAAGGCTTAACTTTGACTGGGATCTTATTATATAATTTGTTAAATATTTGAATGAATTCCATAACAATTTTTGAACTTTTTTCTTCAAAGATCCAAACTCAGTCAGATAATATAAATGGTCCTTCCTTTCCCCCATTGTCTAAGAAATGAATCTTCTAGAGCATCATAGGATAAAATCGAACCTGCGGGCAGACTTCGAAACCAGGTTCTCACCTAACCTTCAAAAGTTTGGACAAACAACTGTGAATACACATCTTCATGTTTGAGACCTAGGATATCTGCAAATTGATCAAAGAAGTTTATATGTTCGACTGTGGTTATGTCTCCTTCCCCTATAAACTTAAGTAGTTTTTTCATGTATTTTTCAGGCAGGTCATGAAGGGGTACTGGGAGGACCGGAGGAGAGTATCTGGCCGCTACTTTAGAGAAAATCCTGGGAGGTGGGGGTGGCCCTTGGCCCCCCACTCCTCCTCGTGCAGCAACCCCAGACCCTCCTCCTCCTCCTCCAGAAACCTCCATACATACTCTAGGAGAGAAAACCAATACGTTGTACAAAGGGTTTTGGAAGATGTATAGCGAATATTTAGCTTCTTTGGGAGATGAGAAAGATGAAAAAGGTGGAAATAGGATACGAGGTCTTGGTTCCTCTGATTTGCAAGAGATGTAAATGGGGGAACCCGCAGGTGTGGAATCTGAGTATATGGTATACTCTTTGAGACTTAGTGAGGTAGGGAAATCTAACTGAAGAGTTGGAGGGATATCAATCGACGTGAGCTTTACACAGGGATTTTTGCCTTCGTTTATGCAAGGGGTAGTTGTATGAGTTTCAGATTTAATTTCCGGGAAAGCTAAATTTTGGTTTAGGGTTTCGGCCTCAACTGTCTTTGTTTCTTCAGAAAGGGTTTTGATGATAGCTTCTTGCAAAGTCACTTCTTCGAGTGGAATCTTGGCCTTAGGTTGTGTGATTTTAGTGTTTTTTCAGGATCGAGAATAGGCATGGCCTGTTTACCATATGGATTTTGTCTGGTGTTCCTTCGACAGGATGCCAGCTTACTTAATGTGGAGTCACCCAGTGAATAATAAAAACCTATCCTTTAGAAGGTGTTCACTCTTTGTTCACTATCAAAGAGTAGAAACTTGAAAATGTTGTTCTCCCAGGGAAAATGATTTCGTATCTCCATCCCTGGAAACAACGCCAAAAAGATGTTGTTCCAGAGTCTGTACTTAAGGCAATAAAGTACTGATTCTAGGCATCCAAAAAGAGGGTGAAAGATATAAAGGAAGAAAACAGCTGGGAAAAGAAGTTAAGGCTAATGTCTAGCTTCCAATTGTTCCTGAATGTTTATGTCTCATTCAATGGTTGCCCATGAATGTTTGAGTTTGGCTCGGGTAGTATAAGTTTTCAGAATGGTATCGAAAAGGTTTAAAGCGAGGCTAGTTTGATATGAGAGAGTGGGTTCTATGTTCGGTTGTCTTGCCATAGGTACATTCATAAAGGAATAGAGTTTTTTATAAAGTGTTGATTGTTGTTTCACCTTTATATTATATGACAAAGAATCCCAAAATCGAATTAATAGTATAACGAAATCAAAGGTCGTTTTCCATAACTGAGTTAAATTTTAAAACCATGCATGAAGAGAGAGAAAACATAGAGTTGTTGAACAATGTGAGGCATCAATTATGGAAGAATCTCACCTTGTGATAGAAGAAGAAAATAAGTAGGAAAAAGTTTAATGAAGCATATGATATAGAAATCTAAACAATTCACAGGTCTTGTACCTGTTGATAGTCAATACAGGGGAAAAGATGTAAACGATTAGATGCCTGAAATAAATTATCACCTCAATAGAGGTTGTACTAAAGTCCATCTAAGCATTCATTAAAGACACATATGAGAAATGATGTGAAATGTGAAATAACAGATGAAACACATAACCCATTCTTGACGGAAAAAAGAGTCTTCAATCTGCCTTGTATTAATTCTGGCGAAAGAAATATTCTTAGGTACAATTGGCCAAAAGGAAAAGAGCCTTTGTTCTATCTTTAAAAAAATACTTATACAAGATTAAAATGCTTTGAATTCTAATCATTCTAAAAAATTTGGTTACAAATGGAAAATGAAGCGTTTCACTTCCTTCTCTCTTGTCTTCCTCGACGTGGGCAGGGTGTTTTCTTTTCTTGTTCTCTGGCTTCAAAAATAGGATGGAATAGGCATATGTTACTACTTGCCTCTAGAACTATGCCCTTTCCCCTGCTCGATACAATTAACACACCTTTCTATCAACTGGGCTATCATCTTTGAAGGTTCAGCTTGGCTGTTTGCCTCGAAAGTGTAGAAATTCTTTGCTAACTGTGGAAATCTTTTTCCTACTTGTCGGTATTCCGTGATGATAGACCACAATTGAAAGATTGGTTTTATCAACCATTTATCCACTTGGGAAATATCGACCTGACTTACCTGGGATAATTCAACTTTTCCTTTTTCCACATTTTCCTTGATATCCAGCAAATGTTTGGCTATGTCAATTTTTCCCAGTGTTCTAGCACTACCTTCCTTATCGAGATCTAATTTTTTTTTATTTATCAAGCCGAATGTTTCTTCACAAGCATCTCTCATCTCTTTAGTCCTTTTTATGCTCTCGGATATATTATGTTCCCACACCTTCAGTAAGATGTTACCTCTGGTCTTCTCTGGGATAGACAACCTAGAACCGATGGCCACCTCTTCTTTCGTTGTTGCTATAACAGCCTTTTGGAAAGCAACCTGAGCTACCCTAGATTCTCTTTCTCTCAAGGAGATATCCTTTAACTCTTTTTCTATCATATGAAAATGATTCTGTATGGTTTCTACTTTGGCAAGTAGATCTCGTTGAGCTACTTCTACCTTCTTTCATATTTTCGTGGCTTGGGATTGGAATACCATTATGTATATGACCTGGTTTTCAATAGAAATTAATTTAGATTGCAACAGTTTATTTTCTCCTCCTATTGACTTACCTTCATTTGGATTATTTGTGCCGACTGATGCATCTTCTTAAGATCAGATTTAAGTCTCTCGATTTCCTTGAAACCTTATTTTCCTCATCCCTAGCATTGACCTTTGTCGTTGCTACCCGAGCCTCCAATTTGTTGATCAAGAGGTTCTTTTGTTTTAACCGTGCCTTCAAAGTTCCAACTGAATATTGGTTGGCTGTTTCATAAGCCCTCAATGTTCCTGCTACCTCATCGGTGAATTCTTCCTCTTCCAAGGCTTCTCTGTCTGTTAGGATTTTGTATTTTTTAGCTACTCCACCCACTCTTTGGTATGTTTCTTTCTTGACCACGACCTTCCTTTTATTACTGAAGAAGAATTCACTAGGAGGCAACTCTTCTACAAAGACAGGTGTCAGGTCCTCCTTGAATATCCACTCTGTATCGTGGTTCCCCTTTGTGATTGTAAGGGAGTGGCGGATGCAATGGGTCTGATGATTTCTTTGGTAACTATCTCTAGGTTTCCTTATTCTTGGTTGGGGATCTCTTCTTCCTGATTCAAGATCTCAGTTTCCTCTGTCTTGTCCCGAGTCTCTTGTTTTCTAGGGTTCACGCCCATTGAACTTTTATCTTCTGCTTGCTGTGTACCTAGAGGTTGTGAGTTTCTGCGCTGTAAAACTTTAGGGAGGCAACTTCTCTTGTGCTCTTGGAATTTATAAAACTCGACCATATCACTGGGCAGCAGAGCTTGAACCCAGCTTAAGACTTCAAAGTAGGATCTCACACCTCAAAATATTTCATCATGAGGTGAGTCTTCGTGTTCGCATCTCTTCAGCCCAGAACTCACCATGTGATTACTCACAACCTTATTAGGGTCGTGTTTCTTAAAATCAATATCTACCAATTTCATTTCCTCCAAGGTCGTAGCCTTCGCTTTGGCATGGCCGAAATCTATTAAAGAATATGTACCAATGTGAATGGGGAAGGGTGGCCATACTTTCTTCAATACTCCTTTGAGCTCCTTGCTTATCCCACTGAGCACAGTTTGCCTGGAAATCACGCGACATACTAGCTTGTCTAGTAAGAATAGCGGCAAATCATATGGGGGGACAAACGTGCCAAAAACCCTAACATACAAAAACTCTACTAATATATACCAATCTTCCATGATTATCAGGTTGGTTGTGATGTTATCTGAAATCCTGGGAGGTGGATGGCTAAGTATGGAGACATGCATTGGTACCATTACCCAGTTGAAAATCCTGTAGATGAATTCTTTTGCTTTATCTTCCTAGAGTTTTGAGTGGTAGACATGAATAGGCTCTCCATTGGTTGGAGTCTAGCTCTAGCTCATTAATGGGAAAGGTGTCATGAATCAAATAGTGTCCATGATGTAAGCAGACAAAAAGAATGAAGATGTTTTCTCACTCATCTTCTGTGCTCAATATTCTGTTATTTGACCAGCCAGATTGTCTGACAACAATTTGGCCCAGTCAAAAGAAAATCCCTCAGTTATTGGATGAATAAGTAGTACCCATGGGAGAAAAAAGTGAGTCATGCCCTCCTTCCCATACAGTCTACAGGCCATCATCACTATATACATGAATTGTGGCACTAAAGATGAGATTGAATAAATTCCATGAGTATCAACCCTAAATTTCACGGGGTGTGAAACCCAGTCTTTGATCAGATCGGATAAGCTTTTCCCAAACTACCCACATTCCTTCTTTTTGAAACCCTCTAAGAATTCGACATTGTGAGTAAGGTTTGGTGTGGGAGACAATTTATACATTGCCTGTAAATTCTCTGTTCTGAATGTCCCAATTTCCACCTTCTGCTCATTGAATATTGTCCTAGTCGGAATGTCTACATGGTCCAGCACCCATCTGACCCATCTGATCATATCATAATAGGTAAAAATTTGTGGCCTTGCTGCTATCTTGTGCATCTTTGACTGATCGACAATTTTGTATTTGGTGGACAAGTCATATTTCTCATTATTGCTGGAATCATCTGGACAATTTATCAGCTCGGATTGCAGAATGTTGGAGACATACGTCCATGTTTTGACAATATTGATACTTGTAATTGAAGTATCAAAAATAATATCTTAACCTTGACCTGGACTCTCGACAGCTTCCTTGGACGCTTTTCACAGAGCCATGATATAGAACCTTGCAATTAGATCCCCTGTCATAGAAAATGAAAACACAGACAGAGGTTATCTTGGTGAACTGGCTCTGCGCAAATTAGAAAGAAAGCTAACATAATGACTAAAACCTTTTCACTTTGAGAACTTTAGTCTGTGCGAGTCCTTGCTGACAGAACATTTAAATAATTTAATAGAAAGATTTAGAAATAAAATGGGATCTTACTATCAATCACCTCACTAAATTACTAATAAATGCCATAAATTTTTGATAATTCGCGATTCGGGAGGATCGTGACAACGTTTAATTATTGTTTCATAGGATGTACGGGTTGAAGTTTGTTTAATGTGTTAATTAATCCAGTTTAACATTTTAATTAAGTGCATTTAGTCCTTAATCCCCTTTTCGGCATTTGCAGTATCAGATGATTTTACTCCTAGTCTTTGAACCACGAACCTTGAATTCGCGATAGTGCGATTTGGTTGATTAACTGTGACTTGACTTAAGGTTTTAATTAACCATGGTTAATTAATGAATATCGCGACTTCAGGGATCGGAGTTACAAACCTGTTGTTTTTTAGGTAACAACCGCTAAGTCGCGAAATTGCGATAAAGATTAACTATGGCTTAAATGTCATTGTTCTTGTTATTAACCAGATTGACTTAAAATAATTTTGCAACTTTGCATGTCGGAGGTTCGAAGGGTGTTCAACGTGTAACTCCCAAAACGTGAGAGCATGAGGTAATAAAAGGTGATAATCCCTATTTAGTGGTTCAATAATGGTGATTAAAAATAAACCAACTATCTCCATTTCACATTTCGGGATATTGGGGCTTTGGTAGGTATAATCATGATATACACGAAATCCTGAAATCTGACTTTTTAGGCTTAAGTGCATCATTTCACTACTTAGAAAATAGGCAGCTCCAACCCTTGATAACTAGAGTATTCAAAAAATACAAGTGTTCCAACAGATCCAACTACTACTTCTTACATCACTTAGCTATCTATTTATACATTACAAAAGGGTCTTAAACATGGGTAAACCCATGGGCCGACATCCCATACCCGCTACATAAACCCTAAACCCAAAAATCTCGTAAAAGGGCGAGAGATCCCATGATCTCCACTTCGCCTGGGCGCTCCATCTTTGACCAACCTGTCGAAGTCCAAAAAATGGTCAAACACAACCAAGGTTCTCCAAAATTTGGTCAAGGGCCAATAGACCCCCAACACTCACCTATGACTCATCCCGAATCACTCTGATCTGGGAAATTCTACTTCGAAGGCCTCGATCTTAGCTCGAGTTTCCTCAAATTGCTACTTTGCCAAAGCCTCCTATTCGGAGAACTCCTAAATGACTGTCTTGGTGACATCCCCTTCTAAGTGCTATTCCACTGTGGTGAAACCTTGTTGCAGTTGTGCACCTTGTCCCTTGATATCTTCAAATATTGCGCAGGCTTCGTCCCGCACCGACTGGAATCTCTGGGTCACTTCCATGACTCTACCCTGCATGGCATTGACCTATTGTTGAACTACACACACCTCTTGTGACCTTTTCATATTCTCAATGGTCGAAAGATGCTTCAGTTGTTCTTGCACTGTCGATGCTTATTTCTTCACCTCTTGGAGATGTGCCTCCAATTTTCTCAGCTCCGAGTCATCTAGAAGGAGCTCATAGGTCTGTACACTTTGGTCACTGAGTTGTTTACATTCTGAGGCCAATTCCTTGATTCTTTCTACTATGTCCTTGGCAGTTTCTTCTCTCTAATCTTGCACTTCCTGAGGAGTGCTCGACACTACTTGTAGTTCCAGTTCTTCTACTCTTGCTTGAAGCTGTTGAAGGTATTCAATGAGATTCCCCACTTGGTTCTACACTATCTCTTCTTTCATATGTTCCAGGACCAATAGAGAGAAAAGTGCTGTAGTGACTTCTTCTCTAACTCCCATCTGCTCCGCGAGCAGTTGTTATTTTTCTTTTTGGATCTACTCTCTATCCTCTGCAAACTTTGCCCAGAGGTCATCCTGATCTTGTTGTGAAACTCGGTGTTTCTCTAGGGATTCCTCCTTTGCTTGCTTCAAGGACTTTGTGGCCTATTCTTTTTCTTCCTGTACACGATGAAGGCAAGCCTCTATCGCATATGCTAATCTGCGTAGTTGGAAAGGCTCGTCTCCCACTTCTATACCTTATGATGATGACGATGGCATTATAGACACTGCATGACTCATGTAGAGGGCTTGTTGTACCCCTTTCATCTCTACCTCGATCTTGTCATACATTGTTTCCTATTTTTATTCGTTCCATTGCAAAATATCCTCCGAAGTGTGTGCTACAATTGCGATGATGAGTTCAATATCATCCACTATGACCAAAGTCTGTAACTGGGGCTTATTGTCTTGTGACTTCTTCCATGATGAAGGTTTCTTTGGAGAAACATTTATTTTCTTGGATGTCTCAGCCTCCGTAAGGGGATCCTTAGGCGGTGTCACTTTGCCCTATTCCTATTTTTCTTCTTCCTTGTTCTCTTCTTGGTTCACTTCATCACCTCCTCCTCCTCCAGGTGAATCAAGAGCATTTTCCTCTGATGTGTTGTTCATTTCCTACACTTCTTCCTTCTTCTACTTTTTGTTGCTGCTTGGTCCATCATACTCTTCTCAAGTGACCACAGGACTTCTGATGAGATCGGGGTCATATATTTTGGTCTGTTCGATTGGTACAAGGAATTATACAGGCCATTCCTTGGTTATTTCCTCCATATCTTCCTCATTGAGTTTGTAATAGGACTGGAGCTCTTCCTTGTGTTCGTCCCCATGTGCAATGATGTAAATAAAGTGTTTCTTTGCATGGAACTTCGTAAGTGGCCTTTACCTATGGAGTGTATTCGACGTCATGTGAGGGAAGGATTCAATGGCCCTCTTCAGCTACAAGTAATAGGTGTGGAACACCGCATTGGACTGCCATTTATTTTCCATGTCGCTCGAATACTAGAGGGTAGTGAACCTTGCGGTCAGTGGTTCGGATGGCTCAAATTTAGGGAAGGTCTCTCCCTCCGGCATCTCCCAAGTAGCAAAGGCAACGAGAATCAACAACTAGCTAAAGTGAAACTCATAGCCTTGGTCCTGTGCTTCACAAAAATATTGCTCCAACTAGTTGATGAGGTAGCTTGCCCAGTTCATCTGCATTCATTCAACTCATTTTCCTTCGAGGTCGATGAAAAACCCCATGAATTGCATTGGTCTATTCTTCTTGACGATATGACCAATGATCAACTGGAAATCTAGGTGCACTACACCATCTTGGATGGAGGCTACCTTGTAGCCCCGCTTTCCCTTCTCCACATCGTCATAGGTGTGCTTTATTCCCGATGCAAGGTCCCAATATATAAGCTTCCCTAGGTAGAATTTCTAAGGTTCTGGTCCCTGCATACTCAATATAGTGATCATGTGGATCAACATTGTATCCACAGTCACATTCCTATATAACCATAGATAACCTCCATCAAAGCATGACAGGAGGATTTTAACGCACGCATTAACCTCCCGATGTCTACCAAAGTGGGGTATCTTCATGACATTGAGGATAGTGGACCTCACGATTTCCTTAGTCCATGGATGGGGGACTATCTTCAACTTCTTCCCCATTGTATTTGTCAAGTACTTATGCAGTGCGAGAAGTGCATAATTCTTCCTATCTCCCAGGTTAAATTCATTGATATTAAGATGAGGGATTAGTCCTAGTTGCAGTCCTACTACGCGTATCCCCTTCAGGAGGTACACAATAATGAGGGTGTACTCAAAGTCTCTCAAAACATTGTCACGACTAACCACACCAGCCAGGGGCAGGATGTAGTTGGGAAATACCGACGAGATGAGCTTCGCATTTGCCAAGTCATCACGATGCTTGCTTCTTTTCTTTGTCATGGTTTGGGAGGGCCTAGATCGATGTGTATTCGATGGGGATTCTTACAATCCTCTCGTAGATGTATCTTGTTCTCCCATGGACATGAACTTCTCATCCATAATATCTATGAGGATCTCCTCCACAGAATTATCTATTGCACTGCGTTCGCCTGACATACACGCTTGAGATCAGATATCTCAGGTAGGCAGACAAACACTTAAGGTAAGAAAAATGGGTGGCGAGGTCTCAGTAAGCACTACATGATAGCAATTAGTTCTCTGTGGGCTAGGATAATCACAATTTGCAAAAGTGTCCCCGGTGATACATTCAACATATTAAATGGATATTTTCATACAGATTCCTCTAATGGTCAGGAATGCCTCAATCCATCCATTATGGCATGGTCTCAACACTCCAATGGCGATCTTTCCAGAAATAACTGTGTTTCTAGTCATTTTGGAGCATTGTTATAATGGTCGAGATGCCTCCAATGGTAATATTTCTTCGCCATGGAGAAGTTCCAGTCTGCGTTGTTCTACTATTCTGGAGAGGTTCAAGTTCTTCAAGCCTTCTTTCTACAAGGTCTTCTCCAGAACCTCGTGTAATTTTTCTAGCTTTTCTTTCTTCTTCCTGAGCTTTCTGGTCTTCTTTCCTGTGATCTGAGTTACCGGGTTCCTCTTTCCATTTTTATTCTTATCTTCTCTTATCATAGTAACTTCGCATTGCTCAGGGTCTTTCAAAGGGATTGACTAGAATACCTCTTCTCTTATTACTTCAAGGGTAGGTTCTCTTATCTCCTGCATGGATATGTTTTCCAAGACTTCCTGCGTTTTCTCAACTTCGACAACTAAGTCTCTGGTCCTCAGTTTCTTTAACTTGTTCTCTTGTTCTTCTATTAAGTGTGCTATTCTCCTAGCCATGAAATATCTTAATTCTTTTTTTTTTTCTGTTCTAGAGCTTCCTCTTCTTCTTTCCTTCAGATCCGATCTTTCTCAATCCAATTCCTTCCTAGAAAAAGTGCAAAAGGGGCACTATTCTCAACAAACTTAATGACCTCAAATTCTTCTTTTGTCGATGCTCCATGAGAAACCATAGGTACATGGGTAAGTCTTCCATATAGCGTTATCATCTTTCCTTTAAATAATCCTATTCCTTCCAATGAAGGAACCATAACAATCTTTCCCAAAATTTCCCAAGTACTTTTTGTCATAATGTTAACCTTTGTTTTTTCATCCAATACACACTCTATGTCGAAGTCTCCTATTCTTGTTTCTATGCATTCTTTCTCTTTTAAGATCTTTGATAAACTAATGTCTCTGTGATCATTCAGGGTTTTTTTCATTTGCAATAATATAGTCTTTGATTATTTCTGGTGTTCTAGTATATCCCTAGTCTCTTGACCTCCCTTATGGTTTTCTTGTCTTATATTCATCTTTTCAACTTTATCAATCATTCTAGAGCATTCCAAAAATTCATGACCAATGGATTTACAACAAAGAGAAATAGGGCCTCTACTAGCGCATTCCTTAGAAAGATGTCCCGATCTTCTAAAACTATAGCAAAGAGTCAATCCTCATTTTCTCTTAAACAATCCCCAACCTTTGATATACTACACATCAAGATCACAGTGATTAACCTGCAAAAAATCCTTTCTAGGATCCTGCATCCAATTGTTAGTCCAAAGATTCTTTCTATGCATATGAATAACATATATTTAATTATTTCTATCAGATCTATTCGTATTAAATCTTCTTTCTTCTAGTTTTACCCTAGTTTTCAAACTAGGATAAGATCTATCAAGCATACCTAGATCCATTCTTTTGAAAAAACAATTCCCACTTATCTTACCTTTATCAGAGCACAAAGCTTTAAGATATTACCTTTATTCTTCAGATCCAATCCCCTTCTTAGCATAGAGCTTCGCAAGTCAAGTAGACTACTGCGCACCACAACAACAAATCTATGCACATAGATTTCTCTTTTCTTTAGTTCCCAACAATCAAAGTTTCATATCCCAGCAATAGAACCATTTGTTGGCATAGGGGCAGACCCAGGGTTCAACGCTTTGACAGTGCACCAACAAAACCCTAACTATCGACCCTTTCAACAACACTTGCGAAGCAGATGAAGTCTCACCCGAGGTAGAGGCAAGGATGGTTGCAGGACTCAAGTGTCTACAACCTAGCTGGGACATAGATCTGTGATCACAATACTTTATAGAGCACTTAGCCAATAACATTCATTAGTCTTTAACACTTTTATTCACATCACAAGTTAAAATGCTAGTTACAGAACAACGTGGTATTAACCCAGATATAACACATCTAAGCATTCATCACATAGAATCAAAGCAGATCTAGCATTCATTCACATTGTACAACACTAAACATTCATAAATCTATCTATCATAACAATTCACTAAGAAAATACATGAACAATAGGAACAATCATGGTACAAAGCACATCAAAAAAGGATATACATGGTTCACCCCAGTGTGGGGATACATCCACCAACTCATCTTCTTCTTTATTAGTTTCTTCCAATATTCTTACATGCAGATAGCCACAATCCAACTCTGCATAGGACAGGAGATCTGCGTGCACTTTTCCAGATCCTCCTTCCCCGAATAGGTCAAGCACAAATCCTTATTACAATCTATTTCTCTTACAAAATGCTTTCACCGAGCTTTGCAAGCCTTGACATAGTCTTGGCACAAAGCCAACTAGTCATGCACTAAGCCAATTTGATCACATAGATCTAACTACTAATTCTTACATCACTTAGTTATCTATTTATACATTACAAAAGGGGCCTAAAAATGGGTAAACCCATGGGACGACATGCCATAACCATTACATAAACCCTAAACCCAAAAATCCTGTAAAAGGGGTTGACATCCCGTGAAAGTCCCAAAAATGATCAAACATGACCAATGTTCTCCAAAACTTGGTCAAAGACCAACACTTACAACCATGACCAAGTTGTTCCAAATTTTTGGCAATGAGCACAGGATTAGAAGAGCATTGACCTCATCATCAAAGTCCACTTTTACAGAACTTAGTTGATTATTAACTATATTAAATTCATTTAAATGATCTACAACAGACCCACCTTCTGAGATCTTCATATTAAATAATCACTTCATTAGAAATACCTTATTAGACGTCAAGGGTTTTTCATAAACTTTAGTCAATGCATCCACCAGCTCCTTCGTTGTATTTTATTTTAAAATATTGAAAGCCATCGAGGTTTTCAGGCTCAGGCGTATCATTCCTATTGCCTTTCTGTCAAGAACCTCCTATTCTTTGTCCTTCATGGTTGTCGACGTCTCTGCTATTCCACCCAATGGTAGGAATAGATCCTTATGATCTAATTAATCTTCCATTTGCATATTCCATAACTGGTAGTTTTTTTCATTAAATTTCTCGACCCTAAAACTTCCATCTTTTTCCATTTCTCCCAATCGAACCAGGAACCCTATTTTCCTACGAGTTACCTTTTTCTTCAATACTAGTTGTTAGAAAAATAGGATCGCGGAGAAATAAAATAAAATAAATGCAGAAATAAAACAAAGAAGATACATATTCAATAGAGACATAGATATACGTGTTTCACCCAATGTGGGCTACGTCCACCAGGGAAATTGCCAGGTCCTTACTTTATTATTGTCCAACAAATGAAGGGATACAACCTACAACACACTCACTGTAACTTCATCTTCTTTCTGTCACAGTATCCTCACTCATAATACAATATTCACAATAATCCATAGCCGTAATACATTTCCCTCATAAAAGAGGGTTTCCTTCTAGGGGAAGAAAAGACTAACATAATTTCTATCGTCAGATCTGCGACCTTATAATGAACGGTCCATATTTACAATGAAATTACAATATACATTTACAAGGAAATTTTTCCTTCCAAGGCTTCACCCTCTAACCCCCGCTTGCCCCTAGACCCCGAAGAGGGGGTAACCCCCCTCTACACTCCCCCACATGGAGGAGTGTACATTCTTCCAAGGTGTAAAGTATTCATGGGGTATAAACACAACTGAAAACAAAGGCCTCTAAATCAGGAAGATAATTAGGCTCCACAACCAACACTTCTTAGGTGCAGTCCAGTATTGGAGGAGATTCATTTCAAACTTCTCCTTTATAGTAGATCCTTTACATACCTTAACCAGTGTGAAGAAAACATTTCAGTGGGGAGGAAACCAACATAAATATTTCAACACTTTGAAGGAAAAGATTAGTACCACACCAGTATTAACATTGTTGAATCTTCAATATCCCTTAGAGATCGAGACAGATTCCAGTGGATACGCCATGGGTTCAGTATTGATGCAATATCATAAGCCTATCTTTTACCACTCCGAAACATTTAACCAATATGTTGTTAACTATCCTACATATGATAAATAGTTGTATGCATTATTTCAAAGAATAAATAAATGGAGGCACTACTTGTTAGGGAAGGAAACAATCATACATATAGATCAACAACCCTTATAGTATCTCCAAGTACAAACCAAACTGCAACAATCTCGACATTATAGATGGATGGGTTTCCCGTTGGAATGGAATTAATTAGACCAGGGTCCTTCTCAGGTTATGAACAAAAGGCACTGAGTAGTCTAGAGCGTTGGCATTTTCATATCCTCCGAAGAGAATAAGTCTCACTCGAAGCGCAACCAAGACAAAAAGATATGGAAGGGCAAGCAAAATACTTAGGTGGGTTTCCAAAACCTTCAATATTCACCATGATCTAGTGCAAGATATACTAACCACAGAACATATCTAAACTCATTCATACTGGAAATAAAGATACTCAATTTGTGAAATCATTTGTAAATAGAGACAACATATTAATCTTATAAAGAATAAAGAAGTATTGTAAAGAGACAATTCATGAGCATAAACATAGAATGACATAGTAATTTCAAAATTTTAGGTCCTTCCATAAATATTATTAGCAGAGACTCTCATATACAATCTCATAGGTACAAATCAATACTCTGTTACAAGCTTTTGGCTCTGGACTCATGTCATAGATCTCTATCTACCCTTTTTCGCAAAAATGTATACAAATTACAATCACAAAACCATTTCTCAACTACACCCAACCATACTCAACACTAACAACCAACCCAACCAACCATATCATCCAACACTTTTACAATAATATGCATCTCATATATAGGCTGAGTGGGAACTTCTGGCTTTTGGCTCCGCATGCTTTCTTGTTTTTGTTCTGTTGTAACTGCTTTTGCCTCACTGGTGTTCCATTGTCCCTTTTTGCAACTAATTTTTGTTTCTTTACTTGCTCCATTGTCCATATCTTTTGTAGCATGTGCAACTTGTGTTTCACCAAAACTTGGACTGTAGTCCTTCTTGCGCAATATTCAAACCAAAAACGAAGGACCCAATAGGATCCAATCCAAGTCTTTTTAGGAAGTATATTAACATCAGATCCCAGATCTAACATAACATCCTTAATCTCAAATTCATCTAGCTAGGCTGATAATCTAAAATATTTTCCAATTCATACTTTCCTTCTCTGCACTCTCTGAGTATTCTTCTCAGGAAGATTAGACCTTATTCTCATTTCTAGAGATTCTTCAGTTTCTAGGACTAGTTACAGTGAATTACACAACTTTTCTGTCAACTGGTCATTCCGAAGAATATAAGAAAATAACTAAAACCAATGATCAACTATATTTTGTGGTTGTTTAGGTTGTCTCATCGAGGCTACGGGGTTTTTGGGTGCAGGGGTTGAAGCATGGAATTTCACGATCTTAGGGTAAACAATAGGATGAAGGGGTTTCTCTTGCATCTCAAGTCCAGGGATATTGTGAAATACTTCTATGGCACTTTTAAATAATATATTCTATTTCAGAGGATCATACCTGTCCTCCTTAGGCATTGGTTTCTGGATCTAAGGTAAATTGTCGGCATATGTGCTATTATTTTCCCCTCCTCGAGTAACGATATTAAGGTTGGGAATTTTTCCTCTAATAACTCTCTTTGTCTCTAAACGGATGAGGTTAGTTCCTCATTTATGTACCCAATCTTCCCATTTTCCAATTAGTTTTGGATAGTCTTCAATTGTGTGCCCATTGGTTCTACAGTGAAAGCACCAAGGTCACCTTGGATGAGGATAATCTATAGCCATGTGGCCATGCTCATTATAGTTGTAGAATATACTTATTCCTCTTCCCTTGATTCTTCCTCCTCTAAAGTCTCCTCCAACTCCACCTCCTCGACCTCTTCCCGATCCCTGAGGGGTTTAATTCACACTAAATGATGTTCGATCTAGCATGTCCACAAGTGCATCCAATACTCTACACTAATTCCTAGCATGTTTGGTAGATGTGAAAAACACACTATGCATAGTATTCAATATTTTTGAATACTTATGAATAATGGGGCACTGTCTTGGCCCATGCCCATAAATTTAGCAAATCTCACAATACTCAACTAATGATGTTGCTTGATTACTTGAAAAAGTATGATACAGGGTTGGGGTATGAAATGGTAAATTCACAGATACTTGCACAAATTCTTCCATGGGTCCTGGTGAAGGTCCCATTGGATTCAGAGGAGGTCCCATTCCCCTCATCCATGGACATTCGTTCACCAGATGTGCTTATGTGTAACATCTGGTACACCAGACTTACGGTCTCCTTGGTCTGAGTATCATGAATTATTGATTGTTCTTTGTAAGCGTTGATCTTATCCCTTGTAGTTGCGCCAAATTTTCATCTATTGGGGGTCTGGTCGCTCTCAGGCTCCCCAGATATCCTTCCATGGCTTCAATCCTCATTGATTATTCCAAGGCATTTGTCAAAGTGGCTATTCATTGTTTCATTAATGGAATCCATTTAAGAGGTAACAATCCCTAGATATACCATTCTCTTTGATGTTCCTAATGAATTTGATGTGCTAACATCCCTATATCATCTTTAAACTTATGGCTATATTCCCAGGCCAATTCACCTTCCCTTTGTTGAATTTCATGCAACTCAGAAAGAGCTTGTTGTTCTAATTGAGGTATCTTAAACTCCGCTATGAACTTTGTGCATACCTGGTCAAGTGTGAATGCTTGAGCTTGCACTCCTAGTACTCTTGGCTCAATGGACTTCATTTACCATTTGACAACACGTCCTCTCAAAGTAGTCTTGAACTCAACCAATTTATTCGCATCTAGAGTACCTCTAGACCTCCAGATTGCTTCACATAAGAACCAATGTTTCTCAACATCTTCCTCTCCCTTACCCCAGGATTCTAGGAATCGAGAAATCGAACCTACCACATTACTATCCATTGTTTATCTTACTTATCCTACCAAAATAAAACCTAACGGTCCTGGTTGTGATCTACCAGGGGATCCCAATATCCTCCCAGTATTTGTGCCTCATGGTTGTAACTGACTGACTGACTGTAATTGAACAAGAATATCATAAAAAGGTAGTATAGAATTTACCACTTGTATAGAAGACACTTGGGGTATGGTTGATTTGGGGCTAGTGCCACTGGCTTTGGGGCGAGTTTATTTGATCTGAGGGGTCTTGTTCTCATCCTATGGAGTGGTCTCTTCAGTTAGATTCCTGATCTTTCCTGGCATTGGGGCTGAATATTCTCTTTCTTCTTCAAGATCCATGTCAACTTTCTTTTCTTGTACTTCTACACTTTCTCCTTCATGTCCACCCTCCCGGGGACTTATTTCTCTCTGCGCTTCTCTCTCACTTAATCTTTGACTGGCCATTCTTTCCTATCTTCTCATATTTCACAAATATTCCATCTATCCTTCCTCTACTTCTCCTGGTCCGACTTCTTCCCACAACTTCTTGGATCATTTTACTACTTTCTTTATCTTACCATGCCACCACTTCTCAACTATGGCAACTCTTTTCAAGACTCACTCATCTCTTGAGTCCATTTCTTGTTGCTCCCCCATTTGTCAAAGAAGCCTCTCCCCTCTCTCAGGCCATGAATCCACCCCAAACTCACCCCACCCTAAGCGAGGGTGTTTACGTTTCCATATCAATCGGGGACATAGTTAATATCCCCTCTTCCATAAAGAAGACCTTAATCCACGGGGGGATTTCTCTCAACAGTCTTCCCCTTACATCTTTCTTGAAATATGATTTTTCCCATGAAAAATATTGGTGATTCTCAGGTGCAAACTCAATAATATATCCTTCTAATGTTGTATTGACCCAGAAATCGATCACTTGCGTTACTGGATGATCTAAGCGATGAAGTGTTGTGATATTTTCTATATCCCAAGCGCATTCCTTCTTGACTCGTTCTTGGAATACCAGAGCTTCTTGGAGCCTATCTATCTAGTGGAAAATTTCTTATAGGAACTTAACCCAGAATATTGTGTATTGGTCACTCGATCTTTCGGAGTAAAATACTACCTCCCGAGTATCTTTCATAGATTTTACTCTCATCTCCTCTTCTTTCCATATGAAGGAAATACAATTTCTCTCCCACCACTAGTGAATATCGGATCTGTGAATCCACAAAATCATTCTCCCTACACATTCCCTTTTAACATAGGTCCCGATAACATAACCATTTTGTTGGCGCGGAATTGATCAAACTAGGGTCCTTATCAGGTTGCCAACAAAAGGCACTGAGTAGTCTAGAGAGTTGGAATTTTCATCTCCTCCGAAGAGAAGAAGTCTCACCTGAAGCGCAACTAAGATAGAAAGATAGGGAAGGGAAAGGAGAATACTTAGGTGGGTTTCTTGAACCTTCAAGATTCACCATGATCTTGTGCAAGATATACTAACCATAGAACAGATCTGAACTCATTCATACTGGAAATAAAGATACTCAAGTTGCGAAAACATTTGTAAACAGAGACAACATATTGATCTTATCAAGCATAAAGAAGTACTGTAAGGAGACAATTCATGAGCATAAACACAAAATGACATAGTAATTTCAAAATTTTAGGTCCTTCCATATATATTATCAACAAAGATTCTTAGATACAATCTCATAGGTAGAAATCAATACTATGTTACAATATTTTGGCTCTGAACTCATGTCATAGAGATCTATCTACCCTTTTCCCCAAAACTATATACAAATTACAATCACATAACCTTTTCTCAACTACACCCAACCATACTCAACACTAATAGCCAACCCAACCAACCATATCAGCCAACCCTTTTACAATAATATGCATCTCATATATAGGATGAGTGGGATCTTCTGGCTTTGGACTCTGCATGCTTTCTTGTTCTTGTTCTATTGTAATTGATTTTTCCTCGCTGGTGTTGCGATGTCCCTTTTCACAACCAATTTCTGTTTCTTTACTTTCTCCACTGTCCATCTCTTTTTTATCTTTCGCAACTCATGTTTGACCAAAACTGGGACTGTTTTCCTTCTTACACAACCTTCAAACCAAAAATGAAGTGCCCAACATTTCCTACAACAATTTCATTTAGAAATCAAGTACAAAAATTGTATGAGTAACAAGGTAGCTTATATGCTTTCTACACCTCTTATTGTTGATTCTATTGTTTTGAGGAATGCTTCTTTATCCCATGATAGCTATGTGGAACAATATGCCATTGATGAACATTTTAAAGAAGTATATGAGAAGCTAACCCATGGTGCACAGGTAGAGAAATATTGTCTATGGGGGAAAATACTCTACCATCTTGGAAAGATATGTATTCCTACAAGTGAATGAGTCCATGTAATAGGAGAATATCATAATTCTCTTGTGTATAGGCATTTTGGGGTACGAAAAACTATGGATTATCTGTAGAGGTTTTGTTACTAGCCTCATATGAAAGCAGTTGTAACTAAATATGTAAAGGGGTGTGTGATGTGTTCTACTTGTAAGCCCACTATAAGAAAACTGGGGCTATACTCACCATTGCCTGTTCCATACCATCCATGGGAAAGTATCTCCATGGATTTTGTAGGTGTTTTACCAATGTCGAAAAGGGGTCATGACTATTTGTATGTTGTAGTGGATAGGTTTAGCAAGATGTGTATCTTAATGTCATGTAAAAAGAATATCATTTCTGAGTAGACTGTTAATCTCTTCTTTCAGTATGTTTGGGTTCACTTTGTTAGAAAAACAGGACTGTGGAGCAATAAAATAAAACAAATGCAGAAACAAAACACATAAGATACACTATACAATAGAGACACAGATTTACGTGGTTCACCCAGTGTGGGCTACGTCCACCAGAGAAATTGCTAGGTCCTTCCTTTATTATTATCCAGCATATGAAGGGATACAACCTACAACAAACCCACTGTAACTTCCTCTTCTTTCTCTTACAGTATCCTATCTCAACATACAATATTCACCATCAA
>JASDQU010103311.1:0-16094 GCA_032191745.1 Picea mariana | reverse complement strand
AGTCCACTTTTACAGAACTTAGTTGATTAGTAACCATATTAAATTCATTTAAATGATCTGCAACAGACCCACCTTCCGACATCTTCATATTAAATAATCTCTTCATTAGAAATACCTTATTGGATGCCGAGGGTTTTTCATACAATTTGGCCAATGCATCCATCAAACCCTTCGTTGTCTTTTCTTTGGAAATATTGAAAGCCATTGACACTGTCAGGCTCAATCGTATCGTTCCTAGAACCTTTCTATAAAGAATCTCCCATTCTTCATCCTTCATGGCCATCAGCTTCTTTGCTACTCCACCCAATGGTAGGAATAGATTCTTCTGATATAAATAATCTTCCATCTACATCTTCCATAACTGGTAGTTTTTGCCATTAAATTTCTCGACCCTAAACTTTTCATCTTTCGACATTGCTCCCACTCGAACCATGAACCCTCTTTTCCTGTGAGTTACCTTTCACTCTGATACCAGTTGTTAGAAAAACAGGACCGTGGAGCAATAAAATAAAACAAATGCGGAAACAAAACACAAAAGATACACTATACAATAGAGACACAAATTTACGTGGTTAACCCAGTGTGGGCTACGTCCACCAGAGAAATTGCCAGGTCCTTCCTTTATTATTATCCAGCATATGAAGGGATACAACCTAGAGAAAACCCACTGTAACTTCCTCTTCTTTCTCTCACAGTCTCCTATCTCAGAATACAATATTCACCATCAACCATAGCCGCAATACATTTCCCTCATAAAAGAGGGTTGCCTTTTAGGGAAAAAAACCCTAACATAATCTCTACCGTTAGATCTGTGACCTTATAATGAACGGTCCAGATTTACAATGAAATTACAATATACATTTACAAGGCAATTTTTCCTTTGAGGCCTTTGGCTTCGAACTCCCATCAGGGAACACTATCCCTCGAACCCCTGCTGAGGGCCCACTTTCTCGTAGACCCCCTAACCAGGGGGATGGACCTCGCAGAGGGGGTAACCCCCCTCTGCACTCCCCTGTGTGGAAGCGTGTACATACTTCTAGGGTGTAAATACTTCATGGGGTGTGAATACTTCATGGGGTATAAACACGGCTGAAATCAAGGACCTCTGAATCAAGAAGATAATCAGGCTCCACAATCAACACACTTTGGGTTACCCACATCCATTATCTCGGATCAATATGCTTGATTCCTTGGGGATTTCTTGGCAGGATTGTGGAGAATGATGGACACCAAGTTGAAGAGGAGCATCTCTTTCCATCCACAGACCAACAAACAAACATAGGTTGTTAACTAAACAATGGTACTTTTTCTTTGAGGCTATTGCAACAAGCATCACAAATTATGGGATGAACATATACCTTATGTACAACATGCTTACAACCGACCCTTACATTCCTCCACTCAATGTTCTCCTTTTGATACATGTTTTGGGTATTTGCCTAAGGTTCCTTTGGACTTGATGTATGGGAGAGATGTTGATTCAAATGAAGAAACAAATGAAGACAGATTCTGCAAGTTCATCCATAGGATCGAGTAGGTACACCAAGCAGTTAGGGAACAGTTGGAGAAAAGTCAAACACATTATAAAAATTAACATGAAAAACACATGGTTGATCATTAGTTCCAAGTTGGAGATCGAGTATGGATTCACATCACCAAGGAAAGATTGAAGGGTAAAGGAAAGAAACTCAAGCCCATCCATTATGGACCCTTCACTATTTTGGAGAAAAGTGGTACAAATGCTTTTTGTCTAGGTCTTCCACCTTATATGTAGAGATACTCAGTTGTAAATGTAGAGAACTTGAAATTTTTTTAGCCTCCCATTATCATGGATCAGGGTGAGGAAGTTTCAATACCTTCAGTTGATGAGTTTGTTCCTGAGTACTTGGATGAGTTAAAGGAAGATATCATCCTGGACAAAAGAACAAGGAATTCACACAGGGGTGATGTTGATTATCTTCGAGTGGGATTAAAGGGAACACATATAAGAAAGGAAAAGTGGATTGAGAAGGACAAGGTGAGGAAACTATTCCCTCACTTATCTATTGATTGATGAAAGATTTTGGTGGTCCAAAAATCTCTCAGTGGGAAGGCATGATCCAAAAAGGATCCAGAGAAGACTAAGGATAACTCAAAATTTGCAGAAGCAACTCAAGAAGCTCAGAATGGCCTCAGCATACAGAGAAAGGGAAAAACTTCAAATTCCTCAAAACTTAGTGAAATTGGCATCATCGCGAAGAGCATGTAACAATATTTCCAATAGCGTAAATGGCTCGTCAAACAGAGTTATGGATCAAAAGATATTCACGGTCAAAGTTTTGGTCAACCTAGACCAGTTAGCAAGGATGAATCAACATCTGTCCTACTGACATCAACATCAGTACGGATGACATCAACGTCCATACAGTGTACGTGTCACACGAAGAGGGTGACATGTATCATGCTGACGTCAACATGGTGACGTGGTAGCACTAGAGGCTTCCACATGTCACTCATTTTTTAAATTTTAGGGTCAACATGTGGACCAATGAGGAAGTGCCACATGGCAGTCCATACAGCCATGTGGAAGACTGTACGATACATGGAAGGTGACATGGCAGGATGACATGGTAGATGATGTGGCAGGGTGACTATGCAAGTGGATGACATGGGCCAATAAATGGTGACCATGTGGCCCAGTCATGGGATGCCATGTGGCAATGGGCAAACTCCTAATGAGGTCTAGAAATTTAAAGTTCGAAAAAAAAAGGGTTGGCCAATGACCAACCCCTTTTCCACTAAATTTATCAACGGATCCACTCTCATCCAAATACAGTGACAGTTTCATTATTCCATGATACTAAGAGTACTCCACCAAATCTATGGGGGCTTTAATATAACATATGGTTGTAAAAACACACCAAAAGGGGAGGTTTGCGGGATTGACCCTGGGACCTCCCCAACCATAAAAATTAATAATCCATCTGCCGATTGTTAAGCCAACAAAATTCATTGGTAAACTCTACCCCCATTTTTATTTAAAAGATGGAATTTCACCAATGCAGTGGAGGGCGCTCGACGGGACGACCGAGAACATTTTTTGAGGCAAAGTACAGTGAATTAATTGCAGAGTGTAGGCCCGAAAACCAAAACAAGATTTCTCAAGGGTATGGGAGTGCTAGAGTCGGATTGAGGCATGTAGATAGTCATTTTTGGGTAAATCGACACCACGAATTCAATGGTGTTATATGTTTTCTTACCTGAGAAAATCTTCTGCAAATTAATTCCAGAATGAGGTATACTTATGTATTTTTCCAAATTCTTTTGCTGAGTTAATAAAAAGGCCTACCCATTTGAGGCCTACCCATTAAACCTACCAAATGATTTTGTGAAAATGAGAAACCAACCGAGATATTATTTGATGAAGTATTGAACCCATTATTCAAAATAACCAAACTTGCTAATGAGAAAAAGATGAAAACATAATCATAATTTAAACGAAAGTAAACAGTTGATAAAAAATATTTTTTATCATTTAAATTAAGATTTCTATGCTCGTCTCTCATTCATTCAAATTTGATCAAATTTGAACAAATGTCATAGAAACGATGTGTCACAATAAGCTTTCTTCGTGTAAAATCATTGTTATTAATCCATATCTTCAACCAAGCCATTCTCATAGCAGATAAATTCAATAAGGAAGAGGTAATAACAAACTCCCAAATTATGAAGCTCGTCCATCAACATCAAAACTATGTAGAAAGAAAAACGAAACGGCATTTGAATTTCATGAAATTCAAACCAAACAAAACAAAATAATATAAACTCAAACCAACCTCAAAAAAAAGAAAACCAATACCAATCCAATCAAGTCAAAGGAAAACAAACGAAGAATCCAAGTAAAATTTAGAGAGACCCTAGATTTTGATTAAAGAAAAAGAAGGGGGTTGTTGCGGGTAGCCAACAAGGTCCTCAAGTTCAACCATATTTTCATCCCCAAGGGCCAAATCCTTACCCTCCTCAAGGAAAACCTAGTTACCCTCCTCAAGGAAAAACTATTTAGCCTCCTCAAGGGAAAATTGGTTATCCACCTCAAGCGAATAAAGAAAACTATTTGTTGAGGGGTCTGATATCCCTTTACTCAACAACATGAACCAAACCCTCCTTAGAGGCCCAATTAGACTCTGAAACGTTTAATGTTTGAATGGTTCTCCATATCTTTCGATCTAGATAATTTATCGATGGGATTTACTTAGTGATTATTATTATATATTCCTATGAAGTTCCTTCTTCATCTTGAACATTCTCTTTTTGTCTTTTCTTTTATTAGATAGGCTTGATAAAATTAGATGTGTGCTGGTATAAACCAACTAGTAGAAGGGATTCTTAACTACTGAATAAGGTTTAGCTTGGGATAACCCTCATGATCAAGCATGCAGACAAATATATTCACACCTATCACAAGCCTAGTACTAATACATAAAGTTGTTGGTATTTCAATTATTGACTCAGATATAATTATCATAAGAAAAATACGCATGTAATAAAATGATGGAAAGAAAAAAAGTTTCCTTAGGTCTAACATTAATCACACATTAACACAATGATTTGATTTCCATCATTAGGAACCAGAAATGCAAAATATATTGAAACATATAACTTATCAATAGATTCAGAACTCTTACTCGTTGCAACATCAATTACTAAAATAAAGTTGGAAGTAATTCCTCCTCAATCCAATCACATAACGCCTTTGATGAAATTTTTTTTTGTCTCCATTCCTAAATAGAACTTCTCAATTAAGGTAGTTTAGAAATAGTTCTTTACAATTCCAAATATAAGGGTCTTTCCAAAAGCCATCAACCTCCACTAAAAGGTCAATCCCTTTATTTATATAGAATCACTAACTAAAAATAGCTACTACAAGTCTAAGTTAAGTAAAACAAAATATCGCCACGTGGTGCTTGATCTCTCTGTTCTCTAAGAATCATCTCATGGTTTTACTTGAGTAGATGACTTTTCTCATATTATGACCACTTGACAAAGAGATCCTCACATGTGTTTGCATACAGGAACCTGTGTTGGTCCATCGGGGCTTAAATAATTTCTTTCACTTCTATTGCTCATTCTCTGTATTTGACTATTTTAATACTCAACCATTGCAGAACTGCACAAGCCTTGATCATATGCTCCATAAATTTTTGTATTTGACCTGGCACCATGCTTTCCACTTGTGAGATCTCCGCTATCCATGCCAAGTCATGTTTTGCATAATGCTTGACTATGTCATGTAGGTCGACAAAGTATTCAGGTGAGCTGAATTCTGGGAGGGTGATGCCTTTCATCTCCCTATTAATATTTTCCCATCCTTTTTCTCACTCAAACCACTTCTTTTGTGTCTGTTGTTGAGGTTCCTAGGCCATCTTTACCCAGTATTTGACTTCTTTCCAGATCCAAGAAATGCTTCTATCCCTTAACATTCAAATATTGTGCTCTTCGGTGTCTCGACCCTTTTGTACTACGCTGATGTAACCAATCCTTACTACTTTCTCATATGATTTTTCGTACCACCTTTCCACGTCTTTGTAGGTTGCTAGTGCCATATGGGAATATTCTTGGAAATCCTCTATACCTATAGTGAAAAGGTGTCATTCATTTGTGAACTTTTCATAAGCATCCTAGAACTCACTCCTCAAACACACCATGGCCTTTGTGGATCCTTGATAGTATTTTTCCAAATGGCGCAGATGCTCCAACTCCTAAAGTGTAGCAACCAATTCCTTTTCATCTCTCCTTGCTCTATCCAATGTGGCATCCTTGATAGTCATCCCTATGTCGATAATCTCATATGTCTTGGAGTGTTCTGTTCTGAGCAGCTTCTCCTCCACGGTGGTGAGTGTTAGCACTGAGAGTCACACTTAGAATATTGTAAGTGCAAGCCCAATACCCATCAGAATATAAATTAATTAAATGGTTTGAGTAGGTGGATCAACAAGACTAGGAAATAAAGGGAGAGGGCAACAAAATGTTTGCAGAGGCATTCCATTAGGCATGGATTCATAACATCATACAGATAAAAGGAAATCAAACTACATATCATAAAAAGAGATATATAATGATGAGTAGAAGCATGGTGAATATGGAAAAAGGAATAACATCCATTATATAGAGATCCATTCTGCAATAGATAAATATTTTCTTAAACAATGAACAATTATTTAATGGGAAAGCTACAACAGATCCTATGTTGTTCATGAATCCATCAATCAATGGCATCTATTATCCTCAAAACCTATAATATGTTCAAGCAAGAAGATAAAAAAGAAGTGGGAAAAAAGAAGACAATTTGATAACAATTCTCATGAATCTTTAATGGCATAAAATTTCACTACAAACAGGCCCTCAGGCTTACAAATGAGCAACCAAAATTGCTCCTCCATCTCTCTCCTCTCTTGGTTCATGAATCCAACCCTCTTCCTTAACTAGTTCGTAGTGCCAGTGCATAGCGCAAACTCAAATATAGCTTGCACACTTTAAAGAGGTTGTTAGTTGATGGTATGACATAATCCCCGAGAATTTCTTTAAAATACAATCTCTGAAAAAAATAAGATCTTTTGTGTCATGATTTTTTAACCCTACAATTCTATGTGATAATAATGAGAATTGAGCTATCTAGCACGATCCTTCTCTTCTTGGTGGTCCTCTTAATGATATCTTTCCTCTTCCTATCATAGGAGATCACATGTATGTTGACGAGCACATCAAAAGGCTCAGTGATTTGCTGTTATCCCTAGGTTAGAGTGGTTCCCATGCTCTCATCTATGTGTATATGTTCTAGGGTTGGTTCTTAGACTTGTTTCACATGTTTTGATGGGTCGACCTCCATTTTTTTTCCATCAACTAGTGAGGCATCGAACAAACTTGAAGAACCAGATATAGGTTCAGTACTTACTTGGTAATCGGTTGTCGAGGTGTCAATTGTGTGCTATTGAACCTCCTCTTTTCAACCACCCAATCCTAGTTCATCCCTTGAGTTGTCTTTCAAGGTCTCTGACATGTCAAGTAACTTAGTGTGTAAGACACTTTCAACCTCATGGTCTCTCTGTGGAAGGTTTTGAATTGAAGCTTCTGGACTTGGGGAAGATGCTTTCTTAGGTTCCTTCTCCTCAGTAATTAGTACTGGAGTTATTAGGGATAACTTCGAACTCTCCTCGTCATCATAGATGGTTATTAAATCAAACAGGGGGGTTTGGTACATTTGTTTCACCTAGCATCCTTAAAACCTCAAGCTAAGTTGGAATGGTCCCCGGTGATCTGATCTATTTTGATGGAGTGCTAAGGTTTTCCGAACCGGTGATTTCCTCCAGTTGAATTGCCTCTAATCCCCTTTTCTCTTCTCTGATTTTGATTGGGTCATTCGAGGGGATCCTATTCATTTCTATGAGTTCAATATTATTCTCTAACTGGTCAATAACTCTTTAGGATCCTTCTAGTAGCATCAACCCCCTCCTTTGTGCCTCTATGCTCTCCACTACTCTAATTTCCTCTCTGACCCTGAGAGATTCTTGAGTCGACTACTCTGTTGTCTCAACCTTATCGTCCATGCTCATGGATTTGAACATGATCATGTTTGGGTTTGATTTCCTTTGTAGTACCTCCTCCCAATCCTGAGTGCATTCTGTAAAAATTTCATCCTCGAACTTGTCATGTGCATATGGCCAATAGGATGATACTTGTGAAGCATGTTGGAGGACTAAGCCTTTAGGGTTGTGCTTGCAAAATTGGCCTATCGAGAACCTGAATTCAATCTAAATCAAACCCTCTTGTTTAGATTGAGAAATTTCCTTCACTAAATAAAACCCCACATGGAAGTCATAGGGTATAAATGCTTGTTTCTTGTCTTTGACGAAAGTAGAGTTATAGCCCTACAGGATAGTCTGATAATAGATTTATCCTACAATGAGTCGGTCTGGGACATGAGTAGGGAGTAAATGTGGTGCTTCGGTGGCCCCAAACACCCTGATATACATTGTTTTTTAATCTAGTTACTAGTGGCCTACCTTCGATATCATTTTCTTGGTTGCTATAGATAGCCTTGGGAATTCCTTTTTAAATACAATGAAACAAAATCAACCAATGAATTCATCACAAATAAGGGCATAATATTTCTTGTACCTGTTTTCCCATAATATGTTGAAGTAGACCTGAACATGCAGTTCTGCAATGTGCCAACTCAAATTCATCCCAGCGAATACATTCCTCACGTAGATTACATCTAGCAGGAACGAGGCCATGTGGAAAGCGAGTGTTTCTCCTTCTCTCAGCATCTAAGCCTACTTATAATGATTCTCAATTGCATGGAGATCATTTATCCCTGGTTGAAGCTACCCTTGAAGATCACCACAGTGTATTCCAGGGACATCCATGCTTCTTAAAACTTGGAGCAGTCCTTTTCTTCATACATTCAACAGATTAGAGCCATCAAGTAGATATATGGCTCCTTCAAGTTCACTGTCCCGTACCATCCATTGCTCCACTTCATGAATTTATTTTCTTCCTTCGACCAAGAAGCCATTAATTGGCTGGTGTCATGTAGTTCATAGAACCTAACCAAAAGGCTTGTTTTCAGGTGCTCCTCTAGGTCCCTGATTTTATAGTACTTATGAACCTCTGTTGGGAGAAAAACCCCGACACACCCATCGTTCTCATCATTAATGAGGCATTTATGAGTGTATGTATAATCAATCAGCCAACCCAAAATCTCAATGCATGGGAAATTTGGAGTTCGACAGGATACCATGTGCAAGCATGACCGTCGGATATTTGGGAACACCTAGTCATCGTGCGCCCTTACATCTGGGGCGTTGTGTGGGATATATTTTGGGTAATCCTCCCAGTTGATTTTGTTGAATAGATATCCCCACTGTGGGAGAGTTGTTTTGGATCCAGTGATCACTTCTATATCACCAAAAACTATGGGTTCAATGAATGCATTATTGGTCAAGGTTTTAATAATCGGCTCCACCCTGGGAGCATATTCGAACTACCTTGCAGTGCTAGGAGAAGAATCCTAACCAATTTTTTCCTCCTTTAACTTTGGTCCTTTTGACAAGCGTCTAGTGGTTGGTTTCCTTGGAGGCATTTTTTCCTACAGCTATAACATAGTTATACATTGTGTAAAAGACAAAATGATGATATATAACAATTTATGATCTCTAAACTAGTAAAATTTAACACATACCTCTGTTGCTAGCTTAACTTGGTTTTGAAGGTCTAAGAAGCAACACAGTCTCGAGATGCTTTCTTCACTTCCTTGGATGCTCTGGAAATGGAAACTTGTCTGAAAATGAAAGTGTTCGAAGTTGTTTTTGTGATTTAAATAGATATAAAGTTACCTTGTCGCATCAACTATTCAATTCGGGATATGAGTGCGGTTCTACAAAATCTATCGCCAGATCTTCATTATGTTTAAAATTAAATTCAATCGTGGGTCAATGATGCAGGTGTGGGCTATAACATTTCCTATCAGAGATTTCAAATTCCCACTGTTCAATCGGCACATGGGGTAATTATTTGTGTGGAGTGAAACATTAACTGGACTATTAAATGACAATATCTAATGCTATATTGTGCTAAAAACATCCCATCGTTTCTCTCATCTAACTAGTGGATCAGAAGTCAGGGCTTCTCTTTAAATTCATTGATATATCTGAGAAAAATATCTAATGTCGATCCATCTTTCCATACAGAGATGACGTGGAAAAGCTCACTCAAAAGTATGACTAGAACACAAAGAACCTTAAGGTGATTCAGGATGAAACTAGACTGTACAAAATCCCTTATGCGGCAAAGACAAATGACACTTGAAAATTTCGTCTTTGATTAATAGTGTCATTCAGAATCCGGGACTTTTCCTTAGCTAATCATTTTAACAACAAATCCTATTCTACCGACTTTGAAAATATATCAAGGATCAACGGTCGACGATAATCTTAACCAAGTGCTCTCAGATTAACTCCCTAAAAAATTGTCGATGTTGAAAGTGCATCGGGGGTCGGTTATCGGTGATGTGTTCATGCAAAAATTTCAATGATTCGATACTTTGATATTTCACCGACCCCAAACAAGCGCATCCATCATCGACTATCATAGGTTTATCATGACTCTTGTCAATGTTTATCCCTCTCAAATTTCACCGACGTCGATGGGGATCGACTATCTTCAGAATCTTCGTGGTGAATAAATAACACAAACTTACTCCACCTTTTACCAATGTCAATGGTGCATCGACAATCAACGATTATCATTACTGTGTGGTCATTTACCTGCTTGGATTTTTCCGACGCTAAACACATTCGCTCTAGTCATAATTTTAGTTTTAGATTCTTAGTTAAAATTCCAAGTTCTTTTAGACACAAAGGTTCTCATATTGATAGGTTCAAACAAATTCACTTTGATCGATGAAAATATATGAAAACAAAATTATCAATCCCTCCACAGTGGACTCGATTCAGACAACAAAAAACAAGAAAACAAGTGGTACCCAAAAGTGACATAATTTCATAAAATATTTTAGGGTGTGTTGAGCGCTCAACACTATGCTCCCCTAGGTTACATTGGCTATCCTCCCTAGGGCCAAATGGGTTTCCCTTCTCCTTTTATGCACATTCCTCAAAAATTGAATCCTATTTTTTTTGGTAAACATCAACAACATATGGGAGGACCTGCTGGTTATAACTATCCACCACAACCGATTTACGGTCCTATTGGTGTTCCTATGCCACACCAGTATCATCCTCAAGTCAATCAAAATCTACCATTCTTAGATACTCTATCTCTACTGGATCTGTCACGATTAACCGATGATCTCATATTACACTCCCCTTTTTGGCTAGTCATTTCTTCCAAGTTACCTTCCAATATTCTGAAATTTGATGGTAAACCTGGTGAAGAACCTAATAACCACATTATGACCTTTCATATTTGGTTCTCATCAAATTCACTAGTGGATGATTCTATGTGGTTACGTCTTTTCTAGCGTACACTTATGGGTACAACAACTAAATGGTACATTTAATTACAATGCGAAACTTTTCAAGATTTTAATTTTCTTTCCATGGATTTTCTCATGCACTTCCAATTACCTATCTGCTACGAAACCAACACGGAACTTTTGACCTCACCTCGTCAGACCAACTCCGTACATATTTATGATCATATTCATGAATGGATATGATGATGACGATTGACCAAAAAAACCATTCCTAACCAATCACTGGTTGAATGGTTCACCAAATATCTTTTACCTCTTATTGCTTGTGACGTAGCCATGGGTGGTGTCATTACAGACGAGGAAGCCATTGCTCATGCCCAGTATATGGAATTAGTTTATTCCTAATCTAGTACTTTGTATGAATTGATTCCAAACACTACATGTCCATCAACCAATCCATCAAAGCCATCTTCCACCGCTCATGCAGATGGATTTATTGGTTTCGTCAAATCCCAGTCCAGTTCACAGTCGATCGACATGAATAATCATTCAATCACTACCCCCGCTACTAGATCAATTTCACTCTCATCAAGATCCACCCCAACTTAAATATTCGAGGTGAATGTAGTTCAATATGCTTCTATTCAACTGTCAGGGAGGGGGGGGGGGAAGAAAACCAAGAGTAAACCCAATAAAAACAATAATCAAACTAAAAATGAAAAAACACAAACACAACCACCTTCTACTAAGAAACAACCGTAGTGAAAACCAAAATTTCCATGCCTCATTTGAGGTGAAGATCACTACACATGAGATTTTCCTCATCAATATGAAGTTTCCAAACTTTTTAAAGGAAATTCTCAACCCATTGTATTGACACATCCTTTTCCACAGCAAGAGTCACTGGTTGCACAAACCACTGCGCCTTTGATGGGAGGTAATCCAAATCATCCTCCTAACAAAGAAGCAACATCGAGCACACACATTTACATGTTCAATGGGATAGATTTGACCACTCATACCATGACATATGACACACCTCTAGGTAAACTTGATAAGGAGAAAGTAACAAATGGTACTACATCAGATCCACATCCCACTACTATTACTCCTCCATATGGACCACTCTAGATTGAGAAAGATATCTTTTACTCTATTCTACATCCACCCAAGAGAACAATTCAAAATTTGACCTTTAATCCTAACTCACGTGCTACTCAAAACTACAACATCGTTGAATATTTGGTTCAAGCACCTTGCATTATGTCATCTCTCAAAGTTCTACAACATTTCCCTAGACAACGTAGGAATCTCTTGGTAGCCATCATAGCTATAGATCCCAAGTCATCCAATAATATTACGTTTAACCTAGATAAATTTAAATCACAACTCTCTCACCAACTTACTTTCCAAATCGATGTCATTGTCCATAATCAACATATTCATCGCGTAAACTTGGACAAGGGGGAATCCACATGTGTCATGTCCTTGGCTTGATGGAAAGGCCTTAAATCACCTATTCTTCATCAATCTCCCACCATGTTATGAGAATTATATGGAAGAGGTTTTCAACCTTATGTATTATTACAATCCTTAGTCGTTCAACTGGAAGGAAAAATTGTTTCTGTAGATGTCGAAGTAGTCGATCCTCCCCTTGATTATAACCTTTTTCTAGGGAGAAGTTGGTTCTATGCTATGACCATTGTCACTTCACTGGTTTTCAAATGCATCCAATTCACTCATCAAGGTAAAATTGTGACCATAAATCAGTTAGAATAATGTACCCTTGATGCTCACACTCAAACGACCAATAACATTCCTTTCCTAGGAGACTCAAAATTCACTTATGAAAGTGTTGGGTAGGTCTCTTGAAAGACTCTTCACTCATGGGTACCTTTCCCACACCTCTTCCTCCCACTACAAAACACATCACAATGGTTTGAATGATCTTGAATATGGCACATCAATCCTTCGAATCATATCATAGGATCATGCCTAGTCCCTTAGAATTTGATACATTAGGTGACACCATGCCACTTAGTCCTACAGAGGCTGAATATGATGTCATCCAGTCTACCTCTCCTTACTGGATGGTGAACATCTGTTGGCATCTACTACTTACTCGTTAGCATACTATTTATATCCCTATCCTCTGCTTTCAATTACATCCTACATATTTTTCCATCAGATGAATCTATTATGGAAATTCTTACTATCGAGGAGGCACCATGGAATGAAAAACACCATCGTTTATCCTTTCTTCCTAGTTTGGATGACATGGAGAAATATATTTCCTCTATATTTCCTAGCCATATCATCGACTCCCCCAAATCTCCCATACTCACTCAGGATAACATCTTTAAGGGAAATTTTGGAAACATCTCTTCCATGATTACAGTCGACATATCAATTAATGAAGGTATTGTGGAAAACATACAACTAGGTGCAAATTTTTTAACTGAATTCAATCTCAAGTTTGTCAAATCTAAGGCTAAGAAATCATTGGTTTTTGTGGAATTAATTTGTGATATTCCCCATACTGATGAGGATACTGAGCCCAGTGATTCTCTGCTCAATGAATCCTTGTTCCTGATTAGTATGTCTGATCCATGGTATGAAGACATTATTCTCTATCTCCAAACCCTATGCTTTTAGCCTACCATTTCACGTGATGAACGACGTTGCATTAGACACCATTAAAAGTGCTACCTTATCATTGGTGACACATTCTACCGCCTTGACATTGATACTATCTTACGATGTTTCTTAACCCATGAAGAGGCTGAACAAGTTTTAAATGATTGTCACCTTGGAACCTGTGGTGTTCATGTTTCTGGGATGGCTACAATCCAAAAAAAATTATGTGTCAGTTATTTTTGGCCTTCCATATTCAAATATTGCATTGAGGCCATTAGACAATTCACACCTTGTCAGATCTTTCAGAAGAAAGCACATACCCACCCAGCTCCACTTCATCCCATTATCGCCGTCAGCCCCTTTGAAAAATGGGGCATCGATTTTATGTAATGTAAGCCTACCTCTACTGGGGGGAACGGTTATATTATCATTGTCATCCATTATTTCACTAAATGGGATGAGTGTATGCCTACATTTATTAACAATGGCTGCACTACAAGAATTTTTTTGTTTAACCATATCATCGCTCGATTCAGTGGCCCACAAGATATTGTAACTGATCATGGATCTCGTTTCTAGAACCACATGATAGGTGAATTTCACACCAAGTTAGGTTTTCTCCATGAAAAATAATCCCCCTACTACCCTTAGGAAAAAGGACAAGTTGAAGCCATCAACAAATTCCTAAATACCATGCTTCAAATCATGGTGGGAATGAACAAAAGCTCTTGGAACTTGTATCTCTTCTATGCACTCTGGGCTTATCGAACTTTAGTTAAAACCAAAACTATATTAACACCCTTCAAGTTGGTATACAGGATACAAGTGGTGCTATCGATCGAATGTGATATCCCTTCATTGAAAATCACTATAGAACTCTTAAACCATACTTATTCTGAAGAGGAACAATTCTTATAACTAACCAATTTCAATAAATGATCTGAAATCGGATTCAAAATCCTGACAGGGCTTGAAAAATACTCAAAAATGAAAGTGCTCGAAATTCGACGAAACCTATGCCATTGCGTCTGTCTCGTCTTCCTGATTCTAGTGGTATATTTACTTTGTCAAATGGAGTCTGTATGGAGATGATATCGCATTCTGTCCGAAAAGTCAAACAGGCAAAAAAATTTGTTGACTGTGCAGTCCGTACAGTCCGTACGGACGCGGACGTGGCATGTCTGTATGCTGATGTGGTAGGTCCGTACAGATGACACATGGAAAGTCCGTATAGGTGACACATGGAAGCCCTAGGGAGTGACATGTGGCAGGTAAATTTGGACTTTTTGGCGCACGACTGGACCAATCCTGAGGTGACACGTGGCATGGGTGACGTCAGCAGCTGAAGTGGCAGGATGATCGAGACCGTACGGTGATGACATGGAAAGTACGATGAAGTGATGTGGCTGGCATGTGGACCAATTAGCAGCTAACGTGTGTCATAGTTTGATTGGTTGTAGAGGTGCCACGTGGCCCAGTCAAGGGCTGCCATGTGGCACCTTGTGGTTAGCTGTTATGGTTTTGTGTAAAATTTTGTTATGGCTCAGACGGGATTCGAACCGTCGACCTTTCCTCCGATAGTGGACTGACGGGGCTGGGCTAACCGCCTGCCCCCATGGTGTTGCCTGTTATACGAATGACAAAATGTTTATTTGAATTAAATTTATGTGTTATTCGGCGGGGGGGTCGGGTCGGGGCTTAGCCCCGACCCCCGGTTTTATGCATTATTATGTGACCATGTATTTGCGCGGGGGTTAATATATTGATCGTTACCATGCGCGGTTTATGTTATAGTTCCAACGGTTATGTTGGTTACATGCAACCCGACGGTTGGTGTGTGCGGTTACACAGTTATGGCAATAGCCCGTGGTTCCATTGTGATCCCATGTGACCGAGCGCAGAATGGTGGTTAGGGCCAACGCTTATCCCTTTGGGCTAGCGCTCGGCCATATGTAAGCCATATGACCAGTAAAAGGGGCACGCACCAGAGCTCGGGGGGCTTAAGCCCTATATAACTATATTATATAGTTAAAAAGTGGGTTATTAACCACTTTTTGGGTTTTTATTATTAATTAAACCATTTTTAATGTAATTAATCCATTTTTGGGAGTTATTGGGTGGTTTTTGAGCCTAACTTCTTGGAGGAAGTTGGAGATGGGCAACTACCTTCCCAACTATATATCCAAGACCATTTTGAGGCCATGGGGACAGCTTTGAGGGCATTCAGAGCAGAATAATGCTGAGGAGAAGCCAAGCCAAAGCCAGTTTGAGGCAGAGAAGTTGTTGAGGAGGAGATGTTGTTGGACCATTTCTGAGAGCTCCGGACATCCGTTTTGCATGCCGTTTTCTTTGCATGGTTCTAGAGATCTAGACGAACATGACCAGATTAGTCTTGTAGCCATTCAGCATTGTACCGATGTACTTTTGATCTTTCGAACAGAAATAAAGAAGCCTCCCTCACAGAGAAAAAGGCCCAGAGACGTAG
>JASDQU010103310.1:19672-37500 GCA_032191745.1 Picea mariana | reverse complement strand
CTTCTTTGCAATCACTTTGACTACTTTGACCTTTTGGGGCTTCTAGATGACTCATGAGGGTTCTCCAACTTCACTTGGCCATAACTCTCTAACCGTGAGAAGTTATGTGACATTCCACATACTACCATAAATGACATGACATGTACTATCCATGTATAATAGTATTACCTGTAAATATATCAAAACACATACCATTATCCATCAAACAAACGTGTGTCCATTACCCAAACCTTTGTGCTACTAGAATTCGCTACCGAACTTTCTTCAAGGGTTGACATCAATGAAAGCCAACCCAATTAATCAACATATTCCCCCTAATGTGTGAGTTCAGAAGGGGATTTGATGGAAAAAATACATTATAATTCTATGGAGGAAGTTTTTGAGTGGGGCTCAGTAGAGTTCACTAGACTTTGAATGAGGAAAGCACCTGCAATAGAAACCAAGGCATCATGTTACTCTCTTCTCGAGGTGGGCATACCCATTCTCAAGTGTGGACAAGAATGACCACCAAATCAAGTACATTGTAGATCCACAGAGTATATATAAAGCAATGATCATGGCCACAAAAAAGATACATGGTGGATCCATGTCAAAACATATCATATCCATGAACAATACACAATTGATCTATGTTTTAGAATATATCAAGAGGGTAACAAAAGCAGTGAGATGAACAAAATTATACTCCAAAAATACCAATATCACATGGGTGAGTGGTACTTCCTTGTGAAACTAGGGAACCAACATAAAGGAGATATGCTACTATGGCCCAGGGTCTTGAATCCTAACTTGCCTAAGGTACGAATATGCACCATGTAAATAAATGTGTCGATGTCAACCATTCGAGAAACCACTTGATTACCAGTCATTGATGTTTACTGTTAAAAAATGTGAGATAACCCATCGATAATGATAATGGGAATCAAGGTACTTAGTACATTCTGGCAAGTGAAAGTAGATGTTCTATCATCGAACACTTGTAGAATCTATTGATTAGGGGACATTGATGTATTCCAATTATCAATAGCGAGGGATCATGTCACTAATGACTGCAAGACCCAAGGTGCTATAAAGTATCTAGATATGATTCCCAAATAAAATGAGTCGAGGTTGGTAGGAAGACATCTATTGGAAGGAAAAAATTAAGACATCCATCATCATCCAACATGAGAGAACATAAGGAGAAAGACCTTGAAGGTCTTAGATGAAAAGAGATGGAAGGAAACACCACTGAGTACATCTCTCACATGCACAAGATGGAATAGCACATGGAAGAGACCCTCTGAGTAATGAATTATAATGAAATCCATTGACATAGGTGAGGAATTCCACCAATGATGAAAATGGAAACCAAGGTACAACACGAATCCCAATATCTGAATGGAGGTATTGATGCCGAACACATGGGAAATCACTCAGTTAGTGACCAATGATTAAATGTCATCTGTTGATCACAAGGTAACCTACCAATGATGAAAATAGGTCTAGGATGCCACAACTCTAGGTCAAAATCTTAGAGAAATATGTTGTAGTCGATAAGAGATGACTCACCAACAAGAAGTAAATGGGGACCTTTCATATTGGCATGAGTGAAGGAAAAAGATACTGATAGTACTGAGAACAAATTGACAACTAGGAAGGCCAACATGAATAGTCAGAGAATATAAGGAATGGCCGACATAGGCTAAAATGCCTCTTGAACATAAGAACAACACAATGGTGACTTGGGAAACTTTTGACACAAAATGGAACAATGATATAATTATGTAATGTAAGAGGCATACAAAAACTCTCCATACTGATTGGAAGAGTAACCAACCAAAGGAGTAATGAAACTCAAAAATCAAGGTTCAACTTCCTAAAGTCATACTAAAACCCAACTTGTTGAGAATACGACAACTTGGTGCTTTGTTCAAGGGTGACATGACTTAGGACAACTACCAACAAAACAAAGATGTTTATTCTTTCCCCCCTCTCTCTTTTTTTGTCGTATTTGATTTTTTGTGTGTTTTTCTTATTATTAAAGCCTAAAAAGGAATAAAAGAATGATAAAATATAGTGAAGGAAACAAGTGTCGTGAGGAAATCAAACTAGTTCCAAGCGTTGAAGAAACAAATGAAAAGGAAAACAATTAAAGAGAATGTGGATGCAGTAAATAACAAATTGTGAATTGGGGCGGGAATTAGGCTCAAAAGTGCAAGCAACAATATGTGATGCAACTATACAACTCGAAATGAAAAAGTGGGATCCTCATGGGTAATGTCCAACAATAGATTAAGAAGAAGTCATGTGGCTTCAGTGAAAAGTCATGGTAGGGATAAAAGGGCTCCCGAGCCTATGAAAAAATATAGCATGGGTGCACAAATGGAAAACATGGCTTTAACTAGGGAACCCATGATGGATAGGATCTATCACGTAAATTACAACACTTTTTAAATGACAAATAAGGTTTCGTGTCAAAACTCAATGGGGTCGATCCTAATGAAAAATGGAACAAGAAACTAATAATGCACAATGCAAGGTGGGAAAACCTAACTTATGTGCTAGTTTCAAGGTCATTGCCTGTCAGAATGGATCAATGTGGACCAATGTGATGTAAAGCACCACTTAAGTGACCTTACAACCTTCTCTCATTTGAAAAAATGCAAGTGAAATACGAAACGACCATGCTAGGAATTAAAATTGACAAAATATCTTTTAAATAAGTGTTCTGAACTATTCCAAAGTGGGTAAAAAATCAATATATAGATGAGAAAATGAGTTTTTACCAAGTCATTTTCACATTTGAACTAAACCTTTGATTTTAGCTCAAAGATCCCTCAAACTTCGGGTGGAGATTGCGGGAGATTCCACTGTCGAAATTTGATTTCGTTAGGTCCAGGTAACTCGACATACCTTCCTCTTAAAATTTTTCAATTCATTCTTTTAAATTTATAATTTTTTGTAAATGAAATTTAACACACAAGAGATCAAGACAAGAAGTTTGATGGAAAAGGCCTCAAACCATTATCTCTCTATTCCTCATTGTATTCATTTTAATGATAAAAATATATAATACAATAATGTAACCACCTCAATTTCTCTCATAATGACATCTCATTGGGATATAAGGTAGGAGGAGGAAAAACAGGAATCTAGAAACACACTTAGGATAACGACTATATCCTAGAATGTGAATTATACAAAGGTGGTATACTAGGAATTCATGTTTGTATATGAGTAAGAGGATAACATCCCCCCCCCCCTCAATCATAAGTCCAAATACTAATACCAACAATGCAACATAAAACAATATCATTTCCAAGTCTTCATGTTGAAACTCATGAGGTGGGTCTCAATGAAGAACTTCTTGAAAAAGCACCAAATTTGGATGCTAAAAAATTATAAAAAATCTCATTGTGTAATCATGTGAACCAGTTATCCAAGGGGATCTAAGGAATGCCCACAGAGATCGAGGAGGATTCAAAACACTCACAAGGTCCCATGGGATGTAAGGAATTCCCACAAAGGTCGAGGAGGATCTGAAACACTCACAAGGTCCCAGGGGATCCATACAAACTCAAAATTTGATCATCTCAAATGATCGTGAAAAGGACATCAATGCATAGATCTTGTCGTCAAATTTCCAACGATGAAAATGACACCTCGAACAGAGATAGAACAAAAAAGTTATAAGTGGTCAAAGATCAAGTCAATCTCACAAAAGTCAAAGGTCAAAATCAAAGGGTGACGTCAACATGGTGACATGTGTCACCACTGCAAGGGTGACACATGACACATGATCATTAGCAGTGGATCGACATATGGTAAAACCAAGTGGTCCAATCATAGGTTGGCAAGTGGAAAAGATAAGCCAATGAGAGGCTGCCACATGGCAGCCTCCCATTGTCCTCTATGGTCATGGTTATGTAAAAATATTATGGAGTCGAACCCGTGACCTCCATATCCTATCAAAGTCTTAACAAATTCACCACTACTAGCACGCCATGCATTTAGTTCTTAATTGTATATATTTTAAATTATATTTAATATTGTATAAGGGATTGTTCGATGGTAAAAAATGGTTGAGGGCCTAAACCCTCGACCCCTAGTCTTTGATCCATTGAAATTACCATAGAAACACGACTATATTCCCGCGCAAAGGTTTCTATTTATGACATATAGTTTTAAATATATGACATATGGTTTTAACAAAAGCTCTATATATAGTGTGGTCGGAAGGTATTGAACCCACGACCCACTATATTATATACCAACAACATAACCAATCCACCTAGGGCATGGGTCTTGTTCCAACTACCCACTAAAAAATAATTAAAGCCATCAAATAGTTGCAGACGAAGATTAAAGGTGCACGACCCAAGGTTTGGGAACGCACATTCCAATGCAGGCACACATGCTGAGGTGCACTAATTTCAATACAAAGTGCATTTATGTGTCTTGAAGTGCATGCCGAGATTGCATAAGTTTATGTGTTGCATGGAAACGCGTGCCATAAGGTATATTGTCCACACCTAGGAAAGTTTATACTCGTTGGATTCATTTTTCTGCAAGGATCATGAATTTGAAGTCTATTTTGTGATCAAAGGTCATTTGTAAAAGTATTAGTCCAAATTTCCATTAATGAGATTTTAGCGCATTGCTTTGCATGTCGATGTAACACCCCTGTTTCCCCCAGTCGGTAAACATAATTGAATTTTGCTAAAAGACGATGTAAATACTTATTATGATGAAAATATTTACATTATTAATGTAAAAAGGAAAATGTTGAACAACTGTTGAAGGGTATTTCCTACATAGGTTATGATGCCATGAGAGGGAAACAATAAGGAAATTTCCTTTGCCAATTTAAAATTCAGGAAAAATCCAAATTGCCCATTTTTCTAGAATTGTAGTTAATGGAGGAAGTTGGCTTTTGAACTATCATCTTCCAACAATTATGAAAAGGAATGGGTGTTGTATCAAAATTTCCTTGCCTTAGAAGAATAGGAAGAAAAGTACCCATCTATAGAATTTTGGGCTGACTCACGAATTGGGGGTTTTGACCCACAAAATATTGTCAAAGAAGAAAAGAAAAAAGGGAAAATAGAGAGCAGAGAAGAGGGGAGATAGTTAGTTGATTCTAGGAACCATTTTTTTGAGTAGAGAGGAATGTGAGAAAACCTCTTTGGTGGTTAGAAAGAGAGAATAAGAGATAATGAACACGAATGGGTCGGGTGACCATTTCTGAAGAGGTGGAGCATGCGAGGCTCTCTAGTTATGAAGAGAACTGAGAAAACAAACTTTTCTGGGTGTAAAAACTATTGGGCAATGTTTTCTAATCAAGCTGAGAAATGGAGCTGCAGAGGATTTTAGTGATTGAGAGAATAGCCACATTAGGATCCCTTGCTTGGTGAATGGAAAACTGGACTGCTAGGTTCCTGTGGGAGAAGGAGAGTAAACTTTGTCCCTTGTTGTTGCTAAGCAAAAGAAGAACCTCTTTCTCTTAAGGCATTATGATCTAGCTAGGGGTGGCCAATTTTAAAGTACTCTAAGAGGAACTGTGCCTATGGTTGGGTGGAAATGAGAACAACCTTCAACAATTTCCAACTAATTCTAAGCTTCAAATAGGTGTGTTTTTGAGTTTTGTATTTTCTTGAATGATTTATTTTATAATATGGACTTCATGTACTAGATGCTTGCATACATTATTTTCCTGTTTAAATATTGAAATTTGTGATTCTGATTACCTAGTTGGCTGGGAAATCTAAAGCAAAGTTTGAATATCATATTATGTCATTGATTTTTTGCCTTCCCTTGTTTAGAAAAAAGAGAGATGTTAGTAATGGGTTCTAAATCAACTTGGAGAAAATTGTTGCCTGATCACCTGTATTAGTCTACATGAACTAATTCTCAAATATTACTAAAGTCCAGCCACCATAGTCATCACAAATCAACTTGGATATTGTGAAACTGCAATTTTCTATTAGAAACTTGAAGGCTGAGCATAGGACTTTGGCCCCTTTGTTGGTATGGAAAATACTCTAGACTTAGAGTTGAAGGAAGATTATATTCCTGTTTGACAATAAGAGAACAAGCCACACATTAGAGAAGAGGCAAAGTATATTTACAAACACAACATTAGGAAAACAATGAGAATGCACTTTAAATTTCTAAATTGAAATAAAAATGAAATTAGAAATTGAAATGTTGTGGATTATTAAATTTCCTTTGAATTGGGTAAGAAACCAATTTTACTTGAGGCTACATAGTAAAATTGATGCCTACAGAGAAAGACTTGGGAATATTGGTTAATCCCTAAAATCCAGTAATGAAATGCTCGTAATTAGGAGACTGATAAATTTTTAGTAACCACAAGATTTTACCAGAGAGGAGTTTTACTTCCATGGCATGTAAATACTATGGAAAATAAGGCAAGTAAATAAATAAAATAAATTTAAAATGAGAATGCACAATTCTATATTTCTGGAAAAATTTGGAACAAATAGTAAATTCTGGTAAATACTGGTAAAATTCCTAATTTACCATCCAATTACCCTAATATTTGAATCATAATATTGTAAACTAATGTATTTACAAACTAGAAATTATTTGTGTGGTGCGTGAGTAATGGAGATTTGAAATCTTTCCCTCGTGCAAAGAAATTTTTAACAATGCTAAGATTTTCCCATTTATAAACTACGTACTTGGCACATGTATTCCAGTTCATAGTGCAATGGCTAATGGATTCTAAATAATACAATATTAAAGCATTATTTTATGCCCGCTCGTGATTGGATTTCAGAGTTGATAATTCCGATTAAAATGAATGGCATGATTGTATGAAGTCCGAAGCAGTCAGAGTGATGGCTTAAGTGTATGAGATTTTACATAAATTGTAATATAATATGATATTTTTCATGATTGGTCATCAGAGTATTGAAGGGAGCATACATGTTCCAAGAGAAAATATAACAGGTCAAGGCTTGAGTTGGTGTAAAACTTAATATATATACATATATATTAATTTAATGAGAAACACAAAAAAACCCTTTCGGAGTAAATGAAAAGGGGTTGTTGAATAATATCTGAAGCCTTCAGAGTGATGAGTGGGGAGGTAGCGTTTGTAGTTTGAAAGCATGGGAAGTATAAGACCCATTCTCATATTAAATAACATTACAATAATCCCTTTCATGATTGGTTGTTGGAATAATGAGAGGTACACACATGTTTCAAGACCGAAGTATACTCAGATTTGACCATTTAGAGTGGATGAAAGGGAGTGTTTAATCAAAGTCCGAAGTCATCGTAGCAATGACATGGATATAAAAATATTAAAACCATACTCACTTGTTATTGGTGATTAGAGTGTTGAGAGGAACACACACTTTTCAAGTTCGAGTTGATGTAATATTTAATAACATTATAATGTTATAAGATTATAAATGTTTAATACTGCACGTGAAGGAGGTTTAATTACCTAAAAAGATATATTACGTTAAATAATATCCTGGGTTGGTATAACATTTAATGTGTAATAAATGTATGTAAGTTTCAATCCTTTCAGGTGCTGACCACTTTTAGATTTGACCTTGGAGTATTCAGAGTAACAACTTCGAAGGGCTTCGAAATATGAACCCTTGCATTATTACGAGACTATGAAAACTATAATAAGTCACATGAGGGGTTTTTAATAAAGGTTATAAGCCTAAATACTCTCCAGTCAAAATTAATTATATTAGAACATAATATAAATTATGTTATAATATAATTAATTAACTTATAATATAATCACTCCAAAATGGAAATTAAGTAAATTATTTGGCTAAGCGAAAATATGTTTACAAGGGTAAGTAATTAGTGAATATTAATTGTCCCTAATGAGGTCTAAGTAATTGAATACCAAAGAGTAACATTTTAAGAAATGTTAATTAAGTATTTAATCGGTTATAGGAGAGGGTCAAATGCCATTTTCTGGCTGAGTGAGCCTAAACACCCTATGGTCACATGGTGATTTGTGATGGGTCCACATGTTGAGTGGATACTGAGCCACATGTCACCTCAAGATACATATGCATTATGGTAACATTGACCTAGGTGATAAATGAAAATCAATCTCAATTGTTTATTAACGTAGATCTCGCTCAACAAATCGAGAGAGAAGGATGAGTTGATGTTTACTAAGAGCATCGGTGTGATGACGTGTGTCGATATTTAATTGGTTTATGAGTTGAGTGGGGTCCATTAGGATAGGTAAACCTTAGGTGCCGAATGGATCCTAACCGTAGGTCGAGATCTTATGTGCATCGAGACTGCCCATTGAGGGGTAAAGGGAATATTCCTCGATACCTTGGGTTCAGGATAGTGAGACTGCGCAACCTACTCAAAATCTGAATGGAGGGTATCAAGAGGGAATATTCCTTGATACCATATTCATTGGAGGGAAGTGAAGAATGCACTGGAAGAAGGTCTGAGTGATGATGACTGTAGGCATGCATGGACTGAAGTTCCATCGTGGCAAGATAGGCTAGTGCCACATCAGGACCATGGTGTCTCCATGTCAATTGGAAAAGACAATGAGATGTCACATGGATGCCATGTGGCAGTAAGAGTGATGTTGACTATGTAAATCCAATAACTTCGAAAGGTCATAACCCTCATTCCAGAACTCAGTTCTAAGCAAAATTACCGTCGCTGGGAAGCTCTTGATGAGAAAAAAATGATGGATTTGTGATAGAGAATATTTGAGATTGTTAGAAGAAGAAAAAATTTAATATCCCATCTCCTAAAAGGTACTCAGGGGTTTGGGTGTGTTACATAGTGGTATCAGAGCAGGAAACAACACTTGGCCTGCTTGGGCTCATGAAAGAGTCGGACAATTTTTTCTTAGAAAACTTTTAAGGGGGAGGGCATCCTACCCTACCCTATTTATCAGAGCATGATAAAAACAACATTCCTAGATGGGCCGGAGAATAGTCACAAGACTAGTTTACCAAGGCTAAGATGAGCTTGTTGAAAGTGTTTACTATCACAAAGAACTTATCTGCATAATTTTCTTGAGGGGAAGGATTACATATTGAAATTTTGTTGGGATTTTACTCAAAAAAGCAAAATTTTTGAATCATGCTGGATTACAACAAAATAATCATATCATTGATTTGGAGGAATGATAGCCACTCCTACAGGGGTAGGATTGTCTTGATAGACGCTAATAGAAAGACTTGGATGCGAATGGTAGAAAACCTATTATAAGGATGCTTGAGACCATGAAGGGAATGAACTAAATAGGTTTCAAGGTTTCCTTCAAATGTGGGCTTATGAAGCCTCTCGTAATTAAAATTGTTGCTTAAATAAGAGATTAGGCCTTGTGAGTATATTTCCGCATGTCTAGAGGCCTTATGGAAATATGTGAGGTCAGCTTATTTGACCTGTCATAACTGAAAACTTGCTATTGGGATAATCCTTTTTTTGCAAAGAAAAAAGGAGTCCAATGGACTAAAAATAACCCTCATGGAAGGAGTGAAGTGAAATGAGCAACTTCAAAATCTCACGGGTGTGCTAAGGGAGTGTATGTCCCTATTAACTTAAGGGCATGTCTATGCATGAGAATGTAAGAGGTAAGAAAGTGGAATACATTTGCACTGCAAGAATGGGTAAAATGCTTGGTGCATGAGGATATGATGGACACATATGGAAAAGATTGAGCACACATATAACATGCATATATACTTATTACAGTTTGTCATTGGATGTAAAATATGGTGGTGTCATAGACAATATGGTTAATGAAATTTTGATCCCAAATGTGGTAAAGGAAGTGTTGGGGAACTTGTAGATGACCAATGGGCCAGGTTGACATCCAGAGGTGTATGGTAGCCATATGGATATGGATTGGTATACTCAGATAATAATATGAGAGAGTTTAGGAAAATATTCCCTTGTAGAAATCTGTTGACCAAGAATGAATTGAAGCATGAAGAAGATACTAGAAGTGGTTATCTTATTTCCTTAGGTAATGCAATAACTATCCATCTGAATTCTAATTTATGGAAGGTTTTTATAGTAGAAAGGGAAAAAGTGGCCCTTGTTGATTGTTTCCATGTAGAGAGGGAAACATCAATATGAATTATGACTGTGAGACTAGTCATATGATTGATTGCAAGCTCTCAATAACAAACATGGATATTAAAATAAAATGTCAATGTGAATGAATGAGGTAAAAGGGTGTAAGCAATGCACCTACATATATACAAATATATGTTTACATGCTTAAAGGTATAACGTGACTTCTTGATCAAGTAGGATGTGAGGCAAGATGAGTACTTTCAAGATCTAAGAAATTCCATGGATGCATGGTTAATCCTATGTTGGAGGGTCTGATTATATCGATAGAATAATAACTTGAGGAGGATGTGTCCAATTACCTCAGGAAAATCTAGAGTAAATTGTTGAAAGAATAAATGAGCAGGAATGCTTTGTTTTCATGATAGGAGGCAACATGACTATTTCTTTTAGGACTACATCAGAGTGATTGTGAACACCAATGATTTAGAATGACTTAAATTAAGTGTTCCTATAGTATATGCAACAACATGCCGATGCATGTGGATAAATGCATAAAAAACACATCTTGAAAGTGAGTTCATGACATAAAGATACATGTTTGAATGTATACTAGGAATGCATTAGGAGAATGAATGTTTATATTCCCTATGGAATATTGGGTAGAGATATGAAGCGATGAAGCTAAGGTTGACTCAAGAATAGAGGTCAATCAGGTAATAATGAATGATCAACAAGAGAGTTGCATGTTGAAGAAGTTCCCTATGGAGGAATTGTGTGAGAACTTTGTTAGGAAAACATAGTCATACTCTTAATGACTGTTGAAAAATTAGACAATAGAATATAAAGTCTATTTTTACAAGAATCCCGAATTACATTTTAAAATATCATAAATGAGTAAAATATATGCGAATGAATGTTGAACAATCTGATTCGGTAAATGTGCATAATTGCACTGATTCATGATTAATTAGTGAACACATTTTTTTTGTGGTGAGTATGTTGTTCATATCCAGAAAATGTCAATATAAACTTGGCTGACACTTCTCAAGGAACAAAGTAGGAAAATCCCAAGAGGGACAGATTTCTTAAGAAAAGGAGAAGGGAAGGAGAAACACTTCCCTCTACCTAAAAAAATTGATTTTCTTAACATAGTTATAATCCTCAAAAAAAGGAACAATTATGAAATCCAAGGATAATAAACAATTAAGTATGTTTAAATTAATAATCTTGGTTGAGCCATGTCAAGTGAAGGTAGTAAGGCCTTGGAAATAACTCAGCTGAACTGAAAGTTCCAGGCTGTGTAGGAGGAATTGGAAAAGAGGGGGGAGCCCATTAACTAATTTCCTTGTTGCGTATCATGTTTCTCTAGGATGAGAATCTAATATTTTTTTGTGTGTGAGTGTTTTAGCATGAGAATGATGATAATTGTGCGAATGTAGAGAAAACTAGAAATTTGATTATGTTTGCACTCGTGAAAACATTGAGGTTAATGTGATACAATGAATATAGATATGTTGGGGGCATATCTGAAAATGTTTTTACTGATTTAAATGCATGCATTTTAGTTAACATGACAAATGACATAATTTTGAATGTGATAATTCATGTTTGTGTAGGAGATGATTGGAGTTGTTGGGAAAGGACAACTGCCAATGGTAGAAAACCTCTGGTAAAGGATAAAGGTAAGAAGGAAACAATTGAATGATTGTTGAAGTGACTTTGGTAGCCCCATGGAGCACCATTGACGAGGTAAAAAAAAGAAAAAGGGTGTTGTCGTCTAGAACAAGTATAAAAATGTTCATGCCTGTGTGGCATAAGGTATGAAGGGATTATGTAAGGATCCCCTCTAAAGTATTTTATTATCTTACTGATATGAAAATAATTTTGAGTGGATATTGTATGCCATTGCTACCCAAGTAGGGTAAGATTCAGGAAAAGAACCTGAAGAATAGAGAAAGGAATCTCTAGAAGTCAAGGATGATTGGGATCCTTGCAAGAAAATTAATGAACAATGTGTCACGAATATATTGACCAATCAGGAATGATTGGAAACACAATTTCTCATAAGCAACACATTGATTAAATGCATTGAGGAAATGCACATTTGCATGACATGCCAGACAATGGACTGCCCATTATGGAAGGAGGACCTTCCAATATTTTACATAATTGTAATGATGGTAGAAAGAGGAATTGGGTGGTCATGAATGTTGGCACCCTTGTTACCTGTAAAGAAAGAATGCTTGAATGCATTCATGAGAAAATTTTAATTTCACATGTGTTTATTTGAGGCAATGATCAACTCAAAGAAAGAGGAACAATCCTATTGTAATAATGAATGTGGATAGATAAACCATGTGGTGAGAGGTTGGATGAGACCCAACACGTCATGGAAAAGTGCTTAACACAAAATATAGTAATATGAAAATCAATGCAATGGTGCATTGGGTATGTATGTGTCCATGTACATTGGTACATTGATTAAATCCATTTAATAGTTGAATTGCATTTGGAAAAATCAGTATGCTGAAATGATGCATGTGTTTCCTTTTTCTTTGTAATGATTTGACTGTTAGTATGCATAATTTTGAAGATACAATGTGCATGAGAACTAACAACTGGTTTGTCTATGTGAATATGGATTTGCAGGAAGAAGGATATTGGATATGGAAGTAGAAGTAATCCCATAAGGAAGACCAATTTCTATTAAGCCAAACTTCTATGGGAAGAAAAAATTTCATACTTGTGATTCTGGTTCCTGTGTGGGATAGATCTGAAAATAAAATGTGGAATTTGGAAATCTGTGGGTGAAATATTTGCAAGAAAATTCTAAATTGAAATTGATGATAACATATTATGGTTATTGTATGCATGTGAAGTAGGTAAGATGAAATATTTTTCCTAAAGGGACAAGTGACAACTGCCAAGCTAGAAAAGAATGGAAAAAAAGAGGGATTCCTAAGCTTGGGCCTGGAGGGTGAGTGACCGCAAGGAAGAGTAGACTTCAATAATTCTTGCAATTTATGGTTGGGATCATGCACACAATGGGTATGTAAGGGAAAACAATGTTCCAAGTTAGTAAGACAACCATTTGGATGCGAATCCATGAAATTGCACAGATAAGTATTGTGTTGATGTGAATATTTCATGTTGAGTTTTGAACAACAATAATTTTTTTTGCATATAATTATGATTAATATGCTTGCTTATTGAAATTATTGTAGGCATGTGACAAAGGCCAAGATTCTAGAAAGGACCAAAACGAGAAAGAGGAACAAAATTGTTGAAGCAGCTAAACCAAGAAGACATGATTGGTGTTGATGAGATGCAATGGACACCGAGGATGATGTTCCTTTAAGGGGGAGGGGGTTGCAATACCCTTATTTCCCCCATCTTGTAAACATAATTATATTTTGCTAAAAGACTATGGAAATACTTGTTATGATGAAAATATTTATGTTATTAATGTAAAAAGGAAAATGTTGAACAATTGCTGAAGGGGATTTCCTACATAGATTATGATGCCATGAGAGGGAAACAATGAGGAAATTTCCCTTGCCAATTTAAAATTCAAGAAAAATCCAGATTGCCCATTTTTCTAGAATTTTAGTTAATGGAGGAAGTTGGTAGTCGAACTATCATCTTCCCACAATTATTAAAAGGAATGGGTTTTGTACCAAAACTGCATTTCCTCAGAAGCATAGGCAGAAAAGTACGCATCTAGAGGATTCTAGGATAACCCATGAATTGGGGGATTTGACCCGCAAAGTCTTGCTGAAGAAGGAAAGAAACAAGGGAAAATTGAGATCAAAGAAGAGGGGAGATAGTTAGTTGAGTATAGGAACCATTTTTTTGAGTAGAGAGGAATGCGAGAAAACCTCTTTGGTGGTTAGAAAGCGGGGAGAAGAGAGAATGAACATGAATGTGCCGGGTGACCATTTCTGAAGAGGTGGAGCATGTGAGGCTCTTTGGTTCTAAAGAGAAATGAGAAAACAAATTGTTCTTGGTGCAGGAACTGTTGGGTGACATTTTTTAATCAAGTTGAGAAATGGAGCTATAGAGGATTTGAGTGATTGAGAGAACAATCACAACAAGCTCCCTTGCTTGGTGAATAGAAAACTGGACTGCCAAGTTCCTGTGGGAGAAAGAGAGTAACCTTTGTCCCTTGTTGTTGCTGAGAAAAAGAAGAATGTCTCTCTCTTATGGAATCGTGATCTAGATAGGGGGTGGCCAATTGTAAAGTACTCCAAGAGAAAATATGCCTATGGTTGGGTGGAAAAGGGAACACCCTTCAACAATTTCCAATTAATTCCATGCTTCATATAAGTGTTTTTTTTTTTGTATTTTCTTGACTGGTTTATTTTATAATATGGAATTCATGTGATAGATGATTGCATAAATTATTTTCCTGTTTAAATGTTGAAATTTGTGATTCTGATTACCTAGTTGGCTAGGAAATATGAAGCAAAGTTTGAATATCATATTTTGTCATCGATTTTCTGCTTGCCCCTGTTTAGAAAAAAGAGAGTTGTTAGTAATGGGTTCTAAATCAATTTGGATCAAATTGTTGGATGATCACATGTATTATTCTATATGAACTAATCCTCAAATATTATTAAATTCCAGCCACCATAGTCATCACAAATCAACTTCGAAAGTGTGAAAGCACGATTTTTTGTTAGAAACCTGAAGGCTGGGCATATGACTTTGGCCCCTTTGTTGGTCTGGAAAATCCTCCAGAATTAGATTTTAAGGAAGATTAGATTCATGTTTTATAATAAGAGAACAAGCCACACATTAGATAAGAGGAAAAGTATATTTACAAACACAATATTAGGAAAAGAATGAGAACACACTTTAAATTTCTAAATTGAAATAAAAATGAAATTAGAAATTGAAATGTTGTGGATTATTAAATTTCCTTTGAATTGGGAAAGAAACCAATTTTACTTGAGGCTACATAGTAAAATTGATGTCCAGAGAGAAAGAGTTAAGATTATTGGTTAATCCCTAAAAACTAGTAAATAAATGTTTGTAATTAGGAGACTGGTAAATTTTAGTAAACACAAGATTTTACCAGAGAGGATTTTTACTTCCATGGCATATATATACTATGGAAAATAAGGCAAGTAAATAAATAACATAAATTTATAATGAGAAAGTGCAATTCTATATTTATGGGAAAATTTGGAACAAATAGTAAATTCTAGTAAATACTAGTAAAATTCCTAATCTACCTTCCAAATACCCTAATATTTGAATCATAAGATTGTAAACTAATGTATTTACAAACTAGAAATTATTTTCCTGGTGTGTGAGTAATTGATATTTGAAATCTTTCCCCTGTGCAAATAAATTTTTAACCATGCTAAGATTTTTCCCATTTATAAACTACATACTTGGCACATGTAGTCTAGTTCGCTTGAAGAAATTTGATTAATATAGTATTTTCCATTTATCAACGTTCAAATATTTTTGGGTTTATAAATCCTTCTAATTTATCAACACATGAATATGTGAATAAACACATATTTATTTTTATTATATTTTTCATTCCGTTGGAACACACAGAAGAGAGCTAAGGTTCATAGTGTGATGACCAATGTGTTAGCTCTCTGTAAATTTTGTTCGACTGATAGACAAACGACAGAGGTAACTGTTTCAACCAGCTTTAGAGCTGAGGCACTAGCCTGCTCAACTCAAAGAGGGCTCTCTCGTGTCACTTGATATTTCTTTGGAAATCGATGGCTAGATTTGGTTTGTTTTGGGGGTTTTTAATAAAGTTGTCGGCAATGAGGGGGAGGAACACTCAGGGCTATGGAGTCAAAATTATAAAAGTGAATGAAAACAATGGTCAGCCAATAGAAATATTAAGAGGATAAAGTCTAAATGAGGTGATGAATTTGAGTTATATTCAAATTTAAGTAGAGTGTAGGAAGATAGAGAAAACAAATAACTGCATCAGAGCATTACTGAAATGAATTCTGAATTTGTTAAGAAGAAAATTACACAGTTTAAATTGCTTAAGCCAAGAGCATTACAAGATGAATTATGGGACTTTAACTATCCAATTTAAACATAATACAATGCAAATGGATATAAAGAATCATAGGAAATACATACGATGAGAGAAGACAAAACTCATATCACCACCATTAGAATCTTTTCATAGAGACTTCAAAAGCTTCTGCATGTATATTCAATTCAACTTCAAAAAGTTACAATAGAGTTCGAAACAACCAAAAAGGTTCCCTTGCACTTCTGCCAATATTAATTCATTCAAATGCCCCAATATTTATACAATTCGATTACAATGGTTGAAACTGAAGCGTTTCATCTTATAAAACTGATTAAAACAATTTCAACTAATAGTCTCGGTATATGAACCGATTTACAATGATTAACAAAAACATTTCAAAATTAGGGACAAATATCTTTGACTGCTCGACTTCCTCTGCGCCATTTGTCTCGCTCTGATCTTTTGTCGAATCTGCAAATTTGGTGACACTTGGAGATAATTTACTAGTTCTGGGGAAACTACATTTTGTCTTACCCAGCTGCACGATTTCCTTCCATTGTGAGTCAGAAGGAATCTCGTAATCCATCATCTCCTTAATCAAAATCTCTAGGTCAATGCACGTGGCATAGGACATAGTTGGCAGACCAATCTTTACTGTTTTAAATTGATTCAAAATTTCAAAGTCTGTGGCCAAATACTCTACCAGGCTTCGGCCTTTCAGACTTTCCTCCATAGCTTCAAATTTGGAATGGTCCATACTACACTGAATGAGGAGAGAATTATAGTATTCTTGATTGTATAATGAACCTTTGCCATCCCAAAATGGTGGGAGGCCCTTGATAAACAATTGTTCAAACTTATCTTTAAACTCCTGTATATTGTGCTCCATTTGAATAGCTTTGTTTTGAACCGATTTGAGCAAGTTGTGCTTGGAAATGATCCTCCTGGCCCAAATGATCAACGCAGTTCTGTCCTTTACCTCGATAGTCTGAAGATCAACAATGGACACAAAATTCAACAAATCAATAGCGTTGTGGGCCCATTACGAGGATTTCTTGGCTAATGTTTCATTAACAATAGTACACCTGCTTCGGGCCATGGTAGCCACATTGTCTTTGTCATTTATAAAATTTAGATAAACCCTGAACTTAGAAACCTCTACAACAATAGCATCCCAGATCACATCTTTAGCTCCTTGTAACAATGTTTTACCTTTTAACCTCGTTTTCAGCTTGCTCACCCTCTCTTGCAAATCTTGGTTTTCTCTTTGGAGTGGAGCCATCTTTTCATCTTTTATTTTCATCTCTTGTTTCATCTTTTATAAGGCCTACTTAAGGATTTTGATTTCCCCTGTGATCCAGATGGATATCGGTGGCCACCCACCTTTTCCAACTAGCTCAAAACAATTTTCTGACAATTTTGGCAATTTACTATTTTTAGCAGTTTTAACTTCCTGGCCATTTTGAGGGCCTAAATGAAGGTTTTTATGGATATAGATTCTCAATGATAGTAAAAGGCATGATTGAGCCCCCAAAATGAATCTCCTCGAAAACATGTTTCCAACGGGATATTACACACCTAAAACAGAGATCGTATGCAAAAGTTATGACCCCGGGAAGTTGATGTACTAACTTACCCAAACAGGGCCCACATGACTTTTGGCGCTTCATCTCCTAGGGTTAGGTTTTTGGATATCTAGGGTTTTTGGAATTCTTGTTTATTGTAAAAAGGCCTTCAGAGCCTCATTGTAATCTTCTTCTTATGA
>JASDQU010103310.1:0-10334 GCA_032191745.1 Picea mariana | reverse complement strand
TGCTGGATTACAACAAAAAAATCATATCATTGCTTTGGAGGAATGATAGCCACTCCTACAGGGGTAGGATTGTCTTGATAGACGCTAATAGAAAGACTTGGATGCGAATGGTAGAAAACCTATTATAAGGATGCTTGAGACCATGAAGGGAATGAACTAAATAGGTTTCAAGGTTTCCTTCAAATGTGGGCTTATGAAGCCTTTGGTAATTAAAATTGTTGCTTAAATAAGAGATTAGGCCTTGTGAGTATATTTCCCCATGTCTAGAGGCCTTATGGAAATATGTGAGGTTGTCTTACTTGACCTGTCATAATTGAAAAAATTGCTATTGGGATAATCCTTTTTTTGCAAAGAAAAAAGGAGTCCAATGGATTGAGAATAACCCTCATGGAAGGAGTGAATTGAAATGAGCAACCTCAAAATCTCATGGGTGTGCTAAGGGAGTGTATGTCCCTATTAACTTAAGGGCATGTCTATGCATGAGAATGTAAGAGGTAAGAAAGTGGAATACGTATGCACTGCAAGAATGGGTAAAATTCTTGGTTCATGAGGATATGATGGACGCATATGGAAAAGATTGAGCACACATATAACATGCATATATACTTATTATAGTTTGTCATTGGATGTAAAATATGGTGGTGTCATAGACAATATGGTTAATGAAATTTTGATCCCAAATGTGGTAAAGGAAGTGTTGGGGAACTTGTAGATGACCAATGGGCCAGGTTGACATCTAGAGGTGTATGGTAGCCATATGGATATGGATTGGTATACTCAGATAATAATACAAGGGAGTTTAGGAAAATATTCCCTTGTAGAAATCTGTTGACCAAGAATGAATTGAAGCATGAAGAAGATACTAGAAGTGGTTATCTTATTTCCTTAGGTAATGCAATAACTATCCATCTGAATTCTGATTTATGGAAGGTTTTTATAGTAGAAAGGGAAAAAGTGTCCCTTGTTGGTTGTTGCCATGTAGAGAGGGAAACATCAATATGAATTATGACTGTGAGACTAGTCATATGATTAACTACAATCTCTCAATAAAGAACATGGATATTAAAATAAAATGTCAATGTGAATGAATGAGGTAAAAGGGTGCAAGCAATGCACCTACATATATACAAATATATGTATACATGCTTAAAGGTATAACATGACTTCTTGATCAAGTAGGATGTGAGGCAAGATGTGTACTTTCAAGATCTAAGAAATTCCATGGATGCATGGTTAATCCTATGTTGGAGGGTCTGATTATATCAATGGAATAATAACTTGAGGAGGATGTGTCCCATTACCTCAGGAAAATCTAGAGTAAATTGTTGAAAGAATAAATGAGCAGGAATGCTCTGTTTTCATGATAGGAGGCAACATGATTATTTCTTTTAGGACTACATGAGAGTGATTGTGAACACTCATGATTTAGAATGCCGAAAATTAAGTGTGCCTATAGTATATGCAACAACATGTCGATGCATGTGGATAAATGCATAAAAAACACATCTTGAAAGTGAGTTCATGACATAAAGATACATGTTTGAATATATACTAGGAATGCATTAGGAGAATGAATGTTTATATTCCCTATGGAATATCGGGTAGAGATATGAAGCGATGAAGCTAAAGCTGACTCAAGAATAGAGGTCAATCAGGTAATAATGAATGATCAACAAGAGAGCTGCATGTTGAAGAAGTTCCCTGTGGAGGAATTGTGTGAGAACTCTGTTAGGAAAACATAGTCATACTCTTAATGATTGTTGAAAAATTAGACAATAGAATATAAATTCTATTTTTACAAGAATCCCAGATTACATTTTAAAATATCATACATGAGTAAAATATATGCGAATGAATGTTGAACAATCTGATTCAGTAAATGTGCATAATTGCATTGATTCATGATTAATTAGTGAACACTTTTTTTTTTGTGGTGAGTATGTTATTCATATCCAGAAAATGTCAATATAAACTTGGTTGACACTTCTCAAGGAACAAAGTAGGAAAATCCCAAGAGGGACAGATTTCTTAAGAAAAGGAGGAGGGAAGGAGAAACACTTCCCTCTACCTAAAAAAATTGATTTGCTTAACATAGTTATAATCCTCAAAAAAAGGAACAACTGTGAAATCCAAGGATAATAAACAATTAAGTATGTTTAAATTAATAATCTTGGTTGAGCCATGTCAAGTGAAGGTAGTAAGGCATTGGAAATAACTCAGTTGAACTGAAAGTTCTAGTCCGTGTAGGAGGAATTGGAAAAGAGGGGGGAGCCCATTAACTAATTTCCTTGTTGCATATCATGTTTCTCTAGGATGAGAATCTAATATTTTGTTGTGTGTGAGTGTTTTAGCATGAGAATGTTGATAATTGTGCGAATGTAGAGAAAACTAGAAATTTGATTATGTTTGCACTTGTGAAAACATTGAGGTTAATGTGATACAATGAATATAGGTATGTTGGGGGCATATCTTAAAATGTTTTTATTGATTTAAATGCATGAATTTTAGTTAACATGACAAATGACATAATTTTGAATGTGATAATTCATGTTTGTGTAGGAGATGATTGGAGTTGTTGGGAAAGGACAACTACCAATGGTAGAAAACCTCTGGTAAAGGATAAAGGTAAGAAGGATACTGTTGAATGATTGTTGAAGTGACTTTGGGAGCCCCATGGAGCATCATTGACGAGGTAAAAATAAGAAAAAGGGTGTTGTCGTCTAGAACACGTATAAAAATGTTCATGCCTGTGTGGCATAAGGTATGAAGGGATTATTTAAGGATCCCCTCTAAAGTATTTTATTATCTTACTGATATGAAAATAATTTTGAGTGGCTATTGTATGCCATTTCTACCCAAGTAGGGTAAGATTCAGGAAGGGAACCTGAAGAATAGAGAAAGGAATCTCTAGTAGTCAAGGATGATTGGGATCCTTGCACGAAAATTAATGAACAACGTGTCATGAATATATTGACCAATCAGGAATGTTTGGAAACACAATTTCTCATAAGCAACACATTGATTAAATGCATTGAGGAAATGCACATTTGCATGACATGCCAGACAATGGACTGCCCATTATGGAAGGAGGACCTTCCAATATTTTACATAATTGTAATGATGGTAGAAAGAGGAATTGGGTGGTCATGAATGTTGGCACCCTAGTTACCTGTAAAGAAAGAATGCTTGAATACATTCATGAGGAAATTTTAATTTCACATGTGTTTATTTGAGGCAATGATCAACTCAAATAAAGAGGAACAATCATATTGTAATAATGAATGTGGATAGAGAAACCATGTGGTGAGAGGTTGGACGAGACCCAACACGTCATGGAAAAGTGCTTAACACAAAATATAGTAATATGAAAATCAATGCAATGGTGCATTGGGTATGTATGTGTCCATGTACATTGGAACATTGATTAAATCCATTTAATAGTTGAATTGCATTTGGAAAATTCAGTATGCTGAAATGATGCATGTGTTTCCTTTTGCTTTGTAATGATTTGACTGTTAGTATGCACAATTTTGAAGATACAATGTGCATGAGAACTAACAACTGGTTTGGCTATGTGAATATGGATTTGTAGGAAGAAGGATATTGGATATGGAAGTAGAAGTAATCCCATAAGGAAGACCAATTTTTGTTGAGCCAAACTTATGGGAAGAACAAATTTCATACTTGTGATTCTGGTTCCTGTGTGGGACAGATCTGAAAATAAAATGTGGAATTTGGAAATCTGTGGGTGAAATATTTGCAAGAAAATTCTAAATTGAAATTGATGATAACATATTATGATTATTGTATGCATGTGAAGTAGGTAAGATGAAATATCTGTCCTGAAGGGACAAATGACAACTGCCAAGCTAGAAAAGCATGGAAAAAAAGAGGGATTTCTGAGCTTGGGCCTGGAGGGTGAGTGACTGCAAGGAAGAGTAGACTTCAATAATTCTTGCAATTTATGGTTGGGATCATGCACACAATGGGTATGTAAGGGAAAACAATGTTCCAAGTTAGTAAGACAATCATCTGGATGCGAATCCATGAAATTGCACAGATAAGTATTGTGTTGATGAGAATATTTCATGTTGAGTTTTGAACAACAATAATTTTTTTTGCATATAATTATGATTAATATGCTTTCTTATTGAAATTATTGTAGGCATGTGACAAAGGTCAAGATTCTGGAAAGGACCAAACCGAGAAAGAGGAACAAAATTGTTGAAGCAGCTAAAACAAGAAGACATGATTGGTGTTGATGAGATGTAATGGACACCGAGGATGATGTTCCTTTAAGGGGGAGGGGGTTGTAATACCCTTATTTCCCCCATCCTGTAAACACAATTATATTTTGCTAAAATACTATGGAAATACTTGTTATGATGAAAATATTTACGTTATTAATGTAAACAAGAAAATGTTGAACAATTGCTGAAGGGGATTTCCTACATAGGTTATGATGCCATGAGAGGGAAACAATGAGGAAATTTCCCTTCCCAATTTAAAATTCAAGAAAAATCCAGATTGCCCATTTTTCTAGAATTTTAGTTAATGGAGGAAGTTGGTAGTCGAACTATCATCTTCCCACAATTATTAAAAGGAATGGGTTTTGTACCAAAACTGTGTTTCCTCAGAAGCATAGGCAGGAAAGTACTCATCTAGAGGATTCTGGGATAACCCATGAATTGGGGGATTTGACCCACAAAGTCTTGCTGAAGAAGGAAAGAAACAAGGAAAAATAGAGATCAAAGAAGAGGGGAGATAGTTAGTTGAGTCTAGGAACCATTTTTTTGAGTAGAGAGGAATGCGAGAAAACCTCTTTGGTGGTTAGAAAGCAGGGAGAAGAGAGAATGAACATGAATGTGTCGGGTGACCATTTCTGAAGAGGTGGAGCATGTGAGGCTCTTTGGTTATAAAGAGAAATGAGAAAACAATTTTTTCTTGGTGCAGGAACTGTTGGGTGAATTTTTTTAATCAAGATGAGAAATTGATCTATTGAGGATTTGAGTGATTGAGAGAACAATCACAACAAGCTCCCTTGCTTGGTGAATAAAAAACTGGACTGCCAAGTTCCTGTGGGAGAAGGAGAGTAACCTTTGTCCCTTGTTGTTGCTGAGCAAAAGAAGAATGTCTCTCTCTTATGGAATCATGATCTAGATAGGGGATGGCCAATTGTAAAGTACTCCAAGAGAAAATATGCCTATGGTTGGGTGGAAAAGGGAACACCCTTCAACAATTTCCAACTAATTCCATGCTTCATATAAGTGTTTTTTTTTTTGTATTTTCTTGAATGGTTTATTTTATAATATGGAATTCATGTGATAGATGTTTGCATAAATTATTTTCCTGTTTAAATGTTGAAATTTGTGATTTTGATTACCTAGTTGGCTAGGAAATCTGAAGCAAAGTTTGAATATCATATTCTGTCATCGATTTTCTGCCTGCCCCTGTTTAGAAAAAAGAGAGTTGTTAGTAATAGGTTCTAAATCAATTTGGATCAAATTGTTGGATGATCACTTGTATTAGACTATATGAACTAATCCTCAAATATTATTAAATTCCAGCCACCATAGTCATCACAAATCAACTTCGAAAGTGTGAAAGCGTAATTTTTTGTTAGAAACCTAAAGGCTGGGCATATGACTTTGGCCCCTTTGTTGGTCTGGAAAATCCTCCAGAATTAGATTTTAAGGAAGATTAGATTCATTTTTGATAATAAGAGAACAAGCCACACATTAGATAAGAGGAAAAGTATATTTACAAACACAATATTAGGTAAAGAATGAGAATGCACTTTAAATTTCTAAATTGAAATAAAAATGAAATTAGAAATTGGAATGTTGTGGATTATTAAATTTCCTTTGAATTGGGAAAGAAACCAATTTTACTTGAGGCTACATAGTAAAATTGATGTTCAGAGAGAAAGAGTTGGGAATATTGGTTAATCCCTAAAAACTAGTAAATACATGTTTGTAATTAGGAGATTGGTAAATTTTAGTAAACACAAGATTTTACTAGAGAGGATTTTTACTTCCATGGCATGTATATACTATGGAAAATAAGGCAAGTAAATAAATAACATAAATTTATAATGAGAAAGTGAAATTCTATATTTATGGGAAAATTTGGAACAAATAGTAAATTCTGGTAAATACTAGTAAAATTCCTAATCTACCTTCCAAATACCCTAATATTTGAATCATAAGATTGTAAACTAATGTATTTACAAACTAGAAATTATTTTCCTGGTGTGTGAGTAATCGATATTTGAAATATTTCCCCTGTGCAAAGAAATTTTTAACCATGCTAAGATTTTTTCCATTTATAAACTACATACTTGGCACATGTAGTCTAGTTCGCTTGAAGAAATTTGATTAATATAGTATTTTCCATTTATCAACGTTCAAATATTTTTGGGTTTATAAATCCTTGTAATTTATCAACACATTAATATGTGAATAAACACATATTTATTTTTATTATATTTTTCATTCCGTTGGAACACAAAGAAGAGAGATAAGGTTCATAGTGCGATGACCAATGTGTTAGCTCTCTGTAAATTTTGTTCGGTTGATAGACAAACGACAGAGGTAACTGTTTCAACCGGCTTTAGAGCTGAGGCACTAGCCTGCTCAACTCAGAGAGGGCTCTCTCGTGTCACTTGATATTTCTTTGGAAATCGATGGCTAGATTTGGTTTGTTTTGGGGGTTTTTAATAAAGTTGCTGGCAATGAAGGGGGGGAACACTCAGGGCTATGGAGTCAAAATTCTAAAAGTGAATGAAAAAAATGGTTAGTCGGTAGAAATCTCCAGAGGATAAAGTCTAAATGAGGTGATGAATCTAAGTTATATTCAAATTTAAGTAGAGTGTAGGAAGATAGAGAAAGCAAATAACTGCATCAGAGCATTACTAAAATGAATTCTGAATTTGTTAAGAAGAAAATTACACAGTTTAAATTGTTTAAGCCAAGAGCATCACAAGATGAATTATGGGCCTTTAACTATCCAATTTAAATAGAAGATAGTGCAAATGGAAATAAAGAATCATAGGAAATACATACGATGAGAGAAGACAAAACTCATATCACCACCATTAGAATCTTTTCATAGAGACTTCAAAAGCTTCTGCATGTGTATTCAATTCAGCTTTAGAAAGTTACAATAGAGTTTGAAACAACCAAAAAGGTTCCCTTGCACTTCTGCCAACATTAATTCATTCAAATGCCCCAATATTTATACAATTCGATTACAATGGCTGAAACTGAAGCGTTTCATCTTCTAAAACTGATTAAAACAATTTCAATTGATAGTATCGGTATATGAACTGACTTACAATGATAAAAAAAAATGTTTCAAAATTAGGGACAAATTTCTCTGACTGCTCAGCTTCCTCTGCACCATTTGTCTTGCTCTGATCTTCTGCCGAATCTGCAAATTTGGTGACACCTGGAGATAATTTACTGGTTTCAGGGAAACTACATTTTGTCTTACCCAACTACATGATTTCCTTCCATTGTGAGTCAGAACGAATCTCCTAATCCATCATCTCCTTAATCAAAATCTCTAGGTCAATGCACGTGGCATAGGACATAGTCAGCAGACCAATCTTCACTGTTTTAAATTGATTCAAAATTTCAAAGTCTGTGGCCAAATACTCTACCAGGCTTCCGCCTTTTAGACTTTCCTCCATAGCTTCAAATTTGGAATGGTCCATACTACACTAAATGAGGAGAGAATTGTAGTCTTCTTGATTGTATAATGAACCTTTTCCATCCCAAAATGGTGGGAGGCCCTTGATAAACAATTGTTCAAACTTATCTTTAAACGCGTGTATACCGTGCTCCATTTGCATAGCTTTGTTTTGAACCGATTTGAGCAACGATGATCCTCCTGGCCCAAATGATCAATGCAGTTATGTCCTTTACCTCGATAGTCTAAAGATCAATAGTGGGCACAAAATTCAGCAAATCAATAGCGTTGTGGGCCCATTCCGAGGATTTCTTGGCTAATGTTTCATTAACAATACACCTGCTTCAGGCCATGGTAGCCACACTGTCTTTTTCATTTATAAAATTTAGATAAACCCTGAACTTAGCAAACTCTACAACAATAGCATCCTAGATCACATCTTTAGCTCCTTGTAATAGTGTTTTACCTTTTAACCTCATTTTCATCTTGCTCACCCTCTCTTGCAAATCGTGGTTTTCTCTTTGGAGTGGAGCCATCTTTTCATCTTTTATTTTCATCTCTTGTTTCATATTTTCCAAGGCCTCCTTAAGGATTTTGATTTCCCTTGTGATCCATATGGATATTGGTGGCCATCCACCTTTTCCAACTGGCTCAAAACAATTTTCTGACAATTTTGGCAATTTACTATTTTTAGCAGTTTTAACTTCAGCGCCATTTTGAGGGCCTAAATGAAGGTTTTTCGGGATAGAGATTCTCAATGATAGTAAAAGGCATGATTGAGCCCCTAAAATGAATCTTCTCGAAAACATATTTCCAACGGCTATCACACACCTAAAATAGAGATCGTATGCAAAAGTTACGACCCCTGGAAGTTGATGTACTAACTTACCCAAACAGGGCCCACATGACTTTTGGCGCTTCATCTCCTAGGGTTAGGTTTTTGGATATATAGGGTTTTTGGCATTCTTGTTTATTGTAAAAAGGCCTTCAGAGCCTCATTGTAATCTTCTTCTTATGAATGCGTGCAACCGTCACATCTCTTATCAGAGATAAGCTGCCACCATTCCAGGAAGCTTGTTTTTGCTGCATTTTACAGTTTCAGCTTATTTCGTTATTGAATAGAAAACCAGTTTTACTGTATCTCTGTTATTTTGTGTTAAGAACCTGTTAATAATATTTATTCATTTTGTTTTGATCATAAAATCTGGATCATTGGTATCAGAGCGGTCTGCTCCTTATTGTCTTAATGCATGTCCCCAACGAGGTCAGAGTACAAAGAGTTGGGTCTCAAGCTTGTTTCTCTTGAGGACAAAAGCTATCACACGCCCAAGAGACCTCTCATGGTAGGAGAAAATAAAGATTATGGGACAGGAGATCCTTTCAAACTATTGATTGAATCATACCTCACGCAACAGAGGAACGAGATGATGGATAGTTTCGTGCAAATCCTTCGGTGGCTATCAACAGGCGACACATCTTCTTTGAACGGAGGCGTCGTCCCCTTCAAGGTATAATAAAAATTTGATATTCCTATATTTGAAGGTCATATAGACGCATATGTGATAGAAAAGTGGTTGAATATACTAGAAGGGTATTTTTCTGTCCATAACTTTTCGAATAGAGAAAAGATTACTTTTGCGCTCCTCAAAGTTGTTCTCCATGTCAAAGATTGGTGGGAAAATTTCTGTGAGCAAAAGGAAACAGAGGAAAACTCATTATTTTTAGTCACGGCCACCTAGTAATCCTTCAGGGATGTTATTAAGGAACAATACTACCCTGTTGGAAGTTATGATGACCTGTATACCAAATGGACCACTCTGTGGCAAGAAGGAAACCAACCAGTGCCAGATTTCACAAATATCTTCCATACCTTGTGCACCAAGCTGGGTATCAAATATTTGGAGCGACATCTAGTGCTCAAGTATCGCAGTGCTCTGCATAGATACATCCAGACTAAAATGGAATTTCTAGACATCTCATCCTTGGGCTCGACCTACCGATATGCTGTCAAAATCGAGCAAAATCTCAAACAAAAGACGTGAAANGAACCCCTCACAAAAAAATCTAGGAAAGGGCGACCCCAACCCACAGAACAAAGGACAGAGAAAAGATGGACAATATCAGGACAACCAGGCCAAGATGTAAGAAAATAAGGACACCAGAAAGACAAAGAAATATACTAGGAAGTGGTGCGACTTCCATAAGATCCCTTGGCATAACACTATTGACTACTTCTCAAAGAAGTCATTGGTGGCTGAAGTGAAAGCCTCTGAATCAGATGCAGATTTTGACTATGAGATAGAACCAGAAAGGGGAAGATAGATCATTGATGTGGAACCCAGTGCCACCATTGCTACCACCAAGCTCCAACCTTGTGAACCGGACAAGCCAGAAGAAGGAGAGTGCCTCTTCCATTCATAGATGTGGGTAAAAGGAACCCTGCTGTACTTCATTGTTGATAGCGGTAGCCAGAAGAACCTCATCTCAGCAGAGGTCATCAAGCGAATGGCCTTGCCAAAAACTCCACACCCACAACCCTGCACCATTAGATGGCTTCGCCAAGGAAGTGATCTCCGCGTCATCCAACAATGCCGACTATTGTATGACATCAAGCCCTTCAAAGATGAGGTATTGTGTGATGT
>JASDQU010103309.1:221399-233319 GCA_032191745.1 Picea mariana | reverse complement strand
TCAGTTGCGTGCCCATTGGTTCTACAATGAGAGCACCATGGCTACCTCGGATGAGGCCAATCACTAACCATGTGACCTTGCTTATAAAAATTGTAACATCTACTTTGTCCTCTTCCCCCGATTCTTCCTCCTCTGAAGTCTCCTCTAGCTCCACCTCCTCGACCTCTTCCCGATCCTTGAGGGGTTTCATTCACCTTGAATGATGTTCGATCCAGTCTATCATCGAGTGCACCAATGCTCTACACTCATTCATAGCATGCATGGTAGATGCATAGAACTCACAATGTACAATATTCAATACTATTGAATACTTCTGAATAATGGGGCATTGCCTTGGCCCATGCCCATGAATTCAGAAGATCTCACAGTACTCAACCGACGATGATGTTTGATTACTTGGAAAAGTATGATGCAGGGTTGGGGTATGGAATGGTAAATTCACAAATACTTGTGCAACTCCTCCCATGGGTCCTGGTGAGGGTCCGATAAGATTTTGAGGAGGTCCCATTCCCCTCATATGTTGACATTTTTTCTCTAGATGTCCCTCTGTGTAGCATCCGGTACACCAGAATTGTAGTCGTCCTAGTCTGGGTATCGTCAATTCTTGAATCTTCTCTATCAATGCTGATATCTTTCCTTGTAGTTGCACCAAATTTTCATCTGCTAGGGATCTGGTCACTCTTAGGCTCCCTGGATATCCTTCCATGGATTCAATCTTCATTGATTGTTCCAAGGCATCTGTCAAAGTGGCTATCCGTTGTTGTGTTAAAATAATTCGCGTCAGAGGTAGAAATCCATGGATAGACCATTCTCTTTGATGATCTTCATGAGTTGGATGTGACAACCTCCCTTTTGTTATCAGACTAATCGGAAGGTGTAGACACTAACAGATCTCCCTAGATCCATCTGGATCTAGAACAAAATAGGACAAGACATGAATCTTTCCCTAAGTTTTGACCATTGAATTAGCTAGTAGGGAGGAACAAGTAACATACCTTTGTATCTCTTCCTAGGGTCTTTGTTGTTCCTGCTTCGCTCCAGTGCTCTCGTGAGGTCAAGACCAAGACAACACAAACCAACCAAAGTGATGATAACAAAGTATATTCAACTGTCAACTTATGTGTATGATCAAGGAATTACACAATAAAGTGAGAATGACTTTATGGGAAAAGGACATGTCACTGTATCATATTAATCGAAAGTAGAAGATACAACCTGATCACCTTGATGTCGCAAGCTTCCTTTCGGTGGCTCTTTTCTCCAACACACACACTTGCTCGATCCTTGTATGAAGAAGATCCAATTCCTCTTCATAGACTTGCTAGAGTCTCCAAGCTCCTGTTCAAGCTAGGTCCTTCACACAATTATTTCACCAATTATCCAATGAATCTTTCTTAACCTTTTCCATGAGAATTCCATCAATATATAGGAGAGAATGAGATGGTTACTTGGATAAGAATGATCCCACAATATCAGGGAAACTAGTAAAAGGATAACCATTCGAATGCCAACCCATTCTTCCATAAGATTCCCTTCTAGAACCATCGAGACTTCATCTTTTTCCAAGCTTTAGAACAAGTTCTCACCCTAGCTATGTAGCACAGTGTGAGAGGTTCGCACCCTAGCTTAAGGCAGCCTATGAGAATGGGTCATTCTCATACCCTAGGATATTAGCAACTTGCGAACTCTCTTCAAAAGTAAGTTTTCTGGGAAGAGATGAATGTCATTTTTCTGAGGAGAAAGTTCTTATGAGGAGCCTGAGTACACCATCATTAATACACCATCAAGATTGACTAAAATCATGGGTAACAGAATTCCCCCCAAAGTATGAGGCCGGAATCAGTGACAACCAAAAGATTTTGTAAACTGCATGTGTGTGTCGGAAACCAGGAGCACACCTAATCAAAAACCTCTGAACAACCAAGCATCTGCGGAATATCATATATGTTAATTCTAAGGTAGGCATTCCCATACTCAAATCACAGACGGATGACATTGTAGACATAGGTAATGGCCACCAATCATACACTGTGGATCCATGCCATCAAAATATAGCATAGCCACCAGGAATACACTGTGGATCTATGCCAGAAAATTCAAATTGAGACGACATAGCCACGAGACATACAAAGTGGATCTATGTGTCGCAGATTATACATATTCCATCGCAACCTAGACCAAGAGATGATATCCAGGGTCTTCAATCCTGTCGCCGAAAAGTACGAATCTAACCATGTGATTACATGTGTTGAAGTCGAACATGGTAGAAACCACTTGATTACTGGTCATTGATGAAACTGTTAACAAGTGCGAAGGAAATCACCATTAATGTAAATGACTCCCAAGGTACTCTAGTACAATCTTTCAAATGTGAATGAATGAGTTGAGGTCGAACATCCAACGAAATGTTTTGATAAGGGGTCAATGATGTAAACCCACTGTCGAAAGCGAGGAAACCTTCCATTGAGGCATGCAAGTTCCAAGGTACCAAAGAATTTCTAAGTCTTACTTTTGGATAATGAGMTGAAGTCAAYGGAACAAAACTCGTCATAGGAGGGCCTTGATGTATCCCCCATTAATGACACAAAATGAGTAASAKATTTTGAAGGTGAAACAGAGTATAATGTAAGTTGGACTGGACATAGGGAAGGCCAACATGGAGAGAATGGACAACTGAAGATGGCTGAATCAATAGAGGTTTTAGATGAACTTCTCTTGAACATATGAACGACATGACCAATGATTTGGCAGCATTGACTCAGAGACGACACAGGGTATGACCTTATAGCAAATCGAATGAGAGACAAATGGATTTCCCAAACTAGCTTCAAATAATGAATAGGGGGTGTCATGTTCAAGAGCGACACTTACCGCCAATTAATATGAAGATGATGACATATCCCTTTCCCAAATTTCCCCCCACCATTTCTGGTGAGTACCTCTTTATTTTTACGCAAGCTTGAGGAGGATAACATATGCTTGTTGATATAATCTTATCCTTCGGATAAGTCCTTCGAAGTATGTTTAACGAACCCTAGGAAGGAGTGGTTCGGTCCCATGACGGGTCTGTCGATGTTTGTTTAACGAGTCCAAAGATAGAAAACTCAAAGGTTTTTCATGATCATAGACTTTGGAAAAACACTTAAAAGAGAACTCTCTCAGTTCCTTTTTCGTAAAATAGTCCGATGAGACCGAAAAATAGATAAATTATCGCCCACCAGACACTTTCTTCAGATACTTTATCGAGCATGAAAATAGCAAGGTCGCTCGGCTACCTTTTCATGTTTAGAGAGTCTGAAAAGAGCTTAAAGAGGATTCCATGGGGGTTCCTTTTTCATATAACCTTGTTGAGCTTGAAAAAGTGATAAAAGTATGCTCGATCGCGTTCTCATGTATTTTTGAGCATGAGAACGGACAAAGACCCAGCTAGAGGTTTTATACAAAAACCATAAAAAACAAACAAAACATGCGATGAAGAAGAAAAAATATGTTCGCATCCCTGTACATGAACATCGAAGTCGTTACGCCTACAAAAGTTGTACTCAAAAGGGCATTAGGGATTAGGTTTTAATAAATAAATAATTATAAAAATTCAAAAACATGGTAAAAGTGAATATAAAGGGGTAAAAACTCTTTTTACCATATTATTTTAACTTTACCACTATTTGAGCCCAAAAATCCCTCTTTTACCCTTGAAATTCGATGTCAGATTGTGGGAGTTACGAGCATCCATTCGACGAACCGTCAATGGTAGTAAGGTAGGCTCTTTGTCCTCTACTTTTTCATGGTTTAATTTTTCATTTTCATTGGCAAAAACCACCATTTTGAGTTTGTTTTGGGGGTTAATATGGCGCTCATCCATTCTCGTAGGTGAGCTACATAGGACCTGCGAGAATGGGTCATTATCTTAGGTGAGCCCATAGGCACCTGCGAGAACCACAAAGTGTAAAAGTTTTTTTTTAAATTTTTCCAATGAAAAGATACCAATTTTTTAATAGAGTTATTAATCTTCTTCTTGTGCTTCTTATGCAGGTATTTGGCCATCACGATGGTTCTAGAATGGTGAGAAAGGGAGAACGAAGAAGATAATGCCATTGCCGGAAATCATCTGCCCACCATTGCCGCTTTGTGAAACTGTGGTCAACTGAAGTACTTTCGTATCCCGGGCATGAGGGCCCAAATCAGGTTATTGGAGTACCTTGTGCATATGTGGGATCCTGATCAACAAGTATTTCATGTAGGGGTCCGCACATTGTCCTTGGATATTGAGGAAATTTACTTCTTGACAGGACTGTCACGGTGTGGGTACCACGTGAGCCTGACTGGTAGCAGAGGTGGTGGGCTGCCCATGAGTGAGTACTGCCGCTTACACTATGTTCCAGAGGCAGAGAGGAAGAAAGGGAAAGTAGCTATTTGGGGAGTGCAGGATTTGACCCTCCACACTATTTTGTTCACCATTGCTCGTATGGTTGGGAGCTCTACTCCTCACATGGCACTCCAGAGTTACTTTCAGTATGCCATAGAGTGTACTAAGCCTCGGGTTTTTAACTGGGGAGATGCTGTGCTTCGTAGCATGAAAAGGTACTTGACCAAATGCAGGCGAGGCGACCTGAAGAAATTCAGGTACGGGTCTTTTTTGGTGTCCTTCTTTCTCGAGAGGGTTTCGTTACTGAGGCTATAGGTTGAGTGGGATTTACCAGCTCCCACAGATCCAAGAATGCTGAGATGGTGTCAGCTCATGGCCTGGAACATAGCGGGACCAATTATCAAGTATGATGATACCTTCTTCGACTGGTTGCGACCACAAATGCTGATGGTCGACGATTATGCTTATGCCGGATTGGATTTTCGAGGAGATCCAGACCTGGTCTTGCCCGAGGGTGCTCAGTGGGGGGAACTTGGTAAGAAGTACACCTTTTTTTCTTTTTAAATGTTTTTGTGAATTTTATCATAAGCAAATGTTTTTTATATGTTCATCCAAGGACTAAAAAAAAAATTCATCGTTGATGACATAGATGTGGGACCTTACCGACCTCCTGGTACTTCTCCCATTCAGTTGTGAGGAGAGGTGGCACCAGTTCCATGATGGGACGCTGAGGATTATGAAGCGGTGGAACAAAACCTAGAGGGTTTGACAACAGATATTCCAGACATGCCTCTTGGAGAGGTTCCATGACGTTATCAATGTCATACAGTAGGAGTGTCAGAGTCCATTGGTCGACTGCTCCGTAGGGTTTCCCGGGCAGTTGTGTGTTACCGTGAATGTCATCCATGACGTCACTTTGGAGAAGCCATGAGCTTCAGATTTTGACATTTTGGTCCTCGGACATAACTTTTTGTAAAAAACTCTTTTGATCATTATATATACAGACGAATTCTATTGGTTTATCTTGTGTTGTGTGAAAATTGATGTGATTGATTTATAAATGATCCAAATGTCTGTCTAATACATAGTTAGCCAATGCATCAGTTAATGTATTTAGACATCTAGGAATATGTTGATATTCAATATAATCAAAATAACATTCCAAGAGGTGAATTCGCAAATACACCCGTAACAAAGTAGGACTTCGAATAGTATAGACATTACTTAACTGTAGTAATACAAGCTGTGAATTGAGTCGCACAACCAAATGATGGATTCTGAGCGAGATAGCATCAATCAACAATTTGATAACAACGCTATACTCTGCAATATTGTTGGTCGCATGGATGAGACACACACCTCGTAAGGAGACAAGTTCGTTTGTAGGGGCGTAAATTGCCCATGCAGCGGAAGAAAGGTTCTGAGTACTACGGCTAGCACCATCAGCGAAGCCAATGTAGGGTAGCAAAGACTCCGACATCTGGAAATCAAACACAATGTCACATAAGGGCAGAGACTAGATAACGACAAAAGTAAGCTATAGTAACACACAAGAAGTATGATACAATAAAAATACAAGTACTCGTGCAAATGTGATTTTATGCATAGTACTTTTTCAAGTACAACCCATTCCTGGGTTCACTCAAAGGGATACCATCATAATCTACTAACTCATAAGCCCCTTTTTCCAACACTTGTCTAATGATATAAGGACCTCACCACATGGCTTTGAATTTTCCAACTCCTAGCATATCTCGATCTTGTTCATAGAGGAGAACGAGATCTCCTTCAGAGAAAACGTGAGGCTTGACATGTTTGTCGTATTGGGCCTTGACACGTTTTTTCTGAGCTTCTATGACTAGGGTAGCATCGCGTCAAGTTTCGTCTAATCGCATAAGATACAATAGATGTTCTTCCTCAGTAGAAGTGTTTGGTAGGATTTCAACAACTATTTTTAAAGAGGGTATCTCATATTCAATCGGGAGAATGGCTTCCAAACCATAGACTAACCGGAAAGGTGTAAACCCAGTAGCGGACTTGACGGATGTCCGGTAAGCCCACAATGCCGAAAAAAACATTATGTGCCAACTTGTTTTGTGAATCCCTATCATTCGTTGGAGCATAGTTATGAGAACTTTGTTAATTTCTTTAACTTGGCCGTTAGCTTGTGGGTAATAGGGCGTTGAGTTTTCATGGTGAAGACCCAACTTTTCAGTAAGTTCAGACATCATGAAGTTTCTAAAGTGGCTACCATGATCAGTGACGATAGCCTGGGGAACACCAAAACAAGCTATGATGTGATTAAAAATGAATAATGTTGCGGTCTTTCTAGTGTTTTCAAATGTCAGCATCGCTTCGGCCCATTTCGTAAAGTAATCTACGGCTAGAATGATTTATCCATGCCCCCCAGCCAAGTGGGGGTGACATATCATGAAATCGATGCCCCATTTCACAAAGGGACCAATTGATACCATAGGGTGAAGAGGAGCAGGATGAGACCGTATCTTGTTATTATAGGTCTGACAAGCATGGCATTTTTGAACGATGATTATGCAATCATTAAATAAAGAAGGCCAAAAATACCCTGCTCGTAATATCTTCTGGGCAGTAGCATACCCAGATATATGACCACCACAGGCTCCAGAATGGCAGTCTTTCAGAGCTCTCTCAGCCTCATCGAATGTGAGGCAGCGTCGAAAAACAGAGTCAATCCCCCGATGATAAAGAGTATCCCCGAGGATAATATATTGATGAGCTTGGTATTGTATTTGACGTTGGTCAGTACTGGAAAAAGCTGGCCGGAAAGTCTGGGTTTGGAGATATATAATGATATCACCATACCAAAGATCATCAGTGCTGATGAGGAAAAGGGATTTATCAGGTAATGAATCAGCTGCTACATTTTCCGTTTCAGAATAGGGAAAGTCACATATCAACTCAGTAAACACTAAAGACTTCTTAGACTTGGCGCGTTCGAATTCCAAGTCAAACTCCTGGAGTATCACAATCCATTTGGAGCATTTCCCCCCTAGCAATTAACGTGTGAGAATGTGTTGCATAGGGTTGCAGTTAGAAATCACTGTAGTCTTGCGCGAGAGGATATAGTGCTGGAAGCGTTGGACAGCTTGGACGGCTGCCAAGGCCAGTTTTTCGACATGTAAATACTTGATTTCAGTAGGCGTTAGAATTTGACTCAAGTAGTAGATAACATGTTCATCGTTAGCATCATCCTCTTGGACGAGAACCATACTAATTGTGTAATCCGAGGCAGCAAGGTAAAGGAAATAATCACGACTATAATCGAGGGGAAAGAGAAGCGGAGCACGCGTTAGGGACAATTTCAAAGCTTCGAAAGCATTGTTGGCGATGGTATCCCATACAAACTCAGACCCCTTTTCTAGTAGCCGCATAAATCCACGAGTTATCTCGACGTAATTTGGGATAAAACGATGAAGAAAGTTTGCTTTCCCCTGCAAACTTTGTAACTGGTGAAGTGTATAAGGAGGAGGGAGATTAAGGATTGCCTCAACCTTTAAAGGATCCACCCTGATCCCTTGATGTGAAACAATAAAACCTAGAATTCGATTGGATTCCACACAGAAAACACACTTATGAGGATTCAAACGTATATGGTAGAACCAACAACGAATGAAAATAGCTCAAAGGTAGGTCGGATGATTGACTCGGCGCATTGAGTGAGCAGGTTAATCATCCAGATATGGTTGCATGATGTGCTTGATATCATGGAAGGAACAAGACATAGCACGTTGAAAAGTGGTGCCAGCATTCTTGAGACCGAAAGGGAGTTTCCGATAGGCAAAAGTACCCCAAGGACAAATAAAATTAGTATTATGTTGATCCTTGGGAACAATGTTGATTTGATTATACCCGAAGAAACCATCCATCAGAGAGAAGATTTCACTTCCGGCGCAATCGTCGACAATCTGATCGACGAAGGGGGTAGGAAAGTTGTCTTTGGGACAAGCTTTGTTGATATCCCTATAATCTACGCATACACGAATTGTGCCTTGTTTCTTGTCGATCGGGAAAAGATTGGAAACCCAGTCAGTGAGAGCCACTGGGTAAATAAATCCAGCTTTGAGAAGTTTCTCAACTTCGAGCTTGATAGCAGTCGCTTTATGTGGGTGAACTGGATGAAGGCATTACCGGACGGGTTTAGCGTCGGGGTATGTCTTGATCTCATGTATCACAATATCGGGGTCGATACCTGGCATTTATTCATCGCTCTAGACGAAGATGTCACGAAACTCTTTGAAAAGTGATGTATAGGTGACTATTTCGTTAGGGGAACACGAAGCTCCAATATGAACATTTTCAATGATTCCAAGTTTGATGGATATGTTGAGGGGAGTAGTGGGAGAGATATTTCTTAAGTTCCCTTCGGAAAACACATCGTGTGTGGACCTGGGAATCGTTGAGATGACGACAAAGGTCTACGGGGTCAATATCCATTGGTAGTTATCAATGGCATGTTGCTCCAGAAAGAGGATGGAACGATGATGTCCATCGTCCCAAGGGGTTTCCTCCATGGCAGACATGATCATCTCGTCAGTGGGAAAAATGACACGAAAAGGATTTGGAGATAACTCACCAAGAGAGGGGGTAAAAGGGGTTGCCGATTGAATGGCCTGATAGGCGGATTCAATCGGACTTAATGACATTTCGTCACCATAACAAAGATAATCTCCAGGGTCAGGTACTATCCAGGGGTCGTGAGATGCATAAAGTTCATGAATCAAGGTGGAGATCATGTTGATTGAAGCAATGGACGAGCATGGAACATCGGGTAGTGGGATGGGAAAAGTAGCCATTAACAAAGAGTCTTTGAGAAGGCCTACACCGACGTTCTCATAACCCAGTGGGGTTTTAACGATGAACGGTACGTTGCCAGTACAAGTGTCGGAGTTAAAGAAGGCTAATTGGTCTATAGTGACTACCTTCCTTTGATGTGGGAAATGTACCACTCGAAAAAGGGTCGACACAACTGCGTGCATGGAATCGATCCAGCTGTGGCCAAGCAGAAGATTGTAATCAAGGGGAGCATCGAAGACTACCACTTCAACTTGGACCATTTTTCCTTCTAATGTGATGGGCAATGAAGGAAGGGAACCGTAGGGCTTAAAACTGGAGCCATTGAAGGCTTTGAGAGTGTTCTGGGATTCGTTCAAAGAGGGAGAGCCAATGGCTTTCCAACAAGTAAGAGACATGACACACATCGAGGAACCCTCGTCAATAACGGTTTGACAAATGTTTTTGTCAGAGACAATCACTTGGATCTGGAACACGAGTTGAGGGGGTAACCTTGGAATGTGATCTTCCAAGTAAAAAATTATTAAATTCATATCCGTCGGGTCGATTCCACTGATAGATTTCAACAGTGCCTTCCGTTGTGTGGGACAACTTTGAAGGACTTTGAGGGTTGACATTTCAGAAGGTGCTTGGGCCAGATCTTCAACAATGCTGTGGTTCTGGGCAGCATGAGCATGAGGATTGAAAGCCGATTTCCAAACGATGCCCTTTGGGGGAGGTCAAAGAACTGTGTCGAGGCTTGGTCGTTCGAGATGAAGAGTATCGTTGGTAGGTGGAGTTGTGGGAGAGGGTTGTACCAAGGAAGGAGGTAGGTCATCAACCTTCTCTTTAGAGGGAGAATAATCTTTGGCTCGAGTGGTGAGGGAAATGTCATTTTGCTTTGAATCGCCAGTACACATAAATACATGAGATGTAGTAGAAGATGAGGGTTGGTCATGAATGACCAACTAAGCCTGTTGTTGAGATAGGAAGGGTTGGGACAAAACGTCTGGAGCAGGTGGTTTTGGAGTTCCTTGAAGGAACTTAGTGACCTCGACGTGTCGTGGACAATCCTTCATGTAGTGATCATCACCATAGATAAGACAAGGGTATCGAGGTTTGCGCTTATCCCGATCATCAACAGGGGTAGTTTTGGTTCGCTCTGATTGAGAAGTATTTTTGTCCTCCTTATTCTTACCCCTTCCCTTTTTGGATTTGTTTTTACCGGCTGGGGTATATTGAACTACATTGACCTCAGAAGTCTTTCCGGTGGGAGGGGCAGGAGACAGAGCATTTTGAACATTAGAAGAAGCAGGTTTGGGGTTGGTGCTTGAGGTGGCATGTGGTTGGGCCTAGAAAGTGCCAATCACACCGTCGACTACATGTGAAGCAGCTGGAGTAGTTGAAGTGGCGGAAGTGGAAGGACGAGGTAAGTCCGGTAGTAAATCATAAAGGGTACCCGTTTGCGAGTAAACGAGATCAAGGTATTGAGCTCAAATTATGGCCTGTTCTTCCGTGACTACTCCACCCATGGCAATGTCATGAACGATTTTGTTCACAAATGATTTTGTGAACCACTCTGCCAACAAATGATCAGGGAGCTCGAGTTTAATGAGACATCGTCTCCATCACCACTCATGAATGTGATCGGATATATGAGTGGCTTTGTTTTGTTTGAATGAACTCAAAATCTTGGTCCCCATTTCATAATAGATCGGTAACTAGTAGTGTGTGAGGAAATCCATAGCTAGGGTGTTGAAGTCAGCGAAGAAACATCGTGGTAATTCTATATACCACTTCGCAGCAGAACCTGTGAGGGTTCATTGAAAAAGCCATAAACGAGTAGAGTCATCCATCAACGAGTTGGATGAACACCAGAGGTAAAAAGTCATGACGTGATTGTTCAATTCCTCTCCCACTTTTCCATCGAATTTAGGGATGTCCGATGGTAGCTTGGCTGGTATAGAAGGCCATTGGGGAGAGTGACGAATTAGATAATTTAAAATCCTTGACAAATATGGAAGATCCAAAGTGTCCAAGAAGGGTAACTGTAGATTCACCTGCGGGTACTGGTGGCTTTGGGGAGGAAGCCCCATTGGCAAACCAGTAGAACCATAAGCAGTCTGCATATAATGTGAAGACCCAGGAAGATTCAGTGGTGGTTGGAGAGGATAGTAGCTCAAGGGATTGTATCCTTGAATAGGGATGTGAGTTTGAGCATTCGAACCCCAGATGGGATTGGACATACCTGGATATGGTTGGCCTATACTAGGGGGTATCACGGATGCAGCTGGAAACTGCTGCCCCCCAGTTGATTGAGGGGGAAGTTGTATCAACTGATTCCAATACTGGGCCAAGGACGGAGGTATGTTTTGTCCATAAGGTGGGGTCGGTCCTCCTATTGAAGGTGGTGTCCCAATTTAGGGCAGTGTTCCAATTAGGGGTTGGGTTCCAATTGGGATTTGTGTTCCAATTGGAATTTGCTCGTTGAGAGGGGGTTGAGTCATACCACCTTGGTGAAAGTGTCCACCAACCAGAATCTGGTAATTTGGTGTGAATGACAGAATAGTGCCACTAGGATTAAGACTTCCAGTGGAGGACAAGAAAGGTCCTCCGAAAGGAAATTGAGGGAGTGACGGAATAAAACCGGGAAGAGAATGCCCAGAAGAAGAGGGACCACCAGGAGAGCCAGATGGGGTTTGTGGAGGAGTTGAAATGTAAGCATTCAACGTGTGGTATTTGGGC
>JASDQU010103309.1:174702-197194 GCA_032191745.1 Picea mariana | reverse complement strand
AGTATTGGTAATTCAGAAATGTTCTAGAGAGTCAGTTTGTTCCACTTGTGGCGTGGTGACGTCTTGGACTTCACTCCACTGAGGAGAGCCCTCAGGTGAACTTGTAGGCAAGGGTTGAGAACCTTCCAGATGCTCTGGAGATAAACCCTGCATTCTACGTGAACGACGTGGAGGATCTATTGTAAACGAATGAAAAACTTACGAAGAAAATCATATGGTCAACTTTGGTAAACAAACAACATGCGCTAGTAAACAAAATCTAGGAAACAATACCAAGCAATCAAGACCTTCTAATTCCGAAGCCACTAGTTGGTGATGAAATCCAATGTCGCAACAACGAGACGAGAAGGGGCTGGGCTAGGGTGGAAAAGTTATGTTGACGACGTGCATAATGGACTTACACCCTGGTGCAAGCTCCCACACATAATCGTGGGTATACCCTCCAAGGAGCCCGAGTGAGTTTGGCCAACGTTGATTCTAGGTACCGTGAAGACTTTCCCCTTCACAGTCACCTTGTGTAGGACCCTAGAAAGATAGGCCGCTAAGGTTACCACCGACAACAATAAAGCCTGGGGGGACAGTCGACAGTACGATCCACATGCAAGGGTAGGGTATCTATCCCGAAATCAACTCAAAAGGCTTCCACTCATCATTGTGGGTATACCTCCGAGTGACCCCCGTAATATGTGCAATCTCTACACTGATATCAACAAAGCAGGGTGAGTAACTCTGTCGATATCAATGCGACCTCGTGTTTGACCCTTGTGTGAGAAGGGATTCCCAGGACAAGATGTAGTAAATGGAATTTGACACTCCTTAACACAAGATGCTATTGCGTGTTTTGTTCTTTGTAGAGTGTATCTCTCTACCTATTCCAAAGTGCTACCCTAGCTAAATGTTGGTGTAATAGAGCCCTAGAAAAGAGTTACTAATTAAATTTTACGATTGCACAATGTTATTAAGGGTTGTTGTTACTCAAAGGAAGCAGAGATGAAACTGATGTTGTATGAAATTCTGACCCAACGATGCATGGATAAGAATGAAATATAGCAATTTTTGTTCAATGAATCCTATGTACGGGAGGGAATGAGAAGTTTTCCGGATCAAACTTGAACTACAATACACAATTTCCTTTAAAACGCAATTGCAACGAATCACGCAAAAATAACAATTCTCTATTGTTTCTTTTTCAATAATTTCAACAATTGATTTTCAATACTTTTGAAGACGAAAATGCTTTTGAAAGAAAAACATTGTTCACTTTTCAAAAAGGACCTACACCATGATGGTGAGAGTGAAGAAAACCAAAAACTAATGAACAAGCAATAGATAAAAACCCAAACCAATATTTCAGTGGAAACAAAAATAACAAGCAAACCAAACTAGTCTTTTCAATTGCATGAGAAAAGTGATCTTTCAAATAATGAGAAAATGATAAAGACAAAGAAGCTCAACTTTCAACTGATCACTGGTTCTTAACCAAACAAGCACACTCAGATTCCAAAATCAGAGAGTATATCTTTGCAGAGAGAAGTCAAGAAATGAAAGTCAAGAAAAAAGTGACAGGAAGAGCCTTTGATTTCCTAAGATTGTTCGTGTACAAAAACAAAGACAAGAAAACATCAAACAATGGTCCAAGAAGCTCTTTTTAGGCACCTATACTGATCTGGGCAGCTGAAAATGCAAAAAACTCAAATCCAAAATTTTGAAAAGAGGGTTCACAGGCTAACAGTATTACACAGTGTGAGAATGGGTCATTCTCGTAGGTCAGATTTGAGCAGAGTGCGAGAACCTTGCACTGGACCTAAAAGAAAAGTGCGAACTTAGTATATTCTCACAGGCCACAGTGGGTGCAGTGCGAGAATGTCTGTAACTAAGCAAATTTTTGGAAAAAGACAAAAAACTTGAAGAGGCCTCTGGACCTAGAGGGTCTATCAGGGTATCCTGAAGACTCATAGATTGATGTGAATGGAGAAAGGTAAGGCAAGAGAAAATGGCCAAGGAAAAATACCAAAACCATAAAGAAAATGGGTTATATACCTAGTGGAGTCACCAATTTTTTATCGGACTAATTGGTAGGTGCAGACACTAACAGATCTCCCTAGATCCACCTGGATCTAGAACAAAACAGGATAGGACATGACTCTTTCCCTAAGTTTTGACCATTGAATTAGCTAGTAGGGAGGAACAAGTAACATACCTTTTTATCGCTTCCTAGGGTCTTTGTTGCTCCTGCTTCACTCCGGTGCTCTCGTGAGGTCAAGACCAAGACAACACAAATCAACCAAAGTGATGATAGCAAAGTATATTCAACTGTCAACTTATGTGTATGATCAAGGAATTACACAATAAAGTGAGAATGACTTTATGGGAAAAGGACATGTCGTTGTATTATATTAATCGAAAGTAGAAGATACAACCTGATCGCCTTGATGTCGCAAGCTTCCTTTCGGTGGCTCTTGGCTCCAACACACACACTTTCTCGATCCTTGTATGAAGAAGATCCAATTCCTCTTCATAGACTTGCTAGAGTATCCAAGCTCCTGTTTAAGCTAGGTCCTTCACACAATTCTTTCACCAATTCTCCAATGAATCTTTCTTAACCTTTTCCATGAGAATTCCATCAATATATAGGAGAGAATGAGATGGTTGCTTGGATAAGAATGATCCCACAATATAAACCAGTAAAAGGATAACCATTCGAATGCCAACCCATTCCTCTAGAAGATTCCCTTCTAGAACCATCGATACTTCATCTTTTTCCAAGCTTTAGAACAAGTTCGCACCCTAGCTATGTAGCACAGTGCGAGAATTTCTCACCCTAGCTTAAGGCAGCTTGCGAGAATGGGTCATTCTCGCACCCTAGGATATTAGCAACCTGCGAACTCTCTTCAAAAGTAAGTTTTTTGGGAAGAGATGAATGTCACTTTTCTCAGGAGAAAGTTCTTATGAGGATCCTAAGTACACCATCATCAATACACCATCAAGATTGACTAAAATCATGGGTAACACCTATATCATCTTTAAACTTCTGACTATATTCCCAGTCCAATTGACCTTCCCTTTGCTGAATTTCGTGCAACTTAGACAAATCTTGTTGTTTTGACTGAGGTAGCTTAAAATCCGTTATGAATTTTATCCATACTTGGCAAAGTGTGAACGCTAGTCCTTGCGCTCCTAGAAATCCTGGCTCAATAGCCTTCATGTACTATTTGAGAGCACAACCTCTCAAGGTAGTCTAGAATTTGGCCAATTTATTTGTGTCTAGAGTCCCTCTGGACCTCCAGATTGCTTTGCATAGGAACCGATGTTGCTCAACATCCTCATATCCTTTACCCCATAATTCTGGGTATTGAGCAATCGAACCTACCGACTTTCCAGCCATTGTCGATCTTACTTCTCCTATCAATATAAAACCTAAAGTTCCTAGTTGCGATCTACCGAGGGATCTCAATATCTTCCCCATATTCACACTTACCAGTTGTGACTGACTAACTGACTATAATGGAACATGAATAACATAATAAGGTAGTATAAAATTTACCACTGGTATATCAGACACTTGGGGTACAGGTTATTCAAGGCTGACACAATTGGCTTCGGGGCAATTTTCTTTGATCTAGGGGGTCTCGTTCTCATCCTCTCGAGCAATGTCTTTAGTCAGATTCCCAATATTTCCTAGTATCGGGGCTGAACCTTCTATTTCTTCTGCAAGATTCATTCCGACTTCCTTTTCCCATGCTTCTACACCTTATTCTTCTTGTCCACCCTCTTGGGGACTTCTTTCTCTCAGTGATTATTTCTCAGTTAATATTTAACTGGCCAGTTTTTCCTGTCTTCTCATCTTTCTCAACTCTTCCTTCTATCCTTCCTCAACTTCTCCTAGTCCAAGTTCTTTCCACAACTTCTTAGACTATTTCACTTCTTTCTTTATATTACTGTACCACCACTTCTCAACTATGGAATCTCTTTTCAAGGCTGGCTCATCTCTTGAGTCCATTTCTTGCTGCTCCCCCATTTTTCAAAGAATCCTCTCCCCTCTCTCAGGCCCCGATTCCACCCCAAAATCACTTCACCCCAAGTGAGGGTGTTTAGGCTTCCGTCTCAGTCGGGAAATAGTCAACATCCCCTCCATCAAAAAAACCTTAATCCACAGGGGGATTTCTCTCAACAGTCTTCCCCTTGCGTCTTTCTTGGAATCTACTTCTGCCCGTGAAAAATATTGATGGTTCTTAGCTACAAATTCAATAATGTATCCTTCCAGAGTTGTATTGACCTATAAATCGATCGCTCACGTTACCGAACAATCCAACCAATGAAGTGATGCAATATTTTATGTATTCCAAGCACAGGTCTTCTTGACTCATTCTTGGAATTATGGAGCTTCTTGGAGCCTATCTATGCAATGGAATAGTTCTTCTGGAAAATTAACCCATAATATCTTGTACTGGTCACTCGATCTTTCTGAGTAAAAGAAAACCTCTCATGTATCTTTCAAAAATTTTCCTCACAGGTCTTCTTCTTTCCATATGAAGGCATCATAGTTTTTCTCCCACCACTAGTGAATATCAGATCGGTGAATCCATGGAATCATTCTCCCTATAGGTTCCCTTTTAATGAAGGTCCCAACAATAGAACCATTTTTTTGGTGTGAAATTGATCATACAAGGGTCGTTAGGTTACCAACAAAAGGGTACCAAGTATTCTAGAGAATTGTAATTTTCATCTTCTCTATAGAGAAGAAGTCTCACCCGAAGCACAACCAAGACAAAAATATAAGGAAGGGTAAGGAGAATACTTAGGTAGATCTTCAGAATCATCAAGATTCAACATAGTCTTGCACAAAATGAACTAACAAGTAGAAGATATGAATCCATTCATAACTAATAGTAAAGACAAGAGATTTGTGACAACATTTGTAAACATACTATAACATATTGATCTTATCACACATGAATAAGTAAAGTAGAATGAAAACTCATAGACATAGACAAAGAATTACACAAAATATTTCAAAATTTTAGGTCATTCCATATATTGATATCAAAAGGGTTTCTTAGATACAATTCAACAGGTACATACAATACTTGGTCTTTCCAAACTAACAACAACTCTATACTATTGAGAAACAAGACTATCCCTGGCCCCTTGCTTTCTCGTTATTACAACAAGTCATTACTCTGTTACAATATTTTCTGGCTCCGAACTCATTCTTCAGAGATCTATCTACCCTTTTCCTAAGATGGACATTAATTACAATAAGAGAACCTAAATGGAGTGAATGATAATCTCATCAACCTTTTACAATCATATACATCTCGTATATATAAGCCAATTGGATTTCAAATTATTTCTTTTTTGTTCTTGTTTTAACCTCTTTCTTTGGGATGGTGTTGCACTATCCTTCTAACCACTTTTTGTTTCTTTCTCCATTCCTCTGTCCATCTTTCTTGTGACTTGCACAACCTTCTAACCAAAATTGGGACTGTAGTATTTCTTGCACAACTTCTACTAATCAAAACCGAAGGGCCCAACATTTGGCTTCTCTTTCCATCATTTCTATTTGCAGGGATTCCTGCTGTTCCATTTTAGCTGTAACTTCAGAAGAAGAGGTTGGTGTTAATTTTTCCTCGAGTTCCTCGATATCCTTCTTATAATCTTCGAGCGTCCATGTGATGATTTGAATATGTTCTTTAACACTTCTCACAGCTGCCTGCACATTATCTCGGATTTTTGTGAAGACTTCATTTAGCTTCTTCTCCAATTTATCTGCACACTTATTCTCCTCATGTGTCTCCATATGGACCCACTCTACCACAATTTCTAGTGCATCCTTTCCATTTATGGTGATTTGTAATTTTTTCATATCTTCTTTGGATCATGATTGCACTTCCTCTGTGACACTAACTTGTAGCTTGTACAGTTCCTTTGTTGGTATTTTAGACAATACCAACTATACCTGTGCCAGGTCTTTAAGTGGTGTCTGTGCTATGGTATCCTCGAACTGCAGTATATCTATTTTTATTTGGAAGCTAGGACTTTCTTGCACTACGAGTTGGATTATGTCTTCCTCATTCTATGTGGTTCTACCCCTCACTTCTGTCACTCGGGGGATCAGTTTTTCTCCCCTCTCTTCTAGTTGGGATGCTTGTATCTTTTCTAGGACTTGCTTAATGTCAGACAACTTGTTCCTTATCCTTCTGCTAAAACGGTCCAGATCTGCACGGTTCTGCCAAACAAATCTGCAACTTCCCTCGCTTATTTTTCCATCTCCACTATCTAGAGTGTGTATTGTTGTTCCCTCTATTATTGAATCTCCACAGGAGTCATATGATTAATATTTTATTTAAGCTCCTCAATTTCCTACCTATATCCCTCAATTGTTTGTGAAATAATTTTTATCTTCTTTTATGTGCTCCTCTCTAGTGCTTGCGCCCTGTCTGGGATGTGATCATATACTATTATTATCCCCTACTATAGCTTATCTGTGCATTCTTTCTCCTCCTCTTTCTCCGAGGCCAGTTGGTCGCATGTGATTTGTAACATTTCAGTGACTCCCATAACCACCTCCAAGTTAGTCACATATGCACGGGCTCTGGATTGTACCTCTTGCATTATGTTGGCCTAGAGTCCATATAGTTCCTTGGTGGGTATATATGCCATGAAGAATTCAACTTTCTCAATTTTCCCCATGGATTTCTGCACAATCTCATGATCCATTTTGATAATTTTGCAAGTGACTATGAATGTCTCCTTGCCTNAGAGTCCATATAGTTCCTTGGTGGGTATATATGCCATGAAGAATTCAACTTTCTCAATTTTCCCCATGGCTTTCTGCACAATCTCATGATCCATTTTGATAATTTTGCAAGTGACTATGAATGTCTCCTTGCCTTGTACTACCTACTGTACTGTCTCCTCTCTTTCTTTCCGCGGAGGGGGTCGCTATGTCTTTTCCCGTAACCGCATTATGGCTTTGATACTACTTGAATCCATAGTTTTTGTAGAGTTTCATGGACTTCTATGATCTTTTCCATGATCTCTTTTCTTTGTTCCTTTGCAATACGAGCCACCCCTTCCCCGCTGTCTTGGACCTTATCCGTGACTAAATCGACATCATCCTCTGTCAGAGTGATGAATGGGTCTTCCATGACATACTTCCTCATTTTGCATGCTTCTTATAACTACACTAGCTTCCTTGTTGTCTGTGAGTGTTTCACCCCACTTGTTGTAACCTATACCCTTTCTTCACCAGCCTGTGATGTATCCCCGTTTCTGGTATTTTGTTGGTTGTTTTCCCTTGTCGTTGTTGTTTTCTTCCTTGGTATTTTAGGCACTACACTACTTCCTGATGACTAATTTCGTGCTACAGCCTCTCTAGTGTTATCGACTAAGATGTTTTTTTTCACTGAGGAAACTGCTTCAGACTTTTCCTTGGGCTTGGTGCATTGTGTTGCGATTGGCCTTATTGTTGGTTTTTCTACTGGCAGCTTCCATTACACATGCCAGCCTCTAATTATATAGTCAAGTTCTTCCCTAGTGACACAATATTTCATCTCCAACCATACCTTCTTTGGATCCCTAGTGACTTGGATCCACATGTGATGCATGGATGACTTGAACCTGGCTATCCCTTCATTTTCCTGGATTACCTCCACAAGAATGCACCACACATTGTTTTTTGCATTGTTGTATTTCTTCCAACAACATCACAAAAACTATGTTATTTACTTGTTGATTTTTCTTGTCCTTGGCCTGCCAGAGGGACTCATATTTGGCCACATATCATTTTCCTTTCCTATCTAGGAAGGCTGAAAAATTTGGCTCCTGCCACCCCATTAAGGCTATAAGAATGATGAGCTAAGAGTAATCGAACTTGGTTTCATTATCCCATGCATCTCTGCAATCCACCAAAAATTGGTTTAGCAGGTACGGTGACCAACTAAACATTACTCCTTTCATGCATTGCGTGGCTACTACTATGACTACTGCTGGAGCTTCTTATTTTTTGCATTTCCTCAACAACTTGCAAGCCATAAGCTTGTTGGAAAACCTTATCATATTGTCATTACTATCCTTGAGCATGATGAACCTGTTTCCCTTACTAGTGCCAAACTGTGCTTTTACCATCTCGACGATTTCCTACTCGTGCACCTTGTTATCCAAGTACTCCTTTGGATATGTGCCAAATGTAGGTAATCCTGTGATCTTGGCGATCAACACCACATCTAGCTGTACTGGCCTATCCATCCAAAGGATGCCACCGTGTACCTGAGATAATAACCATTTGATGTAGTTCCCGACATTTTTACCATGCCCGAAGTGTGGTATATCCAAGTGGTTCATTATGTCAGAGTTGTACAGCCCCTTTATCCACTGCACATGATCCATGATAGGTTTTCCTAGGAGTCCAATTTCCTCTATGTTTTCCAGGTAGGTTTCTTCGGCCAAATATAGGAATTTGTTCGCATCGCGCACATTGTTGTTCAAGTACCTAGGTTTTGATACTTTTCCATACATACTTTCCACCATGACCACTGCATCTGGGAGATATGTAAGTGTGATGTCCGTGGCGTCCCACGCCTTTCTTTTCTACCCAAAAACAGATGGGCCTACCTCTGTTGTTTCTGTGTTATATTCTTCCCTCTCAAAGTCTAGCTAGTTGGTGATGTCCTCGACCAACATCTCTTCTCCTTCATGGCCCTATTGTTGACCCATCATTTCATCAGGTTTAGCGGGCGTTTCAGGATTAGAGTTCAGGATACCATTCGAGGTCCTGGGACACTGCCCTACTTCCCCTTGTGGTGCTGTCGATGTTTCCTCTTCAACCCATGTTGGGATGATTGACTCTATGTCCGAAGTGGTGAAATATTCAAGCTTGACCATGTTCTCGAGCTATCTCATTCTTTCCTTGCACCTTTGGCCCTGTTGAATAACCCGTACATACTGGCCCAGAGCTCCAAACTTTGGTGGTGTCATCTTCTATCTAATTTGCACACTCGCTTTCTTCTTCATACAATTCTATCTAGGGCACACACTTTATATCTTTCTCTTTGTTAAAAAAATCACTAAGTGTTGAACTAATGCATGCTTTCCACCCTTTATAGACCTGGTCATAACTGTTTTTCTCTTTTTGCGTGCATTTTCATCAAGTATAATTTATCCTGCGTGTTGTCTTTTGATGTTGTCGCAGTAATTGCTGCACATGACATTTTTCCCAATTTCCTGTTGTTTTGTCAAGTTCTACCTCTTTTTTTTTTTCTTCTCTTTCTAGTTTTTTATTCCTTTTTTCTTATTTTCCCCCCTTTTATTTATTTTTATCATTCTTATGTCCTAATATATACTAGAGTGCACTATATACATGACTTTCTTAGTGCCCTGTAACTTTTAAGGGTTAGTAGGTTGACTGTCGTTTTACAGTTTCAGTCGAATACCGTTGATCATTCATTTTAGTTATGTTCCTCCCAAGTCATTTAGATGTATATATCCCCCATCTGTGACAATATTTACTTCATATGGCCCTAGCCAATGCATTCTAAACTTACCAGAGTGTTGCAAAAATTTACTGTCATAGAGAAGAACTAGGTCTCCCTCCTTGAAGCTTTTCTTTTTAATATGTATGTCATCCCAGGCTTTGTCCCTTGCTGTTTTTACTTCCCAGTGAAATCCTACCAGGATCTTGTCCTCTTCCATTTGCATTAGTTTTCTTATCCTCTCTTGTACTACACCTCTTTTTGTCATGTTGGTAATTGCTTCTACATGTAGAATGGGCACAAAAAATTCTAATGGCACCATTGCTTCCTGTCCATACACCAATCTGAATGGTGTATGTCCTGTCAACTTATTGCTTGTGGTCATGTATGCCCATAATACTATTGGTATTTTCAAGTACCAATCATCTATGTTCACATTGCGAATCTTAGTCAATGCATTTTCCAAAATTTTATTGAAAGCTTCTACTGTTTCATTTTCCTGAGGATGGTATGGTGTACTCTTCTGGTGATAGACTTCAAATTCCTTAGTCATATCCTTGATGGTATTATTAATAAATTGAGTGCCTTGGTCACTCATTAATATCTCGGGACATCCAAATCTGGTGATCACTTTCTCAAATAAGAAGTGTGTTGTTGTCTCTGCACTACAATCTTTGACTGGTGCTGCTTTTGCCCATGTTGTTAAGTATCCAGTCACAACAATGATATATCTAGCTCCTAAAGTTTTGGTTGGTAGATTAATAGGTCCAAGAAAGTCTATTTCCCATTTTTCAAATACCTGCAGAGTCACTTGTGGTCTTAGAGACATCTCATCCCTTTTGTTGGGTTTACCATCCCTTTGACAGAAAACGCAGTTCTAGCAATATTCCTTGGCATATTTATGGACTGTTGGACACCATAATCCTACGCATAATACCTTTTGCATGGTATATTTTCCTGCACAGTGTCCTCCAACTATACCTTCATGAGATTCTGCCAAAATTATGGGTCCTTCATGTTCCAATACACACCTTCTCAAAATGATATCTGCACCCATCTTGTATAAATTACCTGCAATTAGTTGATAGTCTGCAACTTTGACTACCAGGTTTTTCTTCTGCATGGTGCTAAAGTATTGTGGTGCAACCCTTGTACTTAAGTATTTAAAAATATCAATGAATAAAATTATTGGAACCCTTGCAACCCTTGTGCAACATTCAAATTTCCTGGTTTGACTATCACTTCAAATAAAATTATTGGAATAATAATAGCCATCTACAAATCCTCCCCCCCAACACTGGCTTGTTGTCTAGATATTTCAGGGAAGAATGATTTGTGAACATTTTAAAGTGTTTACCCAGTAAATAGTGCTTGAATTTCCGAAGTGCATATACCATGGCTAGGCCTTCTCTTTCTATGGTGTTGTAATTCTACTTTGATTCTGACAACTTTCTGGTTGCAAAGGATATAGGATGGTCTAAGTCCCCTTTTCCTGGTTGCACCAGAATTGCTCCAAGTGATATGGCTGATGCATTTACATGCATATGAAATGTATTCTCCCAATATTGAAATACTAATAAAGGTGTTGTCACCATATTTTCTTTTAGAGTGTCCAATCCTTGCTGACAATCCCCATTCCACTGAAATCTGGTGTCCTTCTTTAACATTTCTTCCATTGGTGCAGTAATATACACATACCCCTTTATAAACTTCCTATAATAGCCTATATGTCCCAGTGTTTCTCTTAATTGATACACTGATTTTGGTGGTGGTAAATTTACAGTGACTTCAATCTTAGCAGGGCCAAATAGTAAACCTTGTGTTATGAGGAAAATCTCTCTATGGATAGGGTAAACCACAACAGATGGATGTGACTGCAGAAATGAATTCTATCCCAAAAAAATTCTATATAAACCAATGTGAAAGCGAGATAAGAAAGGGACCTACCTCGTCCAGATGTTTAATGATGTCCACCATTGAGCACTTTGACCCAAAGCTTTATACCTGCAACAATTTCTCAACAAAAAAACAAAGAAAGCATATAGTGATAATATAAAAGGTTAGCACATTAGATAGCACAATCCATTAATATACAAAAAAAAACATGCCCATGAATAAGAACTCATATATTTGCAAGCTATTAATTGGACGGGAAGAGAGTATTTATATTAATAAATGATCAGCTGAAGTGAAAATATTATAGACTTTCGTGTCGACACAGTTCAGAACCGAGAAACCAAGTTCCTTCCAGTTGGGCCTTCAACACTTCAATCCTCCATCAAAGGAAAGCTCATAGAAGGGAGACTATGAGGTTATCCATCAATAAGGGAAGAGCTTGGGGGATGAACACTATGTTTAGACTTAAAGGACAAAGGGATGCAGACTCAATATGAAGTAATAATTTATTTAGAGTAACTTTGCTCTCAAAGTTGAGTTCTTCCTCCTTTTCCATAGCTCGGAATTGGCCCACTTATAGCCTTCAAAATGGAACTGAAGGGTCGAGTCAGAACATTTCCAGTATATGTAAGGCCAAAGATCAAATATATCCTGTTTTGACATGGAAACTCGACATTTAATTTTGATTTTCTGGCATAAATCCCAATGTATGCGGGTTGTAGTGGAGCAGCCTGCGTATACGCTTGTTGTTTAGTGTGCAAGATGCATACAAGTGGAAAGTTTTGTATTTTTTTCTCTGGATTTTATCAAAAGGGAAGATAAGTCTACATAGGGAAATGGAATAAGGCCCTCTCTGCAATATTGCATAGGGTGAGGCAAATATTTCTTTAACAGATGCCCCCTAATGTGTGAGGTCATAGGAGTATCTGCGATGGCTGAAATACATTATAAATAACCCAGAAGTGGAGTGGTAAGGGACCAGCTAGACGAAATTTGTTTCTCATTACATTCTACAATGACTTTTCATACATGAATTCCAATCAAATTACACTACAGATCCATGTGAAAAATATACCAAACAAGTGTCCGTGGCCATGAATAGGCAAATACAAATGCAGTTATATGCCAAAAGCTGTCATAGTAACAAACAAGGCCCAATAGAACCAGTCTCAAAAACCAATCTGAAGATATCTCTATACCATGGAGTACAATATGATCTCCCATGATCACTGAAGTCATATAGGTACTAGTCAAATGAAAAGGAAGCAACAACTCAGGAAAGCTATGGCCATATAGTGATGTCTTCAAGTCTTCTACACAATCTGCCAAAGGTGCAAGTCTACATCATGTGAATAAAGAATTTGAGTTCGAACACAATGAGACATCATTTGATTACTGGTCATTAAGGTATACCATTAACAAATGCAAGACAACCTACTGATAATGAAAGTAGGTATCAAGGCACCAAGTACATTCTTACAAGTGTGAATAAAGGAGATGGTGTCAAACACTTGAAGAATCCATCGATCGAGAGACATTAATGTATTCCCAACTATCGATGGTGAGAGAGCCTTCCACTGATGACTGCAAGCCTCAAGGTACTCATAAGACTCTAGGTCCTATTTCCAGAATAAATAGGCTGAAGTCGATGGAAAGAGACCCACTGAAAGGAGAGAATTAAGGCATCTCTTATTAGTCATCACGAGGTACAAAGCAAGAGCTTCATGATGTAGTGGAAATAGGATGAAGAACATGTTCACAAAACAATGACCTTGTGCGTCTTTCGCATGTGCCAAGTGCAATCGATACACAAAAAAGACCCTCTAAATAGAAGCCAATGATGAAAATTGCTGACAAAGGTGGAAACCACCAATAAGGCTAATGGCATCCAAGACACTGCACAAATCCCAATGTGTGAATAGATGTCTTGTTGTCAAACAAAAGGGAAACCACCCAGTCAATGACCAATGATGAAATGTCAATTGCTAGGTTCAAGGTTACCTACCAATGATGAAAGTAGGGTCAGGGTGCATGATAGGACTACAATGTCATGTGATTTTGAGACAAACTAAGGGTATGACCAACATGCAAAGTCAAGAGTTCTGAGGAGTGGCCAACATAGGTTGTTAGACTTCCTTTGAACAAGAGCATCAGACATATGGAGGACTCTGACAACATAGACCCGATGATGAAACCATAAGATGTAGGAGACATCGATGAAATTCTCTATAGGGACTGGAAGAGTGACCAGTCGGTAGAGAAGACTCTATAATGAGCTTAGCTTCCTAAGTCCATGCTAATCCCAAAATTATGATGATGAATGGACTCAAATAACTTTGTTTTCTATTCAAAGGTGACATGACTGCTGCTGATACAAGATAATACTCCCTTCCCACCCATCTTTTTTTTTTTTTTTCATAGACAAATGAATGCTATGATACAGAGGAGGAAACACATGTATCAAGTAAGAAAAACTAGTTCTAGTAGTGGAACATACCTATGCCCAATGTAGGGAATCACATGTGGGAGATGGAAACTCAGGGGAATGTTCCCTCCTAGGTATAGGGTGTCAAATTTCGAAGGATATAAACAAGGCTCTGCTTGGTTGAGGATGCAAAACTGATGAGGCAAATGGTTTATAACGCAAAGTGAGAACTGACTATAGGCTCAATACTGCAAGCAAGGGCACGAGATGCAATCACAACTTAACACCAAAAAATGTCCCTTTTTATGTCTTTTAGTCTACTTGGTGTGAAAAAGGGATAAACTTGTGCCAAATAGATGTATTTTTAAAACCAATTTACGAGTGTGAAAAAGACAAGTTCACTCGGTGATCTTTTCACTTTTTGATAACGAGTCGGAAAAGAGATTAACTAGGAATCATGACCTTTCAAGTCCAATTTAATGAGTGTGAAAGAGACAAATCACTCAACAACCTTTTATTTTTTTAGAGACGAGTTGGAAAAGAGCTTAAATTAAACTCGTTTGGGATTCCATGGGGAATAAGGCTGCATGTTTATGAGTGAGAAATGAGGCTCAACATCAAGTCATGTATTATCTATGAGGGACTCCTGGTCCTATGAAAAAAATCTCTACATGGGCACCAAATGCAGTAGGGGATCTAACTAGGGAACCCATGTTCAGCAAGTCTCTACCACTTGATAATGACACGACTTTATAGCAGATGGAAGGTTCTGTGTCACAACAAATGGGTTCATACCTAGGGCATAAAGAGTAACAGTTATAGGATAATGTGAAAATGCATTACGGAGTGGATACCTATCCTATATGATGGGTAATGAAAATACCTGTCCATGGTGACAAACGACCCACAAAACACTGAAATCTGCAAGAATCCTAGGTCAAAACTGCAAAAATCAACTCGATCCACCTTTGTATTAGTCTATTAGGTGAAAAAATGGATTAAAACTATAGAAAGTGGGTAAAAATAATTTATAAATAGTAACAAAATAAAAAATTAATATACCATTTTGATTTTTTACCCAACTAGTGCAAATTGGACCAAAATACATTCAAGATTCAAACGACCATTGCAGGAGCATCAGGAAACAAAATCATAAACTGTCTAGATCAGGTAATTCTTGTTCTCTTCCTCAATTTCAGTGGATTAAAATATTGAATTAGGTTCCAAATTTTTAGTTATTGAGGGCGTAAAGTGTAGATTTCGGTGTACGTGGGCTGATCAGGTTGAGTATACGATGAGGTATACGCCCCTGTGTAAACTATAGGGTGCGTATATCAAGCCCTACACACGATTGTATGTAAAGTAGGCCACGTACATGCACACAAACAATCATTTTGAAGGGTTCTAACTCAAATTTGTATTTTTCTTTGATAGGATGGTTCTTGAATGGAGAGAGAGAGAGAACAAGGAGGTCGATGCTGCTGTAGATCGAGATCCGAGGGCCCAAATGGCTTTAAAGTGATGTGGCTTGTATAAATTTTGGGTGCTTAAAGGAATGAGAACCTAGGTGAGGTTGCTCGAGATGCTTGTGGGTTACTAGGACCATGAGAGTGAGAGATTCAATATCGATGGGAAACCATTGAGAATTGAAGTAAAGGACATTTACTTTTTGACTGGTCTATCACATCGGGGAGAGGTTGTAAACCTCAAATGATGGGGAGTAGGGAACAGGATAAATATCGAGGAATATATCGATGCCCACTGTGTAGCAGGGACTCCTAAGATAGGGAGTCAAGTCCCTATCCGGGCAATAAACGATCTCAGTCTGAAGATTATTGTCCCAGTATTAACCAAGATCACAGGTTTGACCTTGTTGCACTCGGCATAGTGGCCTCTCATGTTCTACACAGTGTAGTGTAAGAGACCCATAGTATATGACTAGTGTACCTCACTACTGGAAAATATGAAGAGCCAGTTGACAGAGTGAAAACAGGGGAGTAAAAGAAATTTTGGGTTTGCCTCTTTCCTATGTAGTTTCTTTTTCAAGCGAGTTCCAGGTTTGGGACCTAGAGTCGAGATTCTTCTAAGAGGACCTCGCAATCCAGCCATGGCACGGTGGATCGAGGTAATGAGGCTGCAGGGGGGAGGTAGGGTTCCGACACCCTACAACGAGGATTTATTCTACTGGTGGCAGCGACAGGTCATCACTCTGGATGACTATCCCTCCAAGGGGATCGACTTCAGAGAAGATCCAAACATGCCACTCCCACCAAGGATCTCCTATGGTGACATAGGTATGTAAAAATGTTTTTACATATTTCATTTTTTGTATTTTTTTATAATTAGGAAACAAATATTTTTGGATTGTGCTTAAGTATTGACTAGACATTTTTGCAACATAGATGTGGGTCTGCGATGACCAAAAGGCTTCCCTTGATATTGATGGAGGAAATAGGGAGACGAGGCGGCGAGAGGAGAAGCTGAGAGGGTCCTACAAAACATGCAGGGCAACCTGTCACATTTGACTCATAGGATACCCATGGTTTAGGTAGAGGATCTTCCTAAAGCCATGCAACGACAGGTGGTTGGTGTACCCAGGGCACAGGTATGACTCTTTCGGCATCTTGCAAACGTCGTGGTTTGCTACCATGACACACATCCAGTGCCACAGGTATAGATTTCATGGGATATTGTAATACTGATTGTATATGTGTATTGAGGGTATTAGCCCCAATTTTGTACTATAAACACCATATGTTTTGAAATACATAAAAAAGGGATCTTCGATTTTACTTATATTTTACAATGTGTACATTGATGAGATGGTTTTCTTTTCTTTATTTATGTGACAAATGCCAATCTAAAATGAAATTAGCATAAGCATCAGATACATTATTAGAAATCCTAGGAATATGATAATATGTAATAAAATAAAAATGTTGTTCTAAAAAATGTACCCATAGGAATTGTTGGACTAAAGTAGGATCATGCACGTGGTAACTTCCGTTCAAATGACATACTACTAACTGGGAATCCAGGCGAACTTCTAATGAACAAATTCCATGTGAGATATCATCGAACAAAAGTTCTATAATGATGCTATATTCGGCCACTTTGTTCGTGGATGGCCCTAGGCATACACCACTTGAAGACACCAATAGACCCTTGGGTGAATAAACCACCCAAGCAGTGGAAGCCAAGTTCCATGTATGATGACTGGCTCTGTCTGTGAATCCTAGGTAGACCGAAGACTCCGTTGACATATGTAAACCAAGTGAAAACTCGATAAGAAACCTGAAGATGAAAGAAAAATATATATACACTAAATTACATTAGTATACAAAGAGTTTTTCCCAAGCCTAGGGCTCAAGCGTAGTATCTTTTCAAGTAGAGCCCATTTATGGGCTCAACCAACCTATTCCCTTCATAATCTTCTAACTCATAGAATCCTTTTTCTAGAACATGTCGCACAATGTAAGGACCATGCGACATGGGTTTAAAATTTCCTACCCCCAATGGCTCTTTGGAATGATCATACAAGAGGACCAAGTCACCATCAATGTACAACCGAGGATAGATAGACTTATCCTATTGTACCTTGACACGTCTTTTTTCTGCCTCGATAGTTGTAGAGGCATCTCGATGATGCTCATAAAGACTCTCTAGGTGTACAAGGCATCGTTTGAGATCGGAAGTGTCAGGTAGGAGAACGACTGCCAACTTAAGAGAAGGGATTTAAAATTCAATAGGTAATAATAACTCCACACCATGTACTAACTGGAAAGGGGAAAATATGGTGGTAGTATTGACCAAGGTTCAGTATGCCTAGAGTGCAGGATATAACATGATGTGCCAGTCAAAATTCTTTTGATTGACAGTTTTTTGCAAAATGGTCTCGAGAGACTTGTTGACGGCCTCTACTTGTCCATTTTCCTGGGGGTAATAAGGAGAAGAATGATCATGTCTGAACCCCATCTTAGTTGCTAGTTCTTCCATCATTTCATTCTAAAAGTGAATGCCATGATCAGTGACAATCTCACTCGGGATACCGAACCGGGCGATAATTTGATTGAATATGAAAAAAGGTTGCAGTCTTCCCATCGGATTTAACTTTAGGCATGGCCTCAACCCACTTATTAAAGTATTCGACGACCATGATAATGTGTTGATTCCCCCCAACTAAAGTTGGGTTTCATTTGACGAAGTCTACCCCCCACTTGGTGAAGGGACTGATGATAATGACTGAGTGAAGAGGGGCTGGATGTGAGCGCATTTTCTGAGTGAGCACCTAGTAGGGGTGACACTTCTTAACTGCTTCAACACAATCCTTAAAGATAATTAGCTAGAAATAATCGGCTCCCCAAATTTTTTGGGCTGTTGCAAGCCCGGATAGATGACCACCACAAGCCCCACTGTGGCAATCATTCAGGGTGGACTCGACTTATCTGTGATTTAAAAAATTATGCAAGATATAGTCTATTCCTAAGTGATACAAAGTGTCACAGATGATAGTATATTTATTAGCTTGGTATCTTATATGCCGTCAGTCACCTCATGAGAGATGCTGAGGCAAATTTAAGGTCTGAAGATAGAGAACAATGTCTCCATACCATGGGTCAGATGACGAGACACGAAAAATATGTTCTTCCTCAAACGAATCAACATGGATAATGTCCTCATCTAATCATGGAAAATCATATATTAACTCCACAAAGACTAGGGATTTCTTGGATTTTGCAAAAGCGAAATCAAGATCAAATTCTTGTAAAATGACAATCCATTTATTATATTTACCCCCTATGATATGTCGAGTAAGGATGTATTGAAATGGATTGACATCAACAACCACAGTAGTATTGAAAAGTAATATATAATGATGCAAACCCTGGACTGCGTGAACGATAGCCAAAGATAGTTTTTTAACATGTGTATAATTAAGTTTAGGACTGAGCAAAGTTTGACTAACATAGTAGATGACGTGCTCATGGAGCTCATCATCCTCTTGAACCAGAACCATACCAATCATATCTTCAGACGTGAAGATACAAAGTAAGTAATCTCTACCATAATCAGGAGGCTTCAATAGAGGCGCTGAAACTAAATCTTTCTTCAAATCATCGAAGGACTCCTGAGCTCACTCATCCCAGATAAAAGGGGTGTCCTTCTTCAAAAGACACATGAAACCTTTAGTGATAGTGACATAGTTCACTATTAATTGACAAAGAAAGTTAGATTTCCCTTGTAAACCTTGAAGTTGTCGAATTGTGCATGGGGGAGGCAGTCAAAGTGTTTCCTCAACCTTAAGTGGATCTACCATGATCCCAGTCTCAGACACTAAAAAGCCCAGAAGATGACTAGACTTAACGCAAAATATGCACTTGTGAGGTTTCAACTAGATAAGATCCACGAAGGTGTATAATGTGATCCGCTCTCTTGTGAGAGTGAGTAGAAACATCATCAAGGTAAGCTTCGACTATGTGTTTAAGATCATGAAAAGTGAAAGTCAACGCACGTTGAAAGGTTTCTTCGATGTTTTTAAGGCCGAAAGGAATTTTACGGTATGCAAAATTACCCCAAGGAAAAATAAATCCCATCTTGTGTTGATCCTTAGGTTTGATTTGAATTTGGTTATACCATGAAAATCCATCCATAAAATAAAATACTTTGCTTCCCGCACACTCATCAAGAATCTGATTGATGAAAGGTGTGGGAAAGTTAACTTTAGTACAAGCCTTGTTCAGGTCACAAAAATCCATACATACATGGATGGTTCCTTTCTTCTTATCTACAGGAACGAGGTTGGATACCCATTCAATCAAGGGAACCAGATAGATGAATCCAACATTAAGTAACTTCTCCACCTATGCCTTAATAGCAGGGTCCTTTGGAGGGTTGACATCTCTAAGACGTTGTCAAATAGCTTTAGCGTCCAGATAAGTTTTAATCTCATGTTAGAAAATATGAGGGTCAATTCCTAGCATCTATTCATATGACCAAGCAAATACGTCTCATAATTCCTTGAAGAGCTCGGTGTAGATCAGGATTTGTTCTGGCGAACAATCTGCACTGTATTTACATTTTCAACATTTCCAGGGGTACGAGAGATGTCGATTGTGATGGTAGGAGAAATAATTGCCATGTTTCATTTAGCATAAATGTTGTGTGTATTTAGTGGAACTACGACATGACCGACTATCTCACTCAAAGTAGATCGAAAGTTGTCTTGTTCGATTCTTTCAAGCTTTGGAAGAAAATAAGAATGGTGATGCATATCATCCCAAGGTTTATCGGAACCATTCATGGCTTTGATGATGGCTTCATCTGAAGTAAAAGTACCATCGAGGAAATCATGTGAACAATACAACAAAGTGGTCCACACGGGCCTAAGAGCGGGATCCTCCTCGTCCGTTGGCGAGGGAACAAGATCGAGATCAACGGAAGAGTTGAGAACAACTTGATACACAATATATGCTGATGATAGTGGAATGTCCATTCCAGCATGCAACTAACCTTCACAAGACGAAGTTGAGGAAGGTAGGGTCCACGAATCACTAAAATAAGAAGTGCGGAAATGAATGGACCTACCTGTCAAGACGGGCCTATCGGACATGGAATAAACATGATGGATCGGTGTCGAGAATTAGAAAGAACCCATAAGGTAGGAATACATTTTGACATTGGTATTCTCAGTTGCCAGATGATAATTAGCGATCATAGGGATTGACGGTCCAAGAGATGCATTAGGACTAGAGCACACAAAGGATAACTGATCGATCACCACGATCTTCCTTTCATGAGGAAAAAAAAGAGTACGGACGATAGACGACATGATGATGATCATAGAATAAGTCCAATTATGACCTAGTAGCATGTTATAATCAAGAGGCGCATCAACTACCTCTACCTCCACCTCTACCATCTTCTTGCCTAACTAGACTAGAAAGGCAAGGAGAATACCATGAGGGCGGAATGAATGACCATCAAAAGAAGTCAACATGTTCGATGACTTGGAAAGAGTAGGAGAACTGAGAGATTTCCAATAGACCAGGGACATCACACATGTAGCAGATCCTTCATCAACAACCGCATGTTTGATGGTATACTTTGAGTACTCCACATGGATTTGGAAAGCCACATGGTAAGGCAAGCGAGGCTTAACATCCGTGAGATCAAAATTGATAAATTTTGAGCCACTTGTTTCTAGAGCTCCTAATGCAGAGAGTAAGGCATTCCTCTATGAAGGACACATATATAGTACCTCCAAAGTTGACATCACACAAGGGGTTTGACCCAGGTCCTCAACAATAGAGTAGTTCTGGGTAGCTCTAGCATTTGGATTATGGGTAGAGTGCTTGAGTAATCCTTTCAGAATACGAGGCAATGGATCTGGTTTCTCAATCTGTAAAGTCATCTCTAGAGGAGGAGGAGGAGATTATAGACCATGATTAGCTTGTGAAGAGCTATAATCTAGAGATCAAGTGGCTACATTAACTTTCGCATCGACCATATTGATACATAAATGGTCGCCATCATGCGACTGCTTGTTTTGACTTCCACCAGCTGCATTTCTGATGTTTGAGGAGATCGAGGTTAGGTGTTGATTATGCAGGAATGGATTCATCAGTATGATGGGCGATTGAGCTAATAAATTCATAGCTTCTACAAGTTTGGGGCATAAATGGGTAAGGTGATCATATGTGCAAAGCTTACAGGGAAACTTCACCTTACATTTTTCTCATTTTCCCTCTCCATCTTTACTACCCATCTTCTCATTATTATTATTGTCCTTAGGTTTATTACCATTTTTCCCACCCTTACGGTTATTACATCCTTTCTTCTTATTCTTTCCTAGTTTATGGTTACCATTTGGGTTGGCTGACGATTGCATGGAATGTACATCCATCGACTGAGTGGGGTTGGAAGACACAGATGAATTTGGCCCTCCTGCAGACTAGTTTAAAGACAACTCTTTCAAATGGTTTGTCACCGAGTCTATGGACTTTACATTGGCGACACCTACAATGACATCGGCATGAGGTCCAGGATTTTTACTAGGTTCGTAAGTAGATCATGGTGCATCATGAATAAGGTGGTATAACATCCTAGACTGAGTGTATATCAAATCTAACTGCTGAGCTCTAAATATCGCCTCTTCCTCAGTGGTAACCTCGAAAGTGGCAACATCCTTCAATATAGGAGTCTGAAAAGACTTAAGAAACCATTCTAAAAGAAAGGTTGGGGGTATAGGGGCCTTAATAAACCTCTTCAGTCTATGCCACTCCTATATATGGTCTAATATATGGGTGGAAGTATCCTGGCGTAAAGTTGACAACAATTGTAGGCCAGCATCATAACAAATGGGCAACTGGAACTGGTTAAGAAAGACCATCACCAACTGAATAAAAGTCCCATATGCCCCCCTAGGTAGCTCAATATACCATTTCACAACAACTCCGATGAGGGTGCATTGAAATAATCTCAAACGAATAGAATCGTCATTAAGGGAGTTTGATGAGTACCAAAGGTGGGGATGGGGGGCCATGTAGGATCATGACTCACAGGGTCATTCATTAACTTAGATAAATTTGGCAAATTAAGCATGGCCAGAAAAGGGAGACGGGGTTGCGACATCTGGCCCCAACCTCCCGAGAAATATTGTGCATGCGGATTTGCAGGCCATCCAGTGTTTTGGTAAACA
>JASDQU010103309.1:158539-174652 GCA_032191745.1 Picea mariana | reverse complement strand
AATGAATGCTATGATACAGAGGAGGAAACACATGTCTCAAGTAAGAAAAACTAGTTCTAGTAGTGGAACATACCTATGCCCAATGTAGGGAAGCACATGTGGGAGATGGACACTCAGGGGAATGTTCCCTCCTAGGTATAGGGTGTCAAATTTCGAAGGATATAAACAAGGCTCTGCTTGGTTGAGGATGCAAAACTAATGAGGCAAATGGTTTATAACGCAAAGTGAGAACTGACTATAGGCTCAATACTGCAAGCAAGGGCACGAGATGCAATCACAACTTAACGCCAAAAAATGTCCCTTTTTATGTCTTTTAGTCTACTTGGTGTGAAAAAGGGATAAACTTGTGCCAAATAGATGTCTTTTTAAAACCAATTTACGAGTGTGAAAAAGACAAGTTCACTCGGTGATCTTTTCACTTTTTGATAACGAGTCGGAAAAGAGATTAACCAGGACTCATGACCTTTCAAGTCCAATTTAATGAGTGTGAAAGGGACAAATCACTCAACAACCTTTTCTTTTTTTAGAGACGATTTGGAAAAGAGCTTAAATTAAACTCGTTTGGGATTCCATGGGGAATAAGGATGCATGTTTATGAGTGAGAAATGAGGCTCAACATCAAGTCATGTATTATCTATGAGGGACTCCTGGTCCTATGAAAAAAATCTCTACATGGGCACCAAATGCAGTAGGGGATCTAACTAGGGAACCCATGTTCAGCAAGTCTCTACCACTTGATAACGACATGACTTTATAGCAGATGGAAGGTTTTGTGTCACAACAAACGGGTTCATACCTAGGGCATAAAGAGTAACAGTTATAGGATAATGTGAAAATTCATTACGGAGTGGATACCTATCCTATATGATGGGTAATGAAAATACCTGTCCATGGTGAAAAACGACCCACAAAACGCTGAAATCTGCAAGAATCCCAGGTCAAAACTACAAAAATCAACTCGATCCACCTTTGTATTAGTCTATTAGGTGAAAAAATGGATTAAAACTATAGAAAGTGGGTAAAAATAATTTATAAATAGTAACAAAATAAAAAATTAATATACCATTTTGATTTTTTACCCAACTAGTGCAAATTGGACCAAAATACATTCAATATTCAAACGACCATTACAGGAGCATCAGGAAACAAAATCATAAACCGTCTAGATCAGGTAATTCTTGTTCTCTTCCTCAATTTCAGTGGATTAAAATTTTGAATTAGGTTCCAAATTTTTAGTTATTGAGGGCGTAAAGTGTAGATTTCAATGTACGTGGGCTGATCAGGTTGAGTATACGATGAGGTATACGCCCCTGTGTAAACTACAGGGTGCGTATATCAATCCCTACACATGATTGTATGTAAAGTAGGCCACGTACATGCACACAAACAATCATTTTGAAGGGTTCTAACTCAAATTTTTATTTTTCTTTGATAGGATGGTTCTTGAATGGAGAGAGAGAGATAACAAGGAGGTCGATGCTGCTGTAGATCGAGATCCGAGGGCCCAAATGGCCTTAAAGTGATGTGGCTTGTATAAATTTTGGGTGCTCAAAGGAATGAGAACCTAGGTGAGGTTGCTCGAGATGCTTGTGGGTTACTGGGACCATGAGAGTGAGAGATTCAATATCGATGGGAAACCATTGAGAATTGAAGTAAAGGACATTTACTTTTTGACCGGTCTATCACATCGGGGAGAGGTTGTAAACCGCAAATTATCGGGAGTAGGGAACAGGATGAAGATCAAGGAATATATCGATGCCCACTGTGTAGCAGGGACTCCTAAGGTAGGGAGTCAAGTCCCTATCCGGGCAATAAACGATCTCAGTCTGAAGATTATTGTCCCAGTATTAACCAAGATCACAGGTTTGACCTCGTTGCACTCGACATAGTGGCCTCTCATGTTCTATGCAGTGCAGTGTACGAGATCCATAGTATATGATTGGTGTACCTCACTACTGGAGAATATGAAGAGCCAGTTGACAGAGTGAAAACAGGGGAGTAAAAGAAATTTTGGGTTTGCCTCTTTCCTATGCAGTTTCTTTTTCGAGTGAGTTCCAGGTTTGGGACCTAGAGTCGAGATTCTTCTAAGAGGACCTCGCAATCCAGCCATGGCACGGTGGACCAAGGTAATGAGGCTGCAGGGGGGAGGTAGGGTTCTGACACCCTACAACGAGGATTTCTTCTACTGGTGGCGGCGACAGGTCATCACTATGGATGAATATCCCTCCAAGGGGATTGACTTCAGAGGAGATCCAAACATGCCACTCCCACCAGGGATCTCCTACGGTGACATAGGTATGTAAAAATGTTTTTACATATTTCATTTTTTGTATTTTTTTATAATTAGGAAACAAATATTTTTGGATTGTGCTTAAGTATTGACTAGACATTTTTGCAACATAGACGTGGGTCCGTGATGACCAAAAGGATTCCCTTGATATTGATGGAGGAAATAGGGAGAGGAGGTAGCGAGAGGAGAAGCTGAGAGGGCCCTACAAAACATGCAGGGCAACTTGTCACATTTGACTCACAGGATACCCATGGTTTAGGTAGAGGATCTGCCTAAAGCCATGCAACGACAGGTGGTTGGTGTACCCAGGGCACAGGTATGACTCTTTCGGCATCTTGCAAACGTCGTGGTTTGCTACCATGACACACATCCAGTGCCATAGGTGTATATGTCATGGGATATTGTAATACTGACTGTATATGTGTATTGAGGGTATTAGCCCCAATTTTGTACTATAAACACCATATGTTTTGAAATATATAAAAAAGGGATCTTCGATTTTACTTATATTTTACAATGTGTACATTGATGAGATGGTTTTCTTTTCTTTAGTTATGTGACAAATGCCAATCTAAAATGAAATTAGCATAAGCATCAGATACATTATTAGAACTCCTAGGAATACGATAATATGTAATAAAATAAAAATGTTGTTCTAAAAGATGTACTCATAGGAATTGTTGGACTAAAGTAGGATCATGCATGTGGTAACTTCCGTTCAAATGACATACTACTAACTGGGAATCCGGGTGAACTTCTAATGAACAAATTCCATGTGAGATATCATCGAACAAAAGTTCTATAATGACGATATATTCAGCCACTTTGTTCATGGATGGCCCTAGGCATACACCACTTGAAGACACCAATAGACCCTCAGGTGAATAAACCACCCAAGCAGCGGAAGCCAAGTTCCATGTATGATGACTGGCTTTGTCTGTGACTCCTAGGTAGACGGAAGACTCCGTTGACATCTGTCAACCAAGTGAAAACTCGATAAGCAACCTGAAGATGAAAGAAAAATATATATACACTAAATTACATTAGTATACAAAGAGGTTCGCCCAAGCCTAGGGCTCAAGCATAATATCTTTTCAATTAGAGCCCATTTATGGTCTCAACCAACCTATTCCCTTCATAATCTTCTAACTCATAGAATCCTTTTTCTAGAACATGTCGCACAATGTAGGGACCATGCCACATGGGTTTAAAATTTCCTACCCCCAATGGTTCTTTGGAATGATCATACAAGAGGACCAAGTCACCATCAATGTACAACCGAGGATAGATAGACTTATCCTATTGTACCTTGACACGTCTTTTTTCTGCCTCGATAGCTATAGAGGCATCTCGATGAAGCTCATAAAGACTCTCTAGGTGTACAAGGCATCGTTTGAGATCGGAAGTGTCAGGTAGGAGAACTACTGCCAACTTAAGAGAAGGGATTTCGAATTCAATAGGTAATAATAACTCCACACCATGTACTAACTGGAAAGGGGAAAATTTGGTGGCAGTATTGACCGAGGTTCGGTATGCCTAGAGTGCAGGATATAACATGATGTGCCAGTCAAAATTCTTTTGATTGACAGTTTTTTGCAAAATGGTCTTGAGAGACTTGTTGACGGCCTCTACTTGTCCATTTTCCTGGGGGTAATAAGGATAATAATGATCATGTCTGAACCCCATCTTAGTTGCTATTTCTTCCATCATTTCATTCTAAAAGTGAATTCCATGATTAGTGAAAATCTCACTCGGGATACCGAACTGGGCGATAATTTGATTGAATATGAAAAAAGGTTGTAGTCTTCCCATCGGATTTAACTTTAGGCATGGCCTCAACCCACTTATTAAAGTAGTCGACGACCACGATAATGTGTTGATTCCCCCCAACTAAAGTTGGGTTTCATTTGACGAAGTCTACCCCCCACTTGGTGAAGGGACTGATGATAATGACTGAGTGAAGAGGGGCTGGATGCGAGCGCATTTTCTGAGTGAGCACCTAGCAGGGGTGACACTTCTTAACTGCTTCAACACAATCCTTAAAGATAATAGGCTAGAAATAACCGGCTCCCCAAATTTTTGGGGCTGTTGCAAGCCCGAATAGATGACCACCACAAGCCCCACTGTGGCAATCATTCAGGGTGGACTTGACTTATCTGTGATTTAAAAAATGATGCAAGATATAGTCTATTCCTAAGTGATACAAAGTGTCACCGATGATAGTATATTTATTAGCTTGGTATCTTATATGCCGTCGGTCACCTCATGAGAGATGTTGAGGCAAATTTAATGTCTGAAGATAGAGAACAATGTCTCCATACCATGGGTCAGATGATGAGACACAAAAAATGTGTTCTTCCTCAAATGAATCAACATGGATAATGTCCTCATCTAATCATGGAAAATCAGATATTAACTCCGCAAAGACTAGGGATTTCTTGGATTTTGCGAAAGCGAAATCAAGATCAAATTCTTCTAAAATGACAATCCATTTATTATATTTACCCCCTATGATATGTCGAGTAAGGATGTATTGAAATGGATTGACATCAACAACCACAGTAGTCTTGCAAAGTAATATATAATGATGCAAACTTTGGACTGCGTGAACGATAGCCAAAGATAGTTTTTTAACGTGTGTATAATTAAGTTTAGGACCGAGCAAAGTTCGACTAACATAGTAGATGACGTGCTCATGGAGCTCATCATCCTCTTGAACTAGAACCATACCAATCATATCTTCAAATGTGAAGATATAAAGTAAGTAATCTCTACCATAATCAGGAGGCTTCAATAGAGGCGCTGAAACTAAATCTTTCTTCAAATCATCGAAGGACTCCTGAGCTCACTCATCCCAGATAAAATGGGTTTCCTTCTTCAAAAGACACATGAAACCTTTAGTGATAGTGACATAGTTCACTATTAACTAACAAAGCAAGTTATCTTTCCCCTGTAAACCTTGAAGTTGTCGAATTGTGCATGGGGGAGGCAGTCAAAGTATTTCCTCAACCTTAAGTGGATCTACCATGATCCCAGTCTCAGACACTAGAAAGCCCAGAAGATGACTAGACTTAACACAAAATATGCACTTGTGAGGGTTCAACTAGATAAGATCCGTGAAGGTGTATAATGTGATCCGCTCTCTTGTGAGAGTGAGTAGAAACATCATCAAGGTAAGCTTCGACTATGTGTTTAAGATCATGAAAAGTGAAAGTCAATGCATGTTGAAAGGTTTCTTCAATGTTTTTAAGGCCGAAAGGAATTTTCTGGTATGCAAAATTACCCCAAGGAAAAATAAATCCCATCTTGTGTTGATCCTTAGGTTTGATTTGAATTTGGTTATACCATGAAAATCCATCCATAAAATAAAATACTTTGCTTCCTGCACACTCATCAAGAATCTGATCGATGAAAGGTGTGGGAAAGTTATCTTTAGTACAAGCCTTGTTCAGGTCACAAAAATCCATACATACATGGATGGTTCCTTTCTTCTTATCTAAAGGAATGAGTTTGGATACCCATTCAGTCAAGGGAACCGGATAGATGAAGCCAACATTAAGTAACTTCTCCACCTCTGCCTTAATAGCAGGGTCCTTTGGAGGGTTGACATCTCTAAGACGTTGTCGAATAGGTTTAGCATCCAGATAATTTTTAATATTATGTTAGAAAATATGAGGGTCAATTCCTAGCATCTATTTATATGACCAAACAAATACGTCTCATAATTCCTTGAAGAGCTCGGTGTAGATCAGGATTTGTTTTGGCGAACAATCTGCACCGTATTTACATTTTCAACATTTCTAGGGGTACGAGAGATGTCGATTGTGACGGTAGGAGAAATAATTTCCATGTTTCATTCAGCATAAATGTTGTGTGTATTTAGTGGAACTACGACATGACCGACTATCTCACTCAAAGTAGATCGAAAGTCGTCTTGTTCGATTCTTTCAAGCTTTGGAAGAAAATAAGAATGGTGATGCATATCATCCCAAGGTTTATCGGAACCATTCATGGCTTTGATGATGGCTTCATCTGAAGTAAAAGTACCATCAAGGAAATCATGTGAACAATACAACAAAGTGGTCCACACGGGCCTAAGAGCGGGATCCTCCTCATTCGTTGGCGAGGGAACAAGATCGAGATCAATGGAAGAGTTGAGAACAACTTAATACACAATCTTTGCTATTGATAGTGGAATGTCCATTCCAGCATGCAACTAACCTTCACAAGATGAAGTTGAGGAAGGTAGGGTCCACGAATCACTAAAATAAGAAGTGCAGAAAGGAATGGACCTCCCTGTCAAGATGGGCCTATTGGACATGGAATAAACATGATGGATCGGTGTCGAGAATTAGAAGGAACCCATAAGGTAAGAATACATTTTGACATTGGTATTCTTAGTTGCTAGATGATAATTATCGATCATAGGGATTGACGGTCCAAGATATGCATTAGGACTAGAGCACACAAAGGATAACTGATCGATCACCACGATCTTCCCTTCATGAGGAAAAAAAAGAGTACGGACGATAGACGACATGATGATGATCATAGAATAAGTCCAATTACGACCTAGTAACATGTTATAATCAAGAGGCGCATCAACTACCTCTACCTCCACCTCTACCATCTTCTTGCCTAACTGGACTAGAAAGGCAGGGAGAATACCATGAGGGCGGAATGAATGACCATCAAAAGAAGTCAACATGTTTGATGACTTGCAAAGAGTAGGAGAACTGAGAGTTTTCCAATAGACCAGGGACATCACACATGTAGCAGATCCTTCATCAACAACTGCACGTTTGATGGTATACTTTGAGTACTCCACATGGATTTGGAAAGCCACATGGTAAGGCAAGCGAGGCTTAACATCCGTGATATCAAAATTGATAAATTTTGAGCCACTTGTTTCTAGAGCTCCTAATGCAGAGAGTAAGGCATTCCTCTGTGAAGGACACATATATAGTACCTCCAAAATTGACATCACACAAGGGGTTTGACCCAGGTCCTCAACAATAGAGTAGTTCTGGGTAGCTCTAGCATTTGGATTATGGGTAGAGTGCTTGGGTAATCCTTTCAGAATACGAGGCAGTGGCTCTGGTTTCTCAATCTGTAAAGTCATCTCTGGAGGAGGAGGAGGAGATTCTAGACCAATATTAGCTTGTGAATAGCTATAATCTAGAGATCGAGTGGCTACATTATCTTTCGCATCGACCATATTGATACATAAATGGTTGCCATTGTGCGACTGCTTGTTTTGACTTCCACTAGCTGCATTTCTGATGTTTGAGGAGATCGAGGCTAGGTGTTGATTATGCAGGAATGGATTCATCAACATGATCGGCGATTGAGCTAATAGCCTCATAGCTTCTACAAGTTTGGGGCATAAATGGGTAAGGTGATCATATGTGCAAAGCTTATAGGGAAACTTCACCTTACATTTTTCTCATTTTCCCTCTCCATCTTTACTACCCATCTTCTCATTATTATTATTGTCCTTAGGTTTATTACCATTTTTCCCACCCTTACAGTTATTACATCCTTTCTTCTTATTCTTTCCTAGTTTATGGTTACCATTTGGGTTGGCTGACGATTGCACGGAATGTACATCCGCCGACTGAGTGGGGTTGGAAGACACAGATGAATTTTGCCCTCCTGCAGACTAGTTTAAAAACAACTCTTTCAAATGGTTTGTCACCGAGTCTGCGAACTTTACATTGGCGACACCTACAATGACATCGGCATGAGGTCTGGTATTTTTACTAGGGTCGTAAGTAGATCATGGTGCATCATGAATAAGGTGGTATAACATCCTAGACTGAGCATATATCAAATCTAACTGCTAAGCTCTAAATATCGCCTCTTCCTCAGTGGTAACCCCGAAAGTGGCAACATCCTTCAATATAGGAGTGTGAAAAGACTTAAGAAACCATTCTAAAAGAAAGGTTGGGGGTATAGAGGCCTTAATAAACCTCTTCAGTCTACGCCACTCTTGTATATGGTCCGATATATGGGTGGAAGTATCCTGGCGTAAAGTTGACAACAATTGTAGGCCAGCATCATAACGAATGGGCAACTGGAACTGGTTAAGAAAGACCATCACCAACTGAATAAAAGTCCCATATGCCCCCCTAGGTAGCTCAGTATACCATTTCACAACAACTCCAACGAGGGTGCATTGAAATAATCTCAAACGAATAGAATCGTCATTAAGGGAGTTTGATGAGCACCAAAGGTGAAAGGTAGTGATGTGATCACCAGGATTCTCTCCATTCTTAGCCTCGAACTTTGAGATGTCAAAAGAAAGTTTGGTGGGGATGGGGGGCCATGTAGGATCATGACTCACAGGGTCATTCATTAACTTAGATAAATTTGGCAAATTAAGCATGGCCAGAAAAGGGAGACGGGGTTGCGACATCTGGCCCCAACCTCCCGAGAAATATTGTGCATGCGGATTTGCAGGCCATCCAGTGTTTTGGTAAACACCATGGCCCTGTCCAGAATTATAAGGCTCCTCCTAGGCTGATTCATATAAGGTTGGTTGGGCATCATTCCAACAGGAATGTTCTGTTGAGGGTTATAGAAATTTCCCTCAATCGGATTGGATCTAGGTTGGAGGTTTCCCGAAGTGTGAAACTGACCTCCTCCAAGTTGGAATATGGAGGATAGAGGTAGATTCATCATGCAAAAAGTATTGGTTAGAATTTGCGTCAAGGATGTAGTGTTTTAGGATGAAACTTGAGCCAAATCTTGTCCGCCAAGTTGGTTATTCCACCCAGAAGTAAGAGGATTGGACCCAAGGTTAAAAGCATGAATGCCTCCCATATTGGGAGTCATTTGAGGGATTTGAGATCCACCAAATGAAAAAGGAGTGTAGGGAGGTGTACTGCCCCCAAGCCCAACATGAACAATAAGGATAACAACTGGGATGGAGTTCAAAAACTGTAAAGTGAAATTGGGCATACCATAAGAAAAGGGACCAGAAGCCATAGGAATGGATTGAACATTCTAGCCCGGTGAGTGACCAAGAGACCCAGCAGGGTTAGAGGCAAGAAATTGAGCATTTACTATAGGTCAATCCATAGTAATGATAGGTGCCTCCAGCACTACAACCATGGAGGTTGTAGGAGTCAAAGGAGTGCCATTAACTATAGTGGGTATGGGAGTTGAAGGGCTCCCAGTGTTCTAAAGACTAGGTTCAATACTCATCCTTGTAGAATCACAAGTCTGAACAGTGGATGTGTGTGTACCACTCCTAATAACTCTATGCCTTTTAGAAGGAAAAGTCTTGAAATCCGGTGGTAACTGTAACAAGAGACAGGATCGACAGTGAGGCTAGTCCGACTCCACGATGACTTAAGACTCTAAAGATAAAAAATATATCCTAAGGCCAAATAGTAGTCAAAGAGCATACCGAAATTCAAACGACCAATATGCATGCAAATAGGGTAAATTGGCTGAGTGGACTCCCTCCCTAAAGAAAGTATGTCTCACACAAGAGGGGCCCAAGACTCCCTGCTAAATATTGAAGGTAACATAATCAGTTATAAGGGCCCTCATGGGCTTAACAAATAGTCAATCACATCCCCTTGGAGAGGTAATCCTCCATAAAGACTGTGTGTTGTCCGACCCTTGTCTGACCCAAGATACCTGTAGAATAACCCCTACAAGTAATCTATGAGACACCTAAGTCAAGAAAATAATAAACTATTGTATAATCGATGCACATGTGAGCAGTTGTAAGTGAGGTCCACCATATGGGAAAGGTAGAAAATCTCGAAACCTTGAAATCATCGCCTCTCACAGTGATAAGGGAACTAAAGAGATCCTCAGAAATATCTCTGACGCTAGGAAGGTATCAAGGGGATATCCCTTCAACCAACTTTGCACAACCTCATGATTAACTCTAGTGTGAGAGGAGCCTCTTGATCTTACCAATTATACAATGGATTTATCCACTCCCTGACTCAGACACAAATGTTGATAAACTGCCTTGGAGAAGTTTACTCACAAAATCCTATTCCAAGGCACTAAATCCTAGGCTAGTTTGTGCACCCTAGAAAATAAAATCGTTACTAATAAATTTTAAATTATAGCATTGATTTTATGGCCGTGATTACTAAAAAAGGTATGGTAGTGAAACTCATGGTATTATGACTCTCCAAGAAAAGTAAATATAAAAATAATGAAAAGTCCTAACTTTAACTTTCGATGAATAATATGATTCTAAAAACCAATATGATTTTCAAATTCAACTCTACAATTCAGAAATAAAAACACAATCTTTCACTATATGCACTAAGCTAATGGTAAAGATTCAAAAGACAAAAATGCCAAGCAATGAAAAATGCCTATTTGTTTTTGTATTTTCAATATATCAAAATTGAAAATGCATGGACTGAAAAGTAACTTGACATATAACCCTACTGTGTATAAAAGAGATAACTCAAGTAGGATACCAAGAAACAAGACACCCAACCCAATGTGCAAGGACAATAAAAAATGAAAAGATGAAGAGAAAGACTTCGCCCAAAAATTCAACCAAAAGAGGGTTTCCTGTCATCCCACAAGCACTCAACAGAAACTACAAAGACCCAAGAAGGCTTAGCAAGCATCAAATCCCACCCAACAAACACCATACCAGGAAAAAAAGCAAGGCAAACTGATGTACATAACTGATTAGGCAAATAGAGCATATATACACAACTTGCAGTGAGACAACCCACGTGTATACGCGACTGTCAAGGAAAAATGCGCTTATATGATTTAAAACAAGGCCAGGAAAGGGATAAAGGCTGAAAACTCAGACCTAGAGTGAACAGGAGTTTCCAAGAAATGATGCGACATGAACCAAAATAGAAACAAGATAAATTGAAGGAGAAAAGTACTTCAAACCCTAAGAAAAAAGATTCATCCCCAATATGGTCGCCAATTCTGTTACAAGGAAAATCTTCTATGGCTATGGTAAACCACAAAAGATGGATGTGACTGCAGAAATAAATTCTATCCCAAAAACATGCTATATAAACCAATGTGAAAGCGAGATAAGAAAGGGACCTACCTCATCTAGATGTTTGATGATGTCCACCATTGAGCACTTTGACCCAAAGCTTTATACCTACAACAAGTTCTTAACAAACAAGAAGAGAAAGCATATAGTTATAATATTAAAGGTTAGCACATTAGATATCATAATCCATTAATATACAAAAACAAACATGCCCATGGATAATAACTCATATATTTTCAAGATATCAATTGGATGGGAAGAGAGTATTTCTATTAATAAATGATCAGCAGAAGTGAAAATATTACAGACTTTCGTGTCGACACGGTTCAGAACTGAGAAAATGAGTTCCTTCCAGCTGGGCCTCCACCACTTCAATCCTCCATCAAAGGCAAGCTCATAGAAGGGAGACAATGAGGTTCTCCATCAATAAGGGAAGAGATTGGGGGTTGAACACTGTGTTCAGACTTAAAGGACAAAGGGATGCAGACTCAATATGAAGTAATAATTTCTCCAGAGTAACTTTTCCCTCAAAGTTTAATTCTTTCTCCTTTTCCATAGCTCGGAATTGGCCCACTTATAGCCTTCAAAATAGAACTAAAGGGCCGAGTCAAAACCTTTCCAGTATATGGGAGGCCAAGGATCAGAGATCTCCTATCGTGACATGGAAACCCAACATTTAATTTTGGTTTTCTGGCACAAATCCCGATGTACACGGGTTGTAGTGGAGAAGCCTACATATACACTTGATGTATAGTGTGCAAGATGCATACAAGTGGAAACATTTGTATTTTTTTCTCTGGATTTTATCAACAAGGAAGACAAGTCTACATAGGGAAATGGAATAAGGCCCTCTTTGCAAGATTGCATAGGGTGAGGAAAATCTTTCTCTAACACCTTGTTTACATACTATATATCTCAACAATATCCCAAAAGGTGTACCAAAAATGCATTTATTGATGTTTAATATATGAAATTGCCTACATCTTTCCAACATCAGTTTTAACACTTCTACATGGTCCTTTAATAGACTATATACATTCCAATCATCCAGATATACTTCTATAAATTTATGTATGGATTCCTTAAAATAAACTATGACTACTCTTGAAAAAATGGTTGGTGCATTATTCATCCCAAATGGCATGACTTTATATTGTTAGGATCCCCATTCTGTAGCAAAAGTAGTCTTATACCTGTTGTCTCGAGAAAATTTAATATGATGTTAACCTGAGAATCCATCTGTGAATGAGTATGCTTCCTGACCTTCCACATTTTCTAAGAATTCATCTGTGAAAGTAGTAGGGAAAGGTTCATGTAAGCAAGCACCATTGAGTTTCCTCATATCTACACAAATCATTATCCCCCCTTGCTTATTTTTTTTGACTACCATGGGACTGATCCATTCAACTTCCTCCACTAGTTCTATGATGCCAACTTCCAACATTCAGTCAACTTTTGCTTTCACTTTTTTCTTATACACTGGATTCAGTCTGTAAGGTCTCTATTTGAAAGGTATAGCCTTAGGTTTGAGGGGTATATTCATCTCACCTAGCTCCCTTACTATGCCTTTCATCTTTGTAATGGTTGTGGGAAACAAGTCACTGTATTCACATAGTAACTCTGTTATTCTTTCTAATGTTTGCTCATCCCAATAGTATCCAATACTTTCCATTTTAAGATTTCCATTCATCCCAATGTTGACTTTATTAACTTTGATTGGTGCAACAAATACTTCTGACTCTAGATATGGACCTTCCACCTCTCTCTCTCCTTCAATCTCTATAATCTAAATTTTGCACGGGTCATCTTCATCTAGTGTTTCCTCTTYGACATGATGGCATGAGAGTAAATCTTTAAATGTATGTCTGTTATGTTGTTGATATCCTGTTATGATTTCAATCTATGGTTCATAAAAAAATATCACTCCCCGTATCAACTTCAGCGTTGAATCAATGTTGGGGTTCTCATGCTCAAATGAGAAGGTTACTACAAAATTATGTTGTAATTTTGTCCATTATGTAGTGGCTTTGCGCATCTCCTAGTCTATATACTAGTTCCCTGGGATTCCTCCCAATGTATGGATAAAGTGATGATGCCATTTCTCTAGTGATGTCATCCTCCACTGTCTCCTACTGTAATACCCTAGTTTTGAAACCTGCATTAAATATTGTATTTTATTAAGTTATGAAAGGCTAGAGTTCCTAAACAGTTATTAGGAGGTCAATGTGGCTAGGAAATCTAATGTTTGATCATTATTAATATAAAACACATCGATGAATGCTATACAAACAAGGACAAGRTTTATAGGGGGCTTGAGGGGTTGCGTACTTATTTTATAATTTATTTACCCATTTCTGGTTTTAGTGGAGAATAACGATTACATGAGCTTCTTGGGGGAATACCATGGGGTTCCTTAATTCCAAGAAGTACATAAACCCATCCTTGGTCCATGGTTGGGGTTGGATTTTTGTTCTTGGGTATTTTTTGGTTCCTTTGCACTCTCTCATTCATTCACCATCATGATCACCTTTCATTTCTCTTCTTTTCTGCACTCATCCCTTCACCTACTCATCACATTTCATTTGAGAGCTGTTGGGGGGAAGGAAACTGAATTGTTGAGAAACTCCATAGTCATTGGATGTATAGAATTATGGTGTATTCCAACCAAGTTTGGTGCCCTTTATTTCTGTGATTCCTTGGCATGTGTTTTAGTTAACTCATAGCTGCAAGTCCTAAGAGTCCCAACAGGGAGATTATTGACCAGAACCAATGGAGCCCTGGAAGAGATGGACAACTCGAGGGACTACATGGAAGAGAAGGGGGTCCATTCTCTTGGGTTTTGCAGACTAAGTAGAAGAGAGTTGGTGTAATTTGGATTGTTGTGAGTGATGAAAGGCCCATGGGAGATGAAGGGATGAATGGATTGGAAAGCTAAGTGACACCCTGGAATCTGTCCTTGTGGAGTCATAGCCCTGGATCAAGGGTGAAACTACTGTTGAGACTTGGAAAAATAGTGTCTACGCTTGGGTGGAACATCCTTGGTCTGCAACCAATTGGTGCCCTTTTTTCAAAAAATATAAGTGCTCTCTGTTATGGTTATTTACCTGTGTATGATTTATTCCACTGTGTATTTATTTATCTTTGAATTTAATATTTAGAATATGCATGCTTGCTGGTTATTGTTGTGCATGGCTTAGTTTATGTTGTGGCATGAATCTTTTTTTCCGCATGTGGTTTTCATGTCTCTTAATTAACTTGTAAGTGATTCGAATTGAGATAAATCACTGTGAAGTGAGTCCCTGGACTACAACATGTCTCTCCTGTTGGTGGCTGGGTGTGTCATAGTCAGATTCAACGGCATAGCCTGGCCTGTGGGTGGATGGGTATGTTACAGATTGGTATCAAAGCCGTAGGTTGAAACATCGGGCCAAAATGTGCTAGATCTATTAGAAAATATCTTGTGGTTAAGATCAAGTACACCTTGAATCGAGAAGCTCAGGAGAAATGGCGTTGCAGAGATCGCGTGATAGCCGAAATGTCAGATATCCTTTATAAAGGATCGTGAAGTCGTGACTGTGACCACCGTGGGATCGAGGGATATCTAGACCATCGGGTTGGAAGGTGGGTGAACAGGGGTCATTCAATGGAGGTGAATAGAAGGTTGGGTAATAATTAAGTCCGAGCTGTCAGATTTGGCTAATTGATTGTCATCCATCGATCAAATCCAAGAAGGAAAGAAGGAACTTTGAAACTTCACTTCTTCGATGATATTGGTAGGAAGGCAAAGCCTAAAGTGTCTAAGGCCAGAGTTGTGAAGCTCTGTTATCCATTCGATCTGATGGGAGGTGTGGAGGGATATCTGTCTTTGATTGTGGTAAGCCGACATTGACCACTTTGGGAGTTTTCACTTTGATAGTTTTAAACTTTGATGAATTGTTACATCCTGGAGCCTCGAAGTGCCGAAGTCTTGGAATCCTTGTCAATCATTAGATTGAGGGGAGGACTTAAAGAGTGTTTCATACCCTTAGATCTAGTTTTTGTAGAAGGGTAGAGAGGTTTGGGCTTCGGAACTTCACCACTCTAGTGAATACGAAGTAAGTTGTAGAGAAAAACCCTGGAGCACTGAAGCCCTGAAGTGCTGAATTCATGGAGGTGTAAAAAAGTGAAGTCACGTCGACCATCAGATCTAGAGCTATGATTGGGGATCGTCTGTGCGGTTGATGACGTGGCTTGTGCTAGTGGGAGGGGGCTGTGTGGGGATACATGTCACCTAGATTCAACTACTTTTGGACCCAAATCTGTCTATTTTTGAGTGACATGTGACACATGTGCCATGGGTCCACGTCACCCTAAGTGAAATCAACATGCCGTATCATCTATGGGAGTATGTGACTCCGGGGGTGTCCAAGTTTCTGTCTGTGAGAAGTGTCGAAGCTCAAAGTTACAAAAGCACGTAGACCATCGATCTGAGATCCCTTTGGGCCTCTCTCAACCATTGGATCAAGAAGGAGGACCAGGGTAAGTACTTCCGAGTATTGTCACTCTGTGGGAATTGAGAGACATAGGAAATAAATGACCTGGAGCCTTGGAGCACCAAATTTTTGAATTGGAGGAGAGCGATCCATATCAACGTTTGATTAAGTTGCAACTATTTATTTCCATTGAAGACTCTAGTTGGGGGTGGGACCGTCCATTCAACGAGAGATCAAGTCTTGAACACAATATTTTTGGTGGTGGAGTTAGTGAAGACTTTGGTGAAGTGTATCTCTAGGAGACATTGGAAGTTGACAATGGAGAACAGTCGAAGGCCAAA